>JAWLRI010000332.1:6472084-6511356 GCA_034781795.1 Crypturellus tataupa | reverse complement strand
GTGCTCCAGATGTGGCCTCAGCAGGGCTGAGTAGAGGGGCAGGATCACCTCCCTCCACCTGCTGGAGACGCTCCTCTTAATGCACCCCAGGATCTCAATGGCCTTCTTGGCCACGAGGGCAACTGCTGCCTCATAGTCAACCTTTTGTCCACCACGACGCCCAGGTCCTTCCTGGCAGAGCTGCTCTCCAGCAGGTCGGTCCCCAGCCTGTACTGGTATCTGGGGTTATTCCTCCCCAAGTGCAGGACCGTGCACTTGGCCTTGTTGAATTCTATGAAGTTTCTCACTGTCCAGTTGTCCAGTCTGTCCAGATCCCTCTGGATGGCAGCGCAGCCCTCTGGAGTGTCAGCTACTCCTCCTTGCAAACTTGCTAGGGGAGCACTCTGTGCCTTCATCCAGGTCATTGATGAATAAATTGAACAGGAGGTTTTGTTGATTCTCAAGGGACACCTTTAAGTTGGTTCCTTTAATGAGGTTACCACCTCCCAATTATGAGCTCCAGATTGCCCATGCTGAGGAGAATAGGGCTTGACCTCTCACTGCAGCGTTCAGTTTGGCGTCACCACTGAAGCCTCTTAGAGACGTATGGATGGCAGAGCCAGGCTGTCTTTAGGCATTTTTTGGACATCTTTTACCAGGAGCCTTGCAACATGTCTATATGTGCATGATAACATAAGAAGATCTTCCCTTACACTGTTTATCTCCGCTCTGGCTGGCAGAAGAGGATCTGACCTGCAAAACGCTGAATTTCAGGGAAAATGGCAACCTTCCAGTTGACTGTTTTAAACAGCAAGGCAGAGCAAAGCACCAAATGACATGACATTCTTCATTTTAAACTGGACCAATTTGATGTGAAAATCACTACAGACCTAAGGATGGCACCAAATATGATTTTACAGTTCCTTTCACAGCACTGAAGTTCCCTTTAAGAATAAAGCTAGACAAATCAAATGTTTATGAGCTTACAAAGACCCTATTGCTGCAACTCATGAGCACATCATAAATTCAATGCACTACATCCCATATGGCAAGACAAAGCAGGAGTCCCATTTTACAGAAGAAGAACTCAGGAACAAAACCAAAATTTAATCGTTCACCCGACGTCCCATAAGGAATCGGCGCCACACATGGAAATGAACCCATATTTTTAGCCCAGAGCTAATATCTTAAAACACCTCAGTGTCGTTTCTTTACTGTCTGAACTGCCCTGTATCTTGTCTCAAAAACATAAATGCATTATTATTGAATTCATTGCACTTGGCGTCCTTTGTGAGAGAAAATTGAGATATATCTGTTGGAGCATTTTATTGCAGAGAAGCAGATATTTGCATCTCTGACTAAAACTGAGCCCTAGAATGCATGAGAAGTCGTTTCTGAAGATTGCTTTCCCTCCCATTGCTGTCCTCCAGCTTGGTGGAAGTCCATTACTGTTTTCTTCCTACAGAAATGTGACTGTACAGCTTCTGGGAACATTCATTTCTGTCTCCTGCATGACCCTGATACAACGGCTCATGTTTTCTGCATCTGCTCACACCACACAGTTAGTTAATTTTGGCAGAGGCAGATAGTAATGGGAGTTACAGACAGAACAGAGGGAAATGATTTGGCAGCAATAATGGAGTAGTATGTGCAAAGTCATGCACTCAAGTAAATACGGATCTTATCATACCTCACATATTTAAGGAAAAGCTTTCCTGAAGAGTTTAATTGGGAGGTAATTAAATTTTGATTTGAAAAATGACAGAGTATCAAATGGAAGCTCATGGCCAGATCTCAAGTAAATGCATATTCAAGAGTTCAACACTTCATTTGGGTTCAAGGGATTCACTGGCAGACTTCTGCGTCACCTTCTATGTGCACCATAATTGTGTTTGATACACAGCATAAAACTCAGATTTTCAGAGCTCTGCAGGATGAAATGGCTTTAATATATAATGGTTGCCTGGATGTACTCTCTATAATTACGTTTGCAGACAGCTGCCATTATAAATGCGGTTTTCACATGCTTATAGCTTTAACTCAAAACTTTAAGGATAAAACATTCCACCGGTGCTGCCAACTTGCATAATTTTAATCACAAGACTCATAGTTCTTGTCATTTTTTTTATCTTCCATCTCCTGAAGTCATATGAATTAAAAAAAAAAAAAAACACAATATTTTCATAAAAAGAAAAGCTGTGAGTAAGAGTGGGGAAAGGAGGTGACTAAACTTTTATCCATTAGAATGAAATGTATCAAAATATGATTAAATACATTGCAACAGTTCTACAGTTAGAAAGCAAATAAAAGTCTGTTATATTTCAACGTGTTATAATTCAATAAGATGGCATAAGCAGGAAGACTCTAATGAGTGTATTAGTATGTTATCTATTTATTTCCAAATCTCAAGAAAAATGACTAATTCCATTATTAGTTTATATTTTCACTAATATAAGAAGAAAATCATTCTTTTTTTCTCATGATAAATACTTTTATCCATAATAAACACAGGGTGATCTCTCAGGAAAATCCCACTGAGATTGAAGACAGAACACATAAATACATTCTATGTATTTACAATACACAGAATCACAGAATGTTTAAGGTTGGAAGGGACCTCTAGAGAGGTTTGCCCCGAACATGGGCAAACATAATCAGAAAAGTGAAAGTCTTCCATTTCTTTGGACAGATTCAAAGCTATGCAAACTTAAAATAAAATCTTGTATTATAGCAGAATAATTTTAAATACAATTACCATACATTTTAATACAATTACCATTACAATACTACAATACTACAACTACGAGATTTTAGAATTGCCTCTTTTGAATGTAAACTTGGAAAATGTTTGTGCAGTCTGAATTATACTGTTTTTCCATATTTATATTATAAAAAGACCTTAAATCCCAAATGGATGAGAATATACAAATGTGTATTGCATCGACTTCAGTGACACAAGGAATAGAGGGGAAATATTTGCAGTTATAAGGCTGGAAACATTCTCTGTCCTAGGCAGTTGACAAGGATGGGTGAAGTCAGTGGAATTTTTGCCATGTGGTGTGTCTGGAATCTTTCTCCCCTTAAAAATATCCTGCTACGGAATCAGCAGCTTTTACTATAAAACCTTCATCCCTGCACTCATCTACAAATTTCTCTAGTTATTGCATTCTATTTTAAATGACACAGCATGACTGGAGGCAAAATACCTGCCCTACCTTTATTTCTTTTACATATGAAGTCTTCAGGAACAAATCATGAGAATTTTCTAGTTACCTCCAAAGGCTCCTGAGGAAAGTACTGGCTCTACAGTAAAATCTGAAAGTCATCTCCTTGCTGTCCCCAACCTGAAGAGTGCCTGAAACTCTTCCTGCATTTGAGAAACATGTAAATCTCTCTCCTGCTGGATACCATGGGATGAGTTCGATTAGAGACTTGCACACTATAGGGACATGATTATAGTGTCCTCTCTTCTGCCCAGTGATTGATTTCACAAAACTCATAGGAATTTAATGCCTTTGAGACTGCCACTGCCTTCCAAACCATGCAAGGCAAGGAATAAGTTTAAAAATTACTGAGTTCCACAGTGGTTAGTGAGAACACTGATGGTCTGACTGAATAGTTGCTTCATTTCTCTAGGAATCTGGGCTAAAAATCCAACCAACAAACCAATATGTCCCATTTGCCAATACGCCTTGCCACTTGTCTTGAGAAAAGGGAATACAGTGAAGTGGAATTCTACTTATACACAATAAAACAGAAGGAAAAGGACTGGTTTCGGGGTTAACCCAGTATTTTTCACTCCTGTAACGCTCCTTGACTACTGAGAAGTAGTGATTTCCTGGGACTTTTCATCATTCCTGCATGATCACAGTCTTATTCTGTCTCTTTTCTGGACCCCTTGCACTATGTGTATTTAACTATGCCACTTAGAGCCTTCTCCTTAACAGAGCATCAAAGCCCTACTAGCGCTTTACAGAGAAGCAGAAGACGTCCCAAGGAGTTCACAGTCAAGCAAGTCACATCAATTAGAGGAAAAGCAGACGTAACTCACATAACCTATGCTGTGGGTCCTAGAAAGAAACTTCAGCTTGTGTACTGGAAAACGTCATTCTCAAGAATTTCCTAGCCTGAAAAGTTTCATCTTCCTCCTTATTGTTGTTTATCTGAGCAAAGTGGGGTGAGCTTCTGGCAGCCAGCAGCCTACTGCTCAGATATCCCCTTAAAAGACCTATATTTAGTGCCTGTATATCTTCTTGAAAATTCTTCTCTGACATACTCAACCAATACAGCCCCTGCATCCTCTCTCCTGCATTATTTCCAAATGTTTTGCCTTATACGGCCGCATCCAGCCCGAGGCAGGGACCGCGGCGCCGGGGAGCGTGGCTGGAGGCACCGCTGCTGCAACGGGACAGATGCCCCGTGCAGGGGACACCAGCACCGACAGCAGCGCTTGAGGCCACAAACCTGAACTGGACCCAAATTAAAGACCTTTCTGTGCTGCAAGTAGCAGGGAGAAGGCAGTTCAAGCCATGAGCTCAGAAAGAAGGGAACCTGCAGTAGGGAAGGAAAAACTATCTAAGGGTTAAAGCAGGGGACCAAGTGTCAGCCCTGCTTGGTTCTGTGCTGAGATTTGTGTACTTGTGATTTTAGCCACAAACTTAAAGGAAAATTCACCCCTGAGAAATAGCTCCTGGGAGGGTCAATTTGCTTTGCAAAGCCCTTACTGCTCGTGATGAAGTGTGGTACAAAAAGGACCCAGCCCGTCTGTCCTGGGATACAGTGTGTTACTGAAGTCACCTAAAACCCAACAAATGCTGTATAGAAATCAGTTATAGAGTACACAGCCCCAAATGCATTTTTTCCAGTAAGTTTTAAGGAGTGATCATTCAGTACTCGACTTTATTCCACTACAAAATGGAGCTAATAACCTCTTTGGGGAACATTATTCAATATTTTAAGTATTTTAAGATCTTTAGCTGGAAATTCCCCTAGGAAGTAAAGCTAGCCACATAATGTTTACAATTACAAAGTCAATTTTGGGCTAATTTAAACTGGTAAGCTAATATCAGTTTCTTCCTTGGTAAAACCTGGTCCACATGAAGAGTGGAGCCCAGAATCTCCCCAACTGCCCTCACTAAGCTACAGGCAGGGAAAAAATGAAGTTTCAGAGGCTTTTACTATAGGCAACATGGAGATGGAAGGTGCATAGGACAACTGTGTTACCAGTCTTATGAGGAATATCACCATGGCGGCACAGAGCAAAATAAAGACAAGTTAATAAAGGCAGGACAGCATTAAGAAACAACAAAAAAGGAAAATTAAGTTTTTCAAAATGACAGATGGCCTTATTGCACGGCAACATGGAAAAACATCAGAAATACCTGTATGCAGGAGGCAATGCTAGGAGGAGGGGAAGGCCTTGGGGATGGACACTATGACCATTTCATACCTCTGCTGGTTTTCTACAAGCAGTTACTTTAAAACTTCATTTCCTTGGCATCCATTGGGTTTTCATTTTAAGTTTTTTTGTGGTCTAGCTTGAAGGTGCTGCACACAGAACACATTCATCTGCATGAAGGAAGCCAGTAAACAAGTATCTTCTTGTAATGTCATGTTCTTAGTAGGTCTCTAATTTTTAAGGCAGCTTATCCCAAAGATGCTGATAAATAAGTAGCTAGTTTCAATGCTGGATGTACTGAGACAAACAGGCAGGCTTTAAAAGCTTACTTGACCACAAAGGCACAAAAGTGCACACAGGCACACATATATTCAAGCAGACATGGAAAGACCTCATGTTTGGGTCAGTGTTTAACTGCATGCATTTTTTTCATGTACATTTTTGTGGGTACGTTTCAGGACTCAAGTCTGGAAATTTCCACCGCTTTATGTTGCACACTGTATTAATGCTGTGATCTCAACTGCAGCCTGGAATTTGCACTGGTTATGCCTGATGCTCTGCAATCTTGACAGAGTTTTGGTGACATCAGCTATCTTCTTTTTCATCAAGCATTTGTTAGCGGGCAAACCTGAAACCCCCCTTGTGGTTTGCAGTCTAGACTTCAATTTACACTAGTTTTATCAGCTGTTTTATGGTGTCATCTTCACCAAAAAAAGGTCTAAAATATTCTGGATTTCTTTCAGCTCTTTTTATTTTAGTATCTCTTGTCTTCCAATTGATATTTTAAAATTGTCTACCAAAGTCAGTATCTGTTATATCGATTGTATGTTACTGTTTTTCAAAAATTATTTAGCTCTGGGAAAATCTCCTGAGTGGCTCTGACTTCCACAGGCATTTTGACATATTCAGGCTCGAGCAGGAAGCCTTGACCTGATGATTACACACACTGTCTCTTCAGGAGAACCTGTTGTGCCGGCCTGACAACCTGGCCCCACTTCCTACGCTATCTTTGGTAGAAAAGGTGTGTTATGATTAAAAATAACAGCTGCAGACACCTTCCTCAACTGCCAGAGACTCTAAAACTGCCCATTTTATTAACTATAGAAAGCACACGTCGCTGATGGAGAGCTTGGGTGGCAGCAAACCTCCAACTGACAGGCAGGAAAAGCTCTAACCACTACTCCCTAGATAATGCAGTGCGGTCACTTCCTACATAAATCCACACATGATTACCAGAGCTTGGTCACAGTGGGGGCTGAATGAGCAAAAAAATAATTATTTTTACAATAAAAAAGCCTTGTCCATTTAGAAATGCAAAACCACTGCCTTTTGCTGAAAAGCTGTGCTTTCTGAAAGCCTTGGAGCGTTTTGCAAGAACTGCATAAACCATTTTAGGTTTGTTGGTGGGAAGGCAGTTTGTACAGTACAGAATGGAAGTGCCCAGCAGCACGGAGGAGCTGGATCTGGGGGTACAGTGGCTTTGCCGTCTACCCGAAAGCTTCACTCCTGGAGCTGCGCTGTGGGAAGGGACTAAGGGAAACGCTGTTCGCCTGTGTCCAAGATTTTGGCAGACAGCTCACTGCCCAGCTGTTCATCCTCAGCACAAGGAGTTTTGCTAATGTGCAAGATACAAAAATCAATTTTTTTTTGAAGTGGTAGCAGGAATGCATCTGCGATATGGAATACAAATCTAGCAGTGCTCTGTCTGTCTGTGGGGGGAATGCTTTATGTCTAAATAAGAAAAGAAAAATATTGCAGTGAAAGAAAGTCTGGTCAGTGCCAATGTATTCAGTATTAGCAAATCCAAGTTTAGAACAAGGCAGGAAATAAGGGGGCAGTTACCATGATCTAACAGCAGTGGAATTCCCCTGGAAAGAGTATGACCTGCGAATGTCATTTCACTCCAATCAGTGTTTTTGAAACACTAGGTGAGTTAACAGAACACTGGGACGGTGTTAGATAAAACAAGGTAATGATGTTAGAAAAAGACCATAACATTCAAGAATGTTATGTTATGTTGTTAAAAGACAACACTGCGTTTTCTAAGATATAAACTACCAGTCAAAAACAATGCACACACCAGCAAACCCCCCAAAGATATATTCAAATATTACAAAATAGGAAATTTTCCTATTAATTACAGATTCATTTTCCATTTGCTGAACTAGCTTTCAGTAGATCTCCTATCTCTTAAACTGC
Organism: Crypturellus tataupa; assembly: GCA_034781795.1. Lineage (NCBI taxonomy): Eukaryota > Metazoa > Chordata > Aves > Tinamiformes > Tinamidae > Crypturellus > Crypturellus tataupa. The sequence goes on along the minus strand of JAWLRI010000332.1, from coordinate 6,503,780 downwards.
ATCTTACTTCTCTGCCTTCTACAAAAAACCTATCTTCCATCAGGAAATTCCTATGTGTTTAATTCGATTGTGTTTGGAAAAACACAATTTATTCTTAGCAAAATAAGCACCATATAAGGTTAGATCAGAGCACAGCAAGGCGAACTCCTGATGAGTCTTATGCATTGGGGCTTTTACATGCATTTAAAGGGCTCGATTTAAAGGCCTTAAAACAAGCCACTGAAACTACAGTGATAGTTTCCCACACTACTTCACTGACCTCCACATCTGAGACTGGCAAAGTCCAACATAAATACTAGCAATCTGGTTAGGATCTAAAACTGTAGCAGTTGCGCTGGGATTTTCCACATTTTTAGACACTGAACAGAAAGAAGATGACAAAATCCCGTTTCTCAGAAGTCTACATTCCCAAACAAATCCTAACAGATGATATGCTGCTAAACTAGGATTAGTAACTTTGTTTAGCAACCAAAAGCTGAAGGATTTTTCTCCATTCAGAGTCATTCAAGTATCTCCTCACCTTTTAAAAAGATGACTGTGGTGGTGCTATGCCCAATTTCTTCAGTGGTTGCTACCTGTACAGTCCTATCCAACAGTAGCCTGAGCCTGTAGCTCACTGAGCATGTGCCCGAACGAGCAAAGTCTTCTGCAAAACTAGGTGGATGCATGTAAGGAGGGGGAATTTATACCTCTGTTTTTGTGCAACCAGGAGTGAGAAGCACCTGCACCAGCAGCTGTACAGTACTGAACTGCTGGTTGCCCAAGGAGATCCTTAAAGTTTCCTGGACATTAAGTCCCAAACTTCTGCAGCTCCAGTTTAGATGGGATGTAAATGGTCTGGAACTGGCTAAACGATTTGATTTGACCTGACAAAAGGACTTTCATCAGTGGAAAAGCTTCAGGTCAGCAACCCTACCTTACCTTTAGCCACTGTTCTGCCTGCTCTTTGCTCTGTACTGCTAGAACCAGTGCATCTGCTCCTTGGTGAGTGATTTTCAGCTCATGCTTCTTCTTTTTGCTGTCTTTGGGAATGTATGTGATACTGCAGTCATTCAGCAGCAGCTCCATCTGAGGTTGCTGGTCCTTGGAACTTTTGTAACACTAAAAAAATACAAAGAATGCAAGTTAAATCTCACCTTTCTGAACCTTTTGGGAAAGCTGTTGTTATACAGAAACTATTATTTTTTATATTTTTTTCATGCATCCCTTTATGACATGCCACAAAGTTTAGCCAGTGCTAACTTGCATTTCTCCTCCTCATCCCCTTTGCAGAGCAAAATTACTTCCAGACTCATATTAATAGAGTTCTTTTATTGCAAGACAGGTACAACATATGGAGGATATTAACTTTCTCTATGTTGTCCATATGACTCAACCTTGATATTGATCAAGTAGGCAGAGAATGGTCTAGGATACATGTTCACACATGGCAGCAGAATATGCTGGCACAGTTAAAGACTAAAGCCCAGGAGCTCACGTGTCCTCGACTGTGGGCTTGGCCTTCTGGGGACCATTTCCACCAGTGACAGTTCCAGTTACTATCTCAGTAGCATTCAGCTCTCTAAAGATGTTATTTAGTGCCAGATTGCAGAATAATGCTTGTGTAGATGAATGTCCAGTTACTTCATACACATATACAACTGGATTTTGTTCAGACAAATAAGCATGAAGGCTAAGAAGGTATCTGATACTAAAGAAGATTGATTAGTTGATGCATACATAGAAGGCTGAGCATAAATGTGAGAAAAGCAGAGAAAAGCCCACACGCTCTTGTGTGGCCGCTGCCAGTATTCATTTTATGATGCAATATCCAGAAACACAGTAGCTGTGAAAAGTGTATTACAAACACGCCAGCTTAGGCTGACCAAATACAGCTACTCTCAACCAGTCTTTGTAAATCATCCATCACCCTTCCTCCCTCTCCAAAACCCATTGACTCAAATTCCCTCTAGCTTAGTCACAAATTTAAACAAGTTTGTAATAGTAAAAAAGTTTTCAGGCCATGAAACTCTGTAAAAATGTATCATTATTCACTTTAAGAACCTTACAGAGCATATGATTCCCTTTATGTTATGTTACAGATTTTACTTATAATTATACACTACTAAAACTCGAGTATTTATATATTAAACAACTTTAAATAGATAGTAATTCCCTATTAAGAGCTATTTCTAGTATCTAATTCTAATTAAAATATTTTGGTCCTATGATCACAGCTGTATTTATAACATAGGCAATTACTAATCCCTAAGAACATATATTGCATATAGTTTACTTGCATAAGTTACATATGTAAGTCCTCTTTAAAACTATAAACTAATCTTATGTAACTTTGTTGTTTAACTCCTATTGTGATTTTAATTTCCTTAATCACCATTACAGAATTACTTAAAAATAATCTCTAAAAAGGGCAAAAAAAAAAAAGCGCGTAAGACCACCCATATGGTTAAAGAAAAGGAAAATGGATAAAAATAACATTTTTATATGGAACAAAAACCATAACTCTAGAAGAAATACTGTGTGACTTCTGAGAAAATCTGTTACTTTCCTTCCTTATTTCTTTACTTCAAACTCTTATCACAGGTTCCTGAAATCTTACATAGTTTTACACTGATTTATGGTGAGATTAATGTGGACTAAGCGTAATGGCATCACAGCAGTCTGATACAACCAAATCAGAATCAACATTATAAAAATCCTCAGAAATCATGGAAAACTAGCAAATGACATCCAACTATATAAGAAACCTCTTACCTAGCTATCTCTATTTCATATGCTATTATTTCCTATAAAGTCATAGGCATATATGCACTTGGAGAGTGAACACAGACAAGTTATCTTGGATCAGTGTAATAAGGATGTTTCACAGAAGATGGTCTATCACCCGTTAATCATCTTCTAACATCTGGGTTATGCAATAATTATTAGTTACCCAATCCGTTAAAACAATTGTAAGCGGCAGCCTGGAAGACAGGGAGAGTCTAAGACCCCAACTGATCCATTACTTTTAAGTCTTACAGTGATACAGAAACGAATGTTGCTGTCAATTAGATTCTCTTTTCAAAAAACAAAAGCACATCTATGAGCAAATAATTTACCAACGTATGGAATCTTCTCCTGGCGTCTACAATCAGAAAAAAAAGCATAAGAGATTTACTAAAGGAACAAATACATCCACTTGTTTCTTTCCTTTCTATAATGCAGCTGTGCATCATGTGAATACTGCATCTGTAATTACTGCCGAGCAGATGGCGAAGATTTAGTTTAAAGCGTATACATTACAGCAGCATATGCTGCCAAGCGAATTCTCAGTGTAACAAGGGACTTTTCTCTCTAACAGTCTGATCCAATAGTTCATACAAAAAGCTCCCTATGAGATTTTTGCCTCCACGGGGAATGAGAGATTGGATTTACAGTTTCAGCAATTTTTTTTTCCAAATGAAATATGTTAGAAACTAATAGGCCAGACTTTCTTTTGTGTGTCAGGGAACTGCCTGAATTTAAGTGCAATAAAAATCAAAGTCCCAAGTGGCTAAATGATACAGTTATCATTTCAGTGGTTGTCTGATTCCGGGATATTTGCAGAATAATACCAAAAAAAGCTTCCTGTAGAAATACATACATCATCTAAATGGTACAACAATGAAAATATGGCTGGAGAAAAACAAAACTTACCAGTAGTTTGTTTTCTTTGATAACACATAAAAGTTTTGTCCATTGCCCAAATCGTTTCTTTCTAAGGAGGAAGGCACAGATTTTGGCATCCTTCACAAGATCCATAGAAGCCTCCTCGGAAGGCCACTGATGTCTCATTTTTTTCCCTTTTCCATCCTCCTCCTCTTCATCATAGGACTCATAAGAGCTGCTCATGGCATCCGAGTCATAATCTTTAAGGAAAGCATAGAAGTGCCAAGTTAAAACATTTAGCCATGAAAAAAACCACTGAAATAAGTTAACAATCTCAGCAGGGTTCACTTTAAGTAAAGGCTTTTAAAGGTCAACTGCAAACGACTCTTTCAGCCCTTAGCAATATCAAAATATTTTTTTGTTGAATAAGATGCTATAAGACGAAGCTGCTCCATTATGAAATTTTATAAAAGACCCATATTGACACTTTGGGAATTTTAGTTAAACAAATGAATGGGGAAAAAAATACATGGAATTTTACACAGTGCTTTAACATCTTCAAAGCATCATTTGGCTGGTACCATCATCTTCTGTGATTCTTTTACAGAAGAAACACTTTAATCCAGCCCTGTTGCTTAGCACAAAATACAAGTACTTTGTACATGCATCAGTACAAAAATATACGTATTAGTACAGCGTATTAAGAAACAAACACTGACTATGACAGAAGTCACAAGAGTAAAGCACAGGGCATAAGATTTTATAAAACCCTAAAATACAGCACATGCAGTGATTAATGCTGAATAGATTATGCTCTTCCTTAACCTACAGACTGCTTGAGTTAAAAGCATTCGGGATAAACCTCTCTTGTTACATGCTCAGCCGGAACAGTTAATCCTGCTCCAAGCTTGGTGATGTAATGGCGAAATTCCTTTCTAATTAAATGGTCTTTGGTCAGGCCTTTCATTTTCAATAAAGCAGTCACTTCTGTAGCAGTGACCTTGACTACAAAACTAATTTGTCATTGCCACAGAATCTCTCCCTAAACATATTCATACTTTTTATGTATATAGATACAAACACACATATATGCATACACACATGTACACAAAGCCCCTCAGATAATAATGCTTGAAGACAAGTCTGCCACTCAAGTGTATGCAAAACATCCTGGGAGCACATACTCCCATAGAGGACAGTTGATATTGTTAATATTTTTCAACAGGAAATTAAAACCAGAAAATTTTCAATGGAAATATTTTCAAAAGTTGAAATTTTGTTCACCTTCAAGAAGACTTGCATATATTTTTAGGCCAGAAAAAAAGGAGAAAGTTCTCTTGCTTTACCTTAGGCAGTTAGGGCAGTAACATCCCTCAATGTCCCTTGAGCCAAGGCTACAACTAGTTTGCATTTTTACAACCACGTTTTATCATTTTTTATCTTCATCACAAAGGGAAATTTCAAGCTTCTGATTTTTTTTTTTTTTTTTTTTGAGAAACTAAATTGCTGTCTTCTGATCAGGTCAACCATGGAGTGTTTGGCTCAGGAGCATAGATGGACAGCATCAAAAGTCACAAATGATTAACAATGGGAAACCAAAAGGGAAATGAGAGTATTTTTTTTTCATTCATTTTAGGAAAAAAAGAAGAAAAAGATGGAGAAATTTAGGGTAGATAATTATCCTGACAATTTTGAAACAGCTCTTCTATAGGTTTTTTTTTCCCTGACTCTCTCTCTTCCAGCTTCTCACTATGGAGCGGGAAAACAAACAAACAAACAAACAAAAGAACATCAAAAGCTGAATAAAAACACAACAATTCCCCCTTGCCCCCCATTTTTGGAGAGGCTATCCAGGACCTTTCACACAGATGCATCTGGAAACACCTGGGGGTTCATTAAGCAATGTCAAATACACAGTAGAACTCTAGGTTGTTTGAGTGGAGGCAGAATGATTAATATGTAGCCAAGTTACCAACTATGAAAATACAAGATCCAGTCATTAAAGCAGCATCTTGAAGAAGGTCAGCTCTCAAAGACACGGGCTAGGGGAAAAGCTGCCATAACCTAAAGTTGCTGGCTCTTTGGTAAGCAGTGGTCTTCATATAAAGAATTTCATCCACCCTCTCCCCTTTCCAGAAAGCCATACTTTGCTTTCCATAAAATATCTTCCACATCCTTTCTTTGAATTTGATAGTACTCTTTGTTCATGTATGCCATGTCACAAACATTCATTCCCTTCGCACAATCCTTCACATTACTTGTGATTTTGCTCTCATATTGGCAATATGATTATTCTGAAAGGTAAAAATTCTGAAGAACTCCCAAGAAGCAGAAAGGAAGATAAGAAATCTCTACTCAAGTAGTGAGATCAATACTACTATTCTGATAGCACTTTTCCATCTAATTACCATTAAATTTTTTTCTCCAAAATCAAGAAACCGCCTTTTCAGTATAAGAGTCTCTGGGTTTTGTTTTCATTAGATCAACTTGAAAGAGGGGTGTACAGAAAGGACATTCCTCACATATAGTCTTCATTACGATTATTGAGAGTTGAGGTTCTCTGTATTAGGAGCATATATTGAAGAAAGGTTGTCTGCATATCGGAATCAAAGTTTTTTTCTGCCTTAAGATAGCCTTCCAAATATGTCTTTTCCATCTGTTTTTTTTAATTGTGTCTGTCCAAAGGATGGAAAAAGCAGTACTGAATCTGTTTTCACTGTTTTAGCAGATCATTTTTCTTTCTTTTTTAGAATATGTTTTAACTTTCTCATATTGCAGGAAAAAAAATATTTCACCTTGAATACAATTATCAGTCATCTCTACTATACAACAGAGCTGCTTTTTTCTTACTTCAAACTCCAGGCAACAATCTCACTTTCTTTTCAGTAAGGTTATTGGGTCAAATCATTGCTTTTTCTTCACAATATTCAGTTTTACAATTTTTTTTCCTTTGAGTTTTATCACTCCCTCAAAAATTAGTTACGGGAAGTGAACATTGAAATTTCAAGTAGGAAAAAAAAAGCTGCACCTTAAGGACTTCTCCTGTCGCTCTTGTTAATAGATAGGACATGTGGGATGTGCACCTGAGAGTGACATTAGAAAAATATTCTGTTTGAATATTTACTCAAACAATTATATCTATCTCAACTGTTATTTAACAATTTACTCTTTTGAGTCCTATAGTTTAAGTACATCTTTGTTATGACCTTCTCAGACTCAACTGATCTGAAAAACTGTTGGTTCCATCTTTAATTTATATAGTGCCTTGATGGTTTATTTTAATCGCCTATTAAAATATTACTCACAATGCCACAGAGCAATACACTGGACTTCTTAGTGAAAGCTGTGTTTGTGTAAAGATGCATTATGAATAGCATATTGAATTTTATAGTAATTTTAATACAGATGAAGAGAGAATGAATTTTAATATGAAGTACAAGAGCAGTAAAATATAGCAAAATCATGGTAAAATAGATTATTAATTATACTAAAAAACTTATATTTTTATGAGAATATATATTTGAATTATGGAATTATTAATGAACATTTAAGCATGATATTATAAATATTTTTGCGATTTTGGATGGCTAAACAAACAAAAGATCAGTTTCATATTTTGTTATATATTTTTACCCTAGGCAACCCTTTAGCAGTACTGTTAATATCTTCCTGCCTCTTGTTTAATGACCAAACACAAATCAGCAGTTCACCAGGTTACAGGGTGTAGCAGGACCACCCTGCAGCATATCAAGGGAGGAAATGAAGACAGGAATGATTCTGTTGCTTTGCAAAAATACATGTTCCTTCATTTATTTTACACCTTATGAAACTCTTTCTTACCTTAAATTTGTTAGGTAAATTAAGAGCTGACAGATACTCCAATTTGTTTTTTATGTTTAGAGCTAATGCACATGATAAAAAATTTTCTGTGACACTCAATGTACAGATTTAATATTTAATATTCTACAGTATCTCTTATGCATGTGCTTTAAGAATTGAGATTTTATTTTATTCTTTCAATCCAGTTCAAATAATAAAAGTATCTATAAAAAGCGGGTAGATATCCCTTTCATCTTTGGGTCACAAAAAATAACTATCAGTAATAAATGAGACATACACAAATAATAAATTACTTCAGCCAATAAAAAAGAGTAGAAAACAGGAAAATGCTTGTAATTTTTTTAGTATATAATGTCCTATTCACTGACCCTGTGTAAATGCCCACAGCAGTCACTTCTTCATTCTATCAGGGTGCTCTCATCCTATAGCTGCTTACATAGAGTCAGTGTCTGGATGCGACAAAGTGTTTGCACATTGCAGTAAGAAGTTCTGGTGATCTTAATAGGTAGCTCCCTCCCTCTTGCACTAAATGAGCAGCCAAAATAATATTGTCATGTTCATCCAAAACAGCTTGGGGGACCAATATCCATGGTCAATCGTTGTCTGTAATACGTCATTAGAAATGCTGCAAATCACATCTTTATTCTTTGCTTTAGAAGAGGTGCTGTCTTTTTTTCCTTTAGAATTTTACCTATCTGCTTTAACAATTAATTCAGTGCAATGGGAAGTTAGCAGCAGATCAGCAACAAATTGAACCGTGTCCACCCTTCAAACCTGCCCAAAGGTTGAGTCACTGACTGAGGGACAGAGTGGGCCTGTAGCGGGTTTCATGTGCACCCTGAAGTGGAGCTCCAGGTTTATTTTCCTCAGAAAGGGAATCTGGTTTCTGCATGCTGAAACACTCAAACAGACCAAACCAATGTGCGACCAGTGAAGACAACTGCAAATGGATAAAAATGGTCAACATTTTTTGCAAATCACCAAAACTGCAAATCACCAAAACACCAAGAGAGATGCAGCCTTTGAATGACAAGCATCCTGAAGGACACTGGAATTAGCAGTTGCTCAGAAATGGAACGGGACATATACTACTCACTGGAAGTGATATACTCTGGAGCCTTTCCAGGACTAAGCGGCACTGCCTCTTCGTAATAGCCTTCTGGAAGGGATGATGTTGGTAATGGTGGAGGCCCATTATCTGGTGGCTAAATGAATTAAAAAAAAAGAAGAAAAAACAAAACAAAACAGAGGTGATTAAAGTCCAACAAGGTGCTAAAACAAACAGTCTCATAATATCTGCTCATGATCAGTGCTGATTTTACCATCCTTACAACCTTAATGGTTTCTCAGTTTCTTATGTTAACCGTATCTAAAGGCAAGAGTCTTGAGGAGTGAATTGGTCCCTTAGGTAAGAAATATGGTGCAGGACAGCAGCTTTTAGAAGGGAACCAAGTTTAAGTCTCAAGCTCCTCATCTGCTGCTATAATGAACAACATTGAGGAGTTGTTGAGATTTGCAAAGCAATGAAGTGATTTAATTATGCTTCACATCATAATGATACATCTTGAAATGCATCATTATCGCAAAGTCTTTTAAGATGGCAAAATCAAGACAGCAATTATATTAAAAAGTCCTTTCTACAATGGCATTAAGTGGTAAAAATATTGAAAAGATAAAATTCTCTATTTAAGAGCTAGAAACCTAAGAAATCTACATTGGAAAGAGATTTTGACATACAGGCCATTTTACAGTATTGAGGCACATTTACTAGTATTTGCATATCAAATAATTTCTATTACAGTATTAAACAAATATGAACTCCCTTAACAAAAATCAAATGGGCTGAGTTGGCAGAGATTAAGGATACATAACACAGTCCACAGTTTTGTGATGCATTTTGTTTTGTTAATATCAACATTAATTTTTATAAAGCTGATTTTACATACTGAAATCTGAGCTGTGACTAACAAATAGTTCAGAACATCACGAAACTATTATATGATAAAATAAATATTTCAAATACCAGGGCAAACTTTAAAATGCTTCTTTTCTAAATATAAACCTGTTTTAAATTTAAAATTGACTGACTGCTGGTATGTTGATATAATAACAAAGTAAATTTAGTACTGTATGACTTCCACCATATGACTTTACTGTTCTATTTCCTTAACAAGTACCAAAACAACTTTATTTTATAGAATCCGTTCATATTTGCCACCAGGTTTTCATTCTGTATTTCCATACTGAAGGAAACACTTAAGCCTTTTTCCAACATCAGTGGTTTATTGTATGATGACAAAAATACAACCTGCAAGCAAGAGTTTCATATTTTCAGCAACAGTTTTCAACACATCTTTCTCTTTTTCATAAAATGAGGTAAATGTAACTGAGTGTTTATCTCTGTTGGGCTCATCCAGTCTAAATTCAGGGAAGAGACAGAAGCACCTAAAGAAATCGGTTGGGTTACCTCTATGTAAAGCAGGTTTTCCAACCTTGAAAGTGTTTGCAGGTTGGATGTTATAGATACAGGCAGAAAGATAAGAGGCTAGTGAAAAAAATCAGACCTCCAGATCATCTGACCCTAAGAGACCTTCTAGAAAAATTAGCAACGTCCTCACAAACAGTGAACTGACTTGGGACCAAACACAAATAAATTAGTCAGATTGAGATTTACACTAACATTACTTCTACATCAAATCATGTATCCAACTTATTATTAGTCACACTCAATTACAGATAAGAGCTGACAATTACTGTTATCTCTAATGCGCACTCAGGCGGATGAGTTTCCTCACAGAGCAGCTTTGCTACAGAAATCATCTGCTGAAGAACCAAAATAATGAAAAAGCAAAGCTTTTAGCACAACTTCCTCATGATTTTGTTGAAAAAGGCAAATTGCAAACCTGCCTGTTGTCACAAAACACATGAATCATTCTGTTCCACCCGCCGCTCCTTCCATAAGGCAGATATAGCACTAATGTTGAGGTCTAGCCTCCAACTACTTTCCCCGTCAGGTGCATTAAGATATAGGAAATTCCTATCGTTATTAAACCTTATTCACCCAGGAAATATATATCCTGAGAGTCATTCCCATCTCGACTTGACACAGCAGAACAAGGTTTTGAAGCTATCTTTTATCCAGAACCAAATAAGAGGTGCCAATAAAGATCCAGGAGGAGGGGGTAAACGCTTGTTTTTAGACAAAATGTTATTCTGAAAGAAATCAAAAAGGAAATGAAACACAAATGGTGCTTGTCTGAATTCACCCCTGCCGGAGCAGCGGTTACCGCATGCAGCTGGGGCGGGCAAGGCTGCGCCGCCAACGTCAACACAGATGGAAACCATTGCTGCCTTGCTCGGCCCTCACCTTCCAAAAGCAGCGCTTGCCATAACAAAGTGGAAAACAATTATAAAATTGCATTAAAAAAAAAGAGATTATTAGTAGGAATAGAAACATCCAACGGATTAAATACAAAATAAAAGTGCCTTGCTCAAATCTGTACCGTAAACAACTCCATCTTCTGCAAGTTATTGAATATGTAATCCTCCAACCATCGAGAATCTAAAATATACATGTGAGCATGCTGATATTGCTTATTAATATCTACCATGTTTGGATTTCTTTACCATTGCTAGTGGTATAGTTTAATGCTTTCAACTGAACTGCTTTCAATTTTGATGAAGTTATGAGGTATGAACTGAAATAAATCTTGATTCAGTAACTCATTAGCTTATCTGAAAATAAAAAGTCTATTAAAAAAAGCACAAAACTATATACTATATGAAAGGATTAAATCTTAAAAAAGGAATACGTGTGGTTTGAGTGGTACCACAGGGAAAGGCATGGCAACCTGCAAAGAAAGCATTAACACCAATTTCTACCTTAAGTTTTTCAGAATAGGCCACAAGGAAGAAAACTAGGAAATACTGCCTTTCAAGACAAATAACCTTGCTCAGACACAGGAGTAAGAACTGAGTTAAACAAAAAAAAATCACAATTTTATCCCACTGGAGGAAAAAGGACAAAGATTAGTGACATGCTGCTGCCCTGAATAATATCAGTAATAATAAGGACAGCTGATGAAGGTGCTTGACAGGTGCTGGGTCTAAGTCAAAATGAGAGATCCTTTATTTGAACCCAAGCAGCAGACAGGCGCTCATTGCCCTGCAGAACTGAGAACTCAGAGACATTAAAGACTGGGTTGTTCATGGGATGCTCAACTGAAAATACAGGAGGGACTGCTGAGAGAAACAAATTAGAAATAATATATATATGGAAATTAAAACTTCTATTTTTACTGGACCCTAAAATAGACCCCTTTCAGGCCATCTTCTCCACTAGTCCATCTGTTTTAGAAAGCAGAAATAAACTGCTCTCTGCATCCTAAGAGTTAAAATACTTTATTTTACCCTTCCCTCAAAGGATATCTACCAAGTTAGACAGCTAGTGTCTTTCAGGGTTGGTCTCACTCATAGTTCCTGAGGATGTGAAAGTAATAGTGTAGAAAGCAACATGGAAAGAAGAGGAAAACAAAGGTCATCCTACAGGGACCTGAAGATATAAAATAGCTTCCTATAACTGTGAGGAGCTACATCTTGCAGGAAACAAGAAGAAACCTCTCAGCCCATGCACTCGTTCAGGACGTGGAGCTTTCCAGTGAAAATGCCTGACCTTAGGAGAGGTCGAGGCTGCCAGTGTCCCCGTGACGCCGCCGAGGGCTGCCAGCAACTGGCGTGCCGCTCTCGCAAGGCTGTTATTAGATCGACCACGAACCCTGTCCCAGACGGCTGCCGGGGCCAGCTGCCGAGCAGCTCCACAAGGCTCAACTGCAGCAACACGACACTGGAAAAGCGGTCCAATACTTGTGGTGCACAACAAAGCTACTTAGAGGCCAGTGGGCAAATGTGGCTTTCAAGACGCCTTTTCACCTAGGGGTGCCATTTGCTTGGGAGCAGAGCTGACCTCAGGACAACCCTGCCATTCCCTGGCCCATGGGGTCAGAGTGTGCTCTTGCATTTATAATCCCCATCCCTACGGGACAGAAAAAAATGGATATTACTGACTGCACTATGCAACTTGGCTCTGTTGTGCCACAGTAAAGGCTGGAAACTGAGCATGGGGACTCGCTACACTCTTAAAGTTGACATGAAAGCTATCAGTAAACTCAGCATCACCATGATGCTATAAAGGAATCTCTTTATTGCCAACCAGACTGAAAATTAGCCAGAGTGTTGACAAGCATAAGCTGAAAAGAAACTTTCAATTGACCATTAGTAATTTCTCAATGTTGTCAGCTGGTCCCTAGGAAACTGGGAGCTAAGCTATGTGGAAGAAGTCCAGCAAATTCTCTTAGAGAAGTGTCTGCATTCCCCTGTATACACAAATTCACCTTCCTATTCCAGGAGATCATCTACTTGTGTACGTGACATGACGGTGGGGACAGGGCACAGCAGCAGGGTGAGAACACTGCAGACAACAACATTTACACCTTAAGAATATTTCCGAAAGGCCTGAACTCAAACTAAAACAAGAGAAAACTTTGGTACTTACAAATGTGGTAAGTAATTACTGCCCTAGTTCCTTTCCTATGTGTTTGCAAATAGCATCTTAACATGCTTAGAAAAACAAACAGGCCAGTTCCCACTAGCAGCATAGGGATAATATTTTATGTACAGGTATAGCATGGAAAGAAGATAAAAAGAAAACCTGAGATCACAAATAAGAAAAAAGTAAGAATGATGGTATAAAATTTGTGACATTAGTAATCTTATAACATTCTGCTGTGCATGTCAAAGTTCATCAACATGTAGTAAGGATAGGAAAGAGGGCAAACAGCTTCACAATAATCACACAGGAAGCTGGTAAAGCAGTTCAATCCCACTGCAAGCCCAGACTGGAAATCACCCAGCTTAAATGAGAATTGCAGTAAAAGGTATTTAAAGATAGATCACTTCAGCAGCTTAGACATGAAAAAAGGCTTTAACATATGATAGTACACATTGTTATAATGGTGTATTATAAATGAACTCATAAGAAAATTAATTAAAAACTATCCATGGTACCATTTGCAAATATGAAAGTAGTAAAAATAATGCATCTTCCTGCACGCCCCCTCCTCCTCCCCCCAAAAAAGGAAAGGGAAATAGGGACAACTACAGTATCCTGCAAGACATGATGAACATAAGAAGAAAATAAGAACACATTTTATTGTCCTTAATTGTATGTAATCGCATATGATGATCGGAACAATTCCACAAGCAAAACATGTCCAGAAGGCTCTCTGCTATTCTGGACCAATCTAGAACATGAAACTAGAGCAACTGCTCAGGAGAAACACTGCTATGAGGAGAGGACTAGCTCAATATAAAAAAAAAAATAGTTCAAGAGGAAATTGATGGAGTTTAATAGAGTGAAATGAAGGCTGAAAGAAATATGATTTCAAATCAAACTGAATTTCAAAGGAAATCTGAGACACAGGCTCAAGTGAGGAAAGTAAATAGAAGATCAATGGCTGACATTGAACAGTGAGATGGAGGAACTGCTTTCCAAACTGAAACATCAGGTTAAAGAAAACTATGTGGTGGCAAAATTATTTTAATAAGCTTCTGAAAGGGTTAATGTTTTATAATTGCCAGTTGTAGTAGCATCTCACCTCGGTGAGAAAACACTCTCTCGTTCTCCCCTCGTTATGGAAGAACGTGTTGAGGTTCATTCATACTGAAGCCATTGGCCAGCTCTGAATGAAACAAATGAATTTTTGTTGAATTTATTTTTGTTGATTTTAAATGTTTTCTGCAAGGAAATCCATCCAAGTCCAATATTACCTTAATTTTCAGTGTTAGCATACAAGTCTGGATGAAATAAAAACTCCTAAGTACCTACCTAGCACATAGCACCCTCGGTTTTGCCATAGCACAAACCTAACTGCACAACTTAGGACCTTCGAGACTGTTTATTTTTTTCAAGGTATAATTAATGTAACTGGTAATATATCACTTAAAAATTCTTTTGATGGCAGAAATGATTTTTTTTTTCTTCTCCAAGGACACCACTTCCTTTTAGCATTTTCTAATAAATATCTTAGAATATACCTGACAGCCAGACAGATAAAAGGAGACTGTCAAATCACTTCTCCACAACAGAAAAGCCATTTATATGAAACACCTCTACGGTGTGACTGTGTGTGTACAGGAAAGGGTTGGAGGAAGATGACCTATTCTTTTGATTTACATCTACAGGGCTTACAGCATATTGCTGGACGCCTGTAGTGGTTAAATCATTATTAGATCATATTCCAGGAAAAACAAGACATATATCCAGATTTATTGTGAAAATCATGCAAAATAGCCAAATGCACTGTTTGCATCTCATTTTGTCGGACTGCATGTTACCCTATTTCTGAAATCACTGTCAGATGTAATATGACAACCAACTGCTCGAAGGTGGGAAGTGCTCTGTCACTGTCATGCTGTGGATAATTTATGCTGGTATCCTCAGGCACATCTGAGCCACAGGAAGCACTGGATGTTATTGTGTTATGTGTATAATGTACTTTAAAGCAACTTGGCGACACTGCAATGATGGTACCCCAGGTACTAAATGGCCATCAGCTGAGGTATGTAGAGCATCGGCCCTTTTAATCTTCCAAACCCATCCTCTAGCATAGCTTCCTGCCTGTCCTTTCAGCTCAGGGAAATATCATAAAGGCAGGTACAGACTGCCAGATGCAAAAGCAGGCCAGCATACCCAAGGCCTCACAGAAAGCACATTCAAGAGGAGACAACCAATATGGCTGTTCCCAACACCAATGTTAGACCACCGTGACCTCCTCTGCTCCTGCCCCAGGCACAGGCTCATTAGCTGCTCGCCTTGCAGTCATGATACCTTCCTGCAAATACCTTCCTGCGCTTCATACACCCTTCATTTGCAGCTCTGACTTGGCGGCCATCTGAAGGAGCTGTATGCACAGGGCTTAAGACAAGAGAGGATTTGTGCTTCCTAAGGATGAAAGAAGTCTGCTGGAGCAGATGCAGGCAAGGAAATGCACACAGACATGGAGAATGACACGGACAGAGTGACATGGACATGGTGATCAGTCAGTTGCTTCATTCAAAGATGCGCAAGGTCTGCCTTTGACTCTGGGTTTTAAAATCCGGTCCAAACCCCACCAAATCTAGGAAATCTCTCTGGACTTTTATATTGGCTTTAATATTTGAAGATTTAAGTAAAAAATAGGAACAATATGCCTAAATATTTGATACTTTTTCATGGTCTTTGCTCATTTGCTGAGGAACAGCAAAACTGACAGAAAATCTGGCAGGAGCAAATATGCAGGTCTGTTTACAGATTTGCAAAGGCAGCCTTGCACAGCACCTGCCTACACAGAATCCTGGCTCCTGGCACTACTTTAAGGAGTATTGAATTCCTTCCCACCCACACATCTTTACATAAGTAAAAGCTTAAACATCAGTTCAGACTAAACATTTTTGAATGCAGAATCCCTTGAGTGCCATAAAAAGAAACAGCAGTGTAAATGAAACTTTAATTTCCATCATGCTCAATAACTGATGTGCTAAAAACATAGATTTTAAAACCAGGCATAGTTTATTTAAAGTCATTGATCCCTACTTCCAGGAGCACACTGTGACTCCACTGGAGGCTGAGACCACCAGTAGATGCTATTCAGCAAGTGAAAAAACTTGGTCTCTGTCCTAAACAGCTGACAAGAAGAGGGGTTGTATATTACATAATTTCAGCTTGTTATGTGACAACCTGGAGCAGAACTTCCTATTCTCTCGTGTGTTCACAGAATTTCTTCCAGAAATTCTAAGAAAAGCGATTAAGAAAGGCAGGACATTTATGTTACTCAGTAATGTAATTATGTACAGCTTCTAAAGAGCTTTGCACCACCATCTAAAAGTTTTAAGGAATCCACTGATTACATGTGGATCGAAAACTACTGTGCTCGAGCATTAACAGAGGGAAAGTTAATCTTAACCACTGTCACTGATATCCAGTTTTGCATAATACAGGAGAAAATATGACTGATCTCTAGTCTCTGATCGTATCTAGTGATAATGAGGGTCTGACAGAAAAGGTGTCTCTCAGGCAGGGAAAAGTTTCCGAAAAACATCCAGTGATAAATATCATTAGTTTAGAGGGACTGCAGCAGAAATGTTTAAACTGCCAGACGCCGCTTTGAGCTGGTGCCCGTATTTGAAGGTCAGAAAGCTGATGGTTTTGTCCTTCCTTTCTGACTCCACGTGGGCTCTTGCAGGACAGCAGCAGTCTGTCATCTTTTTCAAAAAATATGATGTGCTAGCATCCTAAAATAACGTCCCTGGTAACCCGCACTTGGATAATGCCCGACCACGACAGGGCTGGAGCGGCTCCTGGATGGCCTCCAAAGGGCACTGAAAGCACAAAGGAAGCACAAGCCGCCGCTATCCAGCAGCATCAATGGCAAGGAGGAAAAACTGGCAAAAATCAACTTCCACCCTGATGGAAAAAACAGCTCAGCTTTGTGACTTGACCGAGAGTCAAGTGTCAGCAGCGTTACTGTCAGCTCGAGGAGGAGAACTACTTTGCCAGACTCGTCACAGCACGAATAAGCTCCGAACTCACTGGTGCTGGCTATATCAGCATCCAAGGGACTTCTCACTCTATCTTAGGGAAATATTATTCTTACTCCAGAATCCAACCTGAGTATAGCTACTGCAGAACAGCAGCAACCTGCTGGGTCTAATTCATACCATTACAGTCCATGCAGCTTCACCAGCACTGTGAATGTGAATTTACACATTCATAAAAAAGGAAGAACGGGTCTTTTTTTCTTTTTTTTTCTTTTTTTTTTTTTTAAGTAAAATTAACCTACATCTTCTAAACCCATTTATCAAATTGAGTCAAATTCATAAATATGAAAGAGAGACAAATGCAATTGGTTTGAGTTTATGATGGTGGCACCTGAAGCCAACATTTCAAAGGCATGCACGTTTTAATTTTCTCACCTCTCATCAACCATTTCCCTGTAATTCACGCTATGTGCCCCTTGAAATGTAGAAAAAAATCATTTTCAGACACTGCTAACTATGAGATGAATTCTCCACATTTCCATGCATATTAACATGATCTTTTTTGTTCACTCAAATTTACTGCATAATTATTTTATAGCATGCATTTTAATTGAATTTTCCTACCGTGTATATACTGATGCTGGATACGGATATTTCTAGCATAAATATTCCATTTCTATAAGAATTTAAGAATAATTGATGACATTATATAGAATTAAAACAAAAAGAACCTGATCTGGGTCATACACCGAAAACTGGCAGGGTTAAAGGAGAAACTATGCTTAGGCTATTCAACACAATTTACTTTTATTTTTACTTTGTTTTGTGACTTGTAGTACTGTTCCCTGGTAAAAATAAAGGTTATTAGAAAAGACTGACCAAGAGTTTGACCTGGTAAACTAGTTTTTATGTTTGTAGAATGCTACTGTCTTATAAAATAGGCATGTTTGTCTCTTGAAACGGGGCACAAATCAGATAACAAAGTAACAGGTTAAAATGAAGCAGCAAGTTGGTCATGCTGGTGTTCTCCCTCTACCATGAAAATACAGACTGTAAAGTGTACTTGCACCTCACACTTCATGGTTCCTCTGCAGATTTAGGATTATTTGTGTCCCTCTATTCAACATTTACCACAAATGAGCAAAAGGATGGATAATTTGTCAGTATTAAGGTTAAGACTGTGCTCACCTTCAAACCACCTAAACCATTACTTGCTTTTGTTCCTCTTCAAAAAAATGCCAAAACTGTTTTATTTTTTTCTCTCAAATCTACTGTTACCTCAGTAAAAGGAGAGAATTATAACTTGTTTATAGCCTATTCTTCAACAAGACAGCTGTTCCCAAACAGAGGAACTGAGCTGCAGATCTCAGTTAATATTTCTTCTATAAACATCTCTGAGAACTTAGACATTGACTTGTTCTGCAAGGAATTTCTTACTCAAGCAGTGAGCGTAGAAAGGCACTAGAGCTTATAAAAAATAGCGTGCTTCCTTCATTTCTCATCTCTAGGCCTTCACTTGGGGTGTTGGCTATCAAAACGCAGTCTTTTCATATAAATTGGCTATCCACCTTCATGGTCCATTGCTGGATGCCTTCTAGCTCATCTCTACCTCTCTTGCTCCAGGCATGGAGTGGGACAGAACTGGACCTTCATCGTAGATGTGGCCCTACCAGCCTGGAGCCATTCCCCTTCCCCTCAATCTGCTGGTTCCTTCTTCTGAACACCTGTTCTGTTTGTGGGAATCACAAAAATATCACGTTCCTATGTTAGAATTAGCACTCACCAGCCACTGCTGAGGTATCTCCGGTAGAGGCATTTGAGGTGGTGCAGGCAACGTGTTGGCAACTTCTTGCTTTTGGACATGTTCTTTAATTTCGAAACCTGTGGGAGAGGGACACACACCACTTAGCACCTCATGGAGTCAACACATCATGGAGTCGAGACCTCACAGAGACCACACCTCATGGAAGCAAATGCGGAGCTGTTCCCCATGCGTGCTCTTCGCTACGTTCGATGGCTGCAAGTTGAGTTCTGGCACACGACCCTTCCCAGGGTCCCTCCCAGGTCACCCCCAAGACCTGCTGCTTCAGAGAAACAGCAACCACTGGGAGGAATGTCAGGGATTGGGAATTTAATCATGCAGAACAAGCACATACTTATGATATAGACTAAAAGCTGCTTAGGTCAACAAATACCAGACAGAAAAAAAAAAGAAAAGAAAAACAGGAAATCATTCCAAACTGGCTACTAATCTGAACCGAAAGATTTACTACAGAGCTGAGACTTTATTGTCCAGATAAAGGCGCTTACAAGACGAGGATCCCTCACTTGTGGCCACCTCACCGGCAGCGCGTGGCGGGTGAACCCGCAGCCTGGGCCTGGTGCCGGAGCAGGGAGGGACGGCCAAGGTGCTGCTCAGCCCCTCACCAAGGACGAGCAGCCGCTGTGGCCAACACTCCCTTCCTCCTCTTCGTTCTGAAACCAGCACCATAGTTCCCAAGCAAGGAAGCAGAAGCTGGATATAAAAAGCCAGTCCCGTATGGCTCCCAGGGAACAGGAATTGCCCTTCAAGTGCTGAGTTTCTGGCAGGACAGTTTAAACCCCCATCACACTTCACAACAACACGATGCTGCTTGTTTTTCTAACTATCAAAAAGGAGATTTGGGTGCCTCTCCTCGAGGCTTTGGCAAAAATTCAATCAATGGGATGCACCCTGCTTACTCCTAGACGGCATTCGGCTCCTAGGGTTTAGTTTAGTGTTTTAAATATATATTTACATAACCAAACGGGTGTTTTTTGGTCAAGATCATGTAATTCTCAAAAATGTAATCAATGATGAAATGTTTCTTGTCATAATAACTCAGTCGCACTGGCTGCAAAGTCATGGACTGAAAAACAAGACTGATAAAATAAACAGTCTCTAAGGGCCACAGATACTTCTTTCTTCCTAAAAACTGAGGGTATGATTTTTCTTGGGAATCATTCCTTTTTTTTT
Source organism: Crypturellus tataupa (assembly GCA_034781795.1). NCBI lineage: Eukaryota > Metazoa > Chordata > Aves > Tinamiformes > Tinamidae > Crypturellus > Crypturellus tataupa. Next base: position 6,483,745 of record JAWLRI010000332.1, on the reverse strand, counting down.
AAGGTATAACTTTCATATGTGCCTCCTTACATAGGACAATGTCATATTATGACTGCTATCCATATGCCAGTCACCTATACTTTCTGTAATAACCAAAAGTTAAATGTGAGAGGTCTTTTTACTGGGAAAAAAAGAAAGTATTCAAAAAGTATTCAAAAAAGTATTCAAAGCAGGGTTTCCCCAAACTTTGAAAGGATGTGTATTTAAGCAAGAAAGGGCTCTAATATTTATTTTCTTCTACCAAATTGCACAGTAAATTCAGCATTATAGGCTTATGACATTACAGTCCCATTAAGAAAAACAGGCAATGCTGACAGTCATCTTAAATGACTGAATTCACTAAAGGTTCTTACTCCAACATGAACTGCTGGTGCCTTTGTTTTTCAGAAGTCTGAGTTTCAGAAGGAAATGCCAAGTGTTTTGTTCAGAAGTAAAATCCAATGGGGAATGCCAAGATTCAAGAATTAAAATAAAGTTCACAGTTTTGCCAGCTAACCATGTAACTACTGCTTTGGATGTGAGGCAGGTTGAGATCAGATATACGTACAACCTGAAGAATACATCTGACTGGCCTCCTTCTCTCTGATGGATATTAAATGAAGAAAACAGTGTGTAGTTAGTAGGCACAACAAAACACGGCAAGAGATTTTTAGTAAATTTCCCAACTCAAGACTTACAGAGAAAATAGTCATGGTTTAAATTTTACTAAAATCCAGGCAGACCATTATAATAATTCCCACACCTTTAAAAAGCAAAACATAATTGTTCACTTCCAGATGTTATAAAGGATACAGCCAGTTCCCATTTGCACAGATCCTTCATTACCTTTCCCCATTATTATTCCCTTATTAAATGGTTTGCCTCAGCAATAGAAATATGCTGGTGGATTCACACAGTTGATTTTTAAAAATGCATATAAAGAGCCTGAACTCAGCATAATCCTCAGGCCTCAAACTATGCCAGCATTCCCAAGGCACCTCTCATGGATGTTACGTGGGTGGAGTAAAATAACACTTTAAAAAACAGATTCAAAGTGACAGCTCAGCTTAGCTACAGCATATTGCAAGTTTATGCATTTTTTATTGCTTTTAATTCTAATGAAGAGATGAATAGTTTCAAAGGGATGGGAGTACTGAATGTTATAGCAGAACAAGAAAGCAGCAGGGTCATCTCTGCTGAAGTACATGACTCCCTCCAGTTTCACACGCACTTCCAGCTGCCGTGGGATGGCACGGTTCCCACACGAGCCTGCCCTGTTCCCGTCCCCGCACCAACCTCTCCTGCGGGCCAGGAAAGTACGTGTGGCCTCATGCTGAACCAGAGCAGGAAGCTGACACAGGTTAGGACTAACCCAGTAAAAAAGCAAATAGCGCCTGTGCTGGCAGAAAGCAGGACACAGAACAGGAGCGGGAATGAGCAGGGAGCGGGACAGCAGTGCTCTCTGTAGAGACTCTAAATGTTTAAGCGACAGCTCTGTGAACTGCAGTGTGTAGAGTGCAGTCCACAGAGATGTCTACTGCCATCTTTAATGACCTCTTGCTTAACGATAGGACTTCCTTGAACTAATTTGATCTTTTAGGAAAATATTTCATCTTGATAATATGCCAGCAATGGCATGCAGACTTTAGAAAGCTCTCCCATTAGTTAATAGCTTCAGTGCTCAAAACATTTGCTTATTTCTTCTTTGAAACAAACATTCAGTCATTGGATACTGTTATATTCTGTTGTGTAAATTTAAGAGCTCATTCCCAGGAGTCCTTTTTCTATAGTGAGATTAACTATGATGCCTCTTTTAGGGTTACTTAAAGACATTTTCCTGCATCCTGTGATTGTGGTTTTGACTTTTCTTTGAGATGCCCAGACTATCTCCCTGAACACAGAAGGAACCAGAAGTGGGTACCATCTGTCGTTAACAACTATCCAGATTTATAGTATGTGGGTCTTGTACAGATCTTTCTCGTTGATGTATGGATCCTGTAATAGGATGTTATGGATTTTGTAGTAGGAATGGAGAGCTAAAAGGCAGGCACTGGAAGGTGAGAAGCTATGTTCCTTGAGTCCTTTGATTCTTGGCCACATCTATAGTGGGAAGGTTCCCATGCCTGGGAAGGTTCTTTGATACTGAGAATTCTTTATCAATTTTGTTAAAGTCTCTTGTCTCTAATAAGCAGGGTAGAGTGGGAGGACTTCTGAATAGTCTGTTGGGAACAGCTCTTTGCCCCTGCCAGCTCCCAAGTCATGTCTAAGAACTGCTGGGAAAGACAAATCAGCTCAGGCCAAAAACATGCCAAGGACCACTCCAAAAATTCACCAGTACAAATGGTTGAGTGCCAGGGCCCAGAAACAAACCCACTGCTGTTTGCTTTACTAGTTCTGCTTTAGTTTCTGTGTCCTGAAACACTAACCACAATCCAGAAGAATGGATTTTGCAAACTGTCTGCAAAGCTGGCACCAGAATGTTGCCTGATTTCTTGAGGAAATCAAATATCTTTACAATAAATCTGGTCAGAAAGATTAAACGAAAAATACACAATTTTAAATCAGCATTGTACGAGGCTATTTCAATCTTTTATAAAATATAGCTGTTTCTAAATATACTGAATTGCAAATACTTACTCACCACAGATTTTTGTTTTAGGGAATTCAGTATATTTTGTTGGGCTTTTGGAGCATGAAGCCTCCTTCCATAACACATGGAACTGTCACCTGGCTACTTCTCTCACTAGTAAAGTGAAAATAGTGATGGATCTTCAAGGAAGTCAATAATGAGAGCAGGATGATCAGCAATTCCAAGCTGAGCTCCCTGGACCCGAATCCTGTGCAAATGCGGTTTCTTTACTGGAGACAGGGGACTGTATTATTTTTAGCACTGGAGAAGAAACAAGTCATGCAAAATGCAGCTGCTCACAATGTGACATTTTTCTATTATTTTCCAAAAGCTAAACACTGGGGATTTATACTGACAGTACATCTGTCAAATAGCAGAACTTATAGCTCAGATACTTCCTTATACAGTAAGGTGCTATATGAAAATAGAGGAGTACTATTAGAAAAATAGTGGAGATGATAGTGGGGAAGATTTTTTGTAAAGGCTCTGGAGAAGATGGCTGTATATAGTCAATCAGTTTATACTGTACACAGTTACATAGTCTTGATGGTTTGAAAAGTGATTGTGCATTAAACCTGGGCCTGTTTAGCCTGGAGAAGAGAAGATTGAGAGGAGATCTGATCAGTATGTATAAAAACCTGAGGAAAGAATGTAAAGAGGATGGGGCCAAACTCTTCTCCGTGGTGGCCAGTGACAGGACAAGGGGTAATGGGTACAAGTTAAAACAAAGGAAGTTCCGTTTCCATGTGAGGAAGGGTGACAGAGCCCTGGCACAGGCTGCCCAGAGAGGCAGTGGAGTCTCCTTCTCTGGAGATCTTCCAAAGCCGCCTGGATGCCGCCCTGTGCCACGTGCTCTGGGTGTCCCTGCTGGAGCAGGGGGGTTGGACTGGATGATCTCTAGAGGTCCCTTCCAACCTTAAGCATTCTGTGATTCTGTGTGACTCTGTAAATTAAAACAGTTTTAGATAGGAAGAAAAAGGGAAAGTAAGGAAATGCAAACACTCTGCCTGCTGTTTCCTGATGTTGGTTGGGCACCTCTGCGTCCACCATGCACAGTGCATTTAAATGAAGCCTTTTCATGAATTTTGCTTGTATGATAAACATGCAACCTCCATGCCTTCAAGCTGCTAAAAACAGTGCAGCAGCCATTGCACTCTGATAGTAGTGTTGCTTTTCCATCAAAACTAATAAACAGAATTGCCTCCACAAATAAAATTAAGTAACTACTATATTAACAAAGTGAAAACAATCTTATTTTGTGGCTAGGCTCACGCATGCACAATACATTAATTTTTCTATCAAGCCTTTTGCTATATTTTATTGCTGAGTGCTGTGTGAGCATGCAGAGAAGTTACACTTAAGCTTCAAGCTGTCCTGCTGCATTGCTTCAGTTTAGGGTTTGCCTTTATCCCCTTAAAACTATTTCATTAGGCATGAACTTATTCTGTACATTCTGCAAGCAAGAAAACACAACCCTGACATTGACCTTTTGATGCCTGTATCCTCAGGAGGATGTTAGTTATTACGGCCTTCTTCTCCCTGACAGTAGAAGTTAGATACTCGTGGTCCAGAAGTTCAAGAAACAGACGCAGTTCAACTATTAACTCTTCCATGGCTGAAAAACAACCAGAAAAAAAGAAATTTTATTAACATGTAAGTTCCCAATGAAACAAAGACAGAGTTAATTCTCACATTCACATTCAAGTTATTTATCATTTCTCAAAAACGTACATTCCTCCCTCCTAGAGACACACTGCATCTATTTATCAAACCAAGAAACTAGCACATTACGGAGCACTATCGGTATTTCCACAATCACCGCTGTCACCACAAAAACGATGCGGAAAAGACCCAATTCTTTTTATACAGCAAATCACTGAGTCGGTGTCACATAAAAGTGTAAGTCCCATCTTTCCTAGCAGTGCCACTCCTGTTCTTCTCTCTTTAACAAACAACTCTTATCTGCAAAACAACATTATAGTTTGATACAAAACTCTAAACACACTGCTATTTTCAAAAATCCTTAGGGAATTGTTCCCTCTCAGTTTATTTGTTCTGTTTCCAGTAGGAAAAAAAAGAGCAGGTGGTCCTTTTCTACTGTGATCCGCTATTTGTTATAATTTCCCAAGACAAGCCCCTGGAATTTAGCAGTGGATTTTCTTATTACTCCCCATATTCCTGATCTTGCACTTTTTATTTCATATTTCTTTTATTCCGCGTGTAGGGACTTTCCAATTCTTTCTGTGAAAACCACATTCCTTCTCTGGATTTACAGTGCTTTACAATTTTATGTAATCAAACTTTTTTGTAAGGATATTTCCATTTCTTTTCTTCTCAAATTAGCTCTGAATACTGACATTCTCGTGATAACTGCAGTGGCTCAGCCCATACAAACACATTTGTTCCTGGCTAATCTTATGATATCCATTCAGCAGATTTATGAGACACCCGTACGGAAACCTCATTTCTGTGCTTCAGTTCACTCATGATTCTGAGATCCCCTTGTCCCTACACTCACGTGGGCTCTATTTTTAGTTTAGCTTTCATCTTGCATGGAACAGTTTACGCTTTCTTACTTTCCTGTATCTGATGCCATTATCCTCATCAAACGCTGAGAAGAAACATTCATTTCATTTCAGCACTACACCCTGAAGATCGAGATGGAGATTAATTTCTATCCTCATTGCAAAAGGTCTCTTTTTTTTCTGTTTATTTATATGTGTGTGTGTGTGCATATATATAAAATAGTATTTTCAAGGTCTAACAGGCCACCTTTGGTAAGTCCTAAAATCTCTACTACTCACTCCGTTATCAGCTCTTTGCTCCTCCCCATACCGTTTCTGATACCGTTGTTCACGCAGCTGAAAGCAGAATCTCCTTTTTTTCTATTTGTGGGAAGGTGCCTGAATGTTTAAACAGTTTTTGGTCCAGATGCATTTGTTTTATTTCACCCTTGAAAGCAGGATGGTGCTGGGCAACCTGCAGACGCCACCTACGCCCTTGTAAGTGGCTGGTGGCCTCGTCTTGTCTCCAGTAACTGCAGCTTCTCCCATTTACTTGCAGATTCTACTGGGATGCTCAGGATGCTCTGGCAAAACTGACCTATTCCTAGGAGGCAATGGAAGACAGAGCTGGTTGCAATATTAAAGCACAATGAAGTCTTTATGAAGAAATCAATCATAAGAGGTGCACATGGACAAATATTTCCTGAAAGACACTGTATATCCCTGCAGTACAAGACTTCCTCTTGGTGAATATATCCTTTTATTTAACTGAGCAGTATGACTGCCGTTATATAAACTACCCACATCTTCAGGAAATATGTTCCTCCAAGATTTTTACAAAGCCATTTATACCTAGGCAGATGGAGGGCATGCAAGATGACAGGAAATCTGCCTACAGCACTTCACCACGTAGTCCACAAAAACTGCAAATAGCTACAGATCATCTGGTCTGTCAGAAATCCAAAAGTATTTCGGAACAATCATATTGCTTCCAGTGTGGGTCACATTCTGGAGGAATTGGCAAAGGGATAAGTGACCATAAAAAACAAGATTTAAGAAAGAAAATAATATCTATACCTGAAACCTGAAAACTAACAAAATAATCCCTAAATCATCAGTCATGGGTTATTTTTTAAATGACACATTTCAGAAGTAAGACTTAGATTCTATTAAGTGTGTATAACACACAAATACTGATTACAGCAATCTGCTTTTAGGTCTTCTTTAAATACATTTTTTTTACTATTGTAGTTCTGAGTTTTATTTTAAGAAATTATGGAATATATGCATCTTTATACTAGTTTACTATATTATAAACATTTCAAAAGCAAACACTACTGTAGAATCTAGGCTGTCATAGCGAAATCTAATCAGTATACAGTGCTAGAAACGTCTCTTTTGCAAGTACTTTCACAGCGATATCAATTATTGCCAGGCTTATCAGCACACATGCACTTTAAAATGTCATCAACATATACAATGTGCATAATTTCTATTTGCATATATTACCACACTAGCATTTCTACAAACTGTCATGTTTCCTGGATTCTCTGAAGAAAATGACCAAAAAAAAAAAGAGGAGCCCTTGCTTGTCCTTCTCACCAATTAATGTTATATGGGTTAATATTACCTTTTCCTTACCTAGAACCTGAATTTCTGCAGCAAAAGAGAGAAAATAATGAAAGCAAAAGATACCACTAATAGCATTTTTCAGCTATTAAAAAGGATAAGATCCTTGCACTCAGGAGCTTATAATCTAATATGGATAGACAGTAAAATGGGAAATGAAGGCCAGCCGGAGGGGGTTTGATGCTTGGATAGCAGGGAAGCAACAGAAGATAAGAGGAAATGGGAAACCACTGCTGGGGAGCCTACTGGGAGCTGGCATTGCTCCAGTTCTGTCCCCCGAGCCAGCAGAGCATCTAGCAAAAGCCCTTGGTCAGGACTGGTAGAGAAAGGCAACAGAAGACGGTAACAGCGCTGTAATGCCTAAAAAAATCTAGAAACTACTGCCCTAGATAACACATTCACCATAACTGCATTGCTGCTTGGCTTGGTGTCCAGCAGTGTGCTTCAAATATATCAAATAATGTATTATAAAGGAATACAGAACGTGAGAAGACTTGTTCCTCCTGCCTTTATACACCTACATGTATACTACACTGCGCTTCACTAAGCAAGAGCAAAAGCTATTTTAAGATTTTAACATGAAAAGAGAAGAGAAATGTTACCAGCTGCTATAAACTGCTAAACATAAGTGTTTTGACATTTCTTATTTTCCTACTAGCATTAAATTGGTTGCATTTTCTTTTGCAGGAAAAACTAATACCATAACAAATATCAAAGTGTAACAATAGTTCTGAATTTCACACACACACACAAAAGGGAACCGCTGTTTGCAGCTCGTAAGAAGCACTCTTTCCATGTCCCTTAAAGTGCATTTATTTCCTTTTAAAAAAATTTGCTGTTTAAACACAGAATAGATACTGTGAACTCTTTGAGAGAGCAACATGCAAACTTACACGTAATGAGAAAACACTCTATTTGCTCAGTTCTCAATCCTTGGCTTATTTTCTGGATTAAAGATTTTTTTTCTTGTCCTGCCTAGAAATGCAGTGATGCGCTCACAGAAAGTAATGGAACAGAGTAACAGAAAATCCACAGAAGACATATTTTCAGTAAGCAATCATTACTTCTGAAATGGAGACCAAAAATGAGAGGGTGACGCAAGTCCCAAAGAAAAACATACTCTTCTAGTGAGAGATGACCCTTGGAAATCTGACATCACCGCAAAATAAGAAGAATAATCAGAAGGTTCTGAAAAGGGGGCCAATTTATTTGACAGTTTTGGCTGAATTCTTATTGCCAAAGGAATCTCTTGTAAGTGGCAGGTGGTGAAAGGCAGGGTGGAGCCCAGGGACGGCAATCACGACAGTAAGCAGATTTTAGCTGGACTGAGGCGCAAAATCACATTCCTCATTAAACGATGAGAAGTCCACTCTCTGCTCCACAGGAGTTATAGGCCCCTCATGTGCTGCCGCGACTGCTGTGTGCCAATAAAAAAATGTTACATCCAGAAGGGTTTCCAGCTTCGGCTCTCGAGGGTTTTAAAGTTCTTCAAATGACAGCACATAAAAACTATCCACACGAGCCAGCAAAAGAATACACCAAGGTAAAATAATCAGAGAAAGACAATTACATCACACTGTAGGGTTTGTTCCAAACCAAAACTAAAACCAACTGATCAGCATAAGGGTGAAGTTACTTCAAATCTTATACTTATGGGTACTGGTCTATAACCATTATTAAGAATATAAAGTGTGCATTTCTAATTGATTTTAAAATTCTTAGGAGTAGTGCCATATCACAGACAAGATTTCCAGTTTGTTTGAAAGAAAGAAGCAAAAATACAAGTATGAACTCAGGAAAAGAAGGCTGAGGTCATTATTCATTCACTCACAGGAACTACAGCAGACCCTAACCCTGCCACATCACTTGTATGCCCTGGAAGTGCTTCCTAATATCAAATAATATGTTGAAGACTCTTTAAACAAAAAGGAAGGGAAATCCAAAAAGGAAGGGAAATCCAAAAAGGATGGCACAAAACATATTTTTATTTTTATTTTACACTATACAGTGCAACTCCTCATAAGGTATGTGCATTTCCATGCTTCCCATCCTATTCTAAATGCATGTATACAAATCTACAAGTACATAAATCTATCACAGACATATGAATTAAAACTGAATTAAAACTATTAGATTATCCTCTGGTGAGTTACCTGCACATTGCTGAATCAAATTTTTCTGGATCTAAATTTTCCATTCTCAGTTTTAGTTTGTGATTTATAGATGTTTGAAGGCCAGAACAAACCAACTAGACGGGATCATCTATCGACAACTCCGAACTGGGAGAACAGCTGCCAAGGTAAGGCTGCCATACACAGGGATTTCAACAATTTGAAAAAAAAAAATCAGAAATCTGTAATTTAACCCTGGGGATGGAATAGCCCCAAGCAACAGTATCGGCTAATTGGCTAGAGAGCAGCTCTGTACAAACTGATCTGGGGCTTCGAGTGGGCAAGCTGAGCACAGGGCCAAGAAGCCCTCAACCACACACTGGGCTGCATCAGCACAAATATAGCTAGCAGACTGAAGAAAGTGATTGTATCCCTCCACACAGCACTAGTGAGGCCACATCTGGAATAATGGGTCCATTTCTGGCCTTCCCAGTGCAACAACAAGATTGACAAAGTTGGGCAAGTTGAGTAGATGGTCACTGAGAGCGCTGAGCACGTAACAAAAACGAGGGGAGACTGAAGGAGCTGGGTTTGTTCAGCCGGGAGAGAAGGAGTCTAAGAGTGAATCTAATTGTGGTCTTCTGCTACCAAAAGGGGGATGATAAACAAAGCAGAGCAATACTCCTCTCAGAGACGTCCAAAGAAAGCCCAAAAGAGGATAAAAACAAAGTGTTGTCCAGAATACTAATATCCATCCTTTGAGAAATTCAAAATTCAGATGGACAAAATCCATTGACCTGGCTTCAAAGTTAGTGCCTATTTGAGCACGGCATTGGACCAGATGATCTCCATTACGTCCATCTCAACCTAAATTATTCTTCAGTTTGCTAAATAATGTTAGGAAAGTAAGAATTATTCCCATTACTTTACAAATGAAGAACTGAGGTTACACGATCACACAACATTAGCCAAGATCACAAAGAAGCCTGGATGACATAGCATCTTAATCCTTGAGACTACTTTTTTTTATCCTATCCACAAGACTATTCTTCCTATAGAAGAAATGAAAATTATAGGGAGTCAGTAGATTCACAGATTACACACAATGAATAAATACATGAAGAGTGAAGTCGGTTTCTCTATGCTCTATAGTCACTATAAAATTTGAGTGCCTGCGAAATGTGCAGAGAGTTGGTAAAAGAGAAAGTTTTAAAGGATCCAACTCTTTCTTTGCATTACTATCAAAAAGTAACTAAATGCAGCTGGGATGTTCTTAAACCTTAGGATAAACACCATGATGCTTGGTCTGCTCTGAGACTTTTTACTAGAAAAGATCTCTTATGATTGCACTTTTCTTCTTTACTGTCCTACTGATTGCAGTATATGAAATATATTCACCCATTAAAGGAAAAGCCAATGACCACTTGGCTGTCTATCAGTTAAGTATATAAAACCAGCTGGCTATATATCAGTTAAGTATACAAAAAACCTGCTCTGTACAGTAGAGATGATCATCGCTAGGCATTATCAGAAAGAATGGTAAAAGCACATGAAAAAGGGTGGAACCCTCAATAGCAGATGAAGCCCTAAGGATGAAGAATGAACAAGAATCCTGTAAAATATACAGAGTTTGTCATCAGGGTTTTCTAATATAAAAATAATTATATCTAAGTGTCTCAAAAAAAGTAAATCAACAATCTTCTGTCAAAAATCTAGAGCTCTGTCACAAAGAGACAGCTTGCAGTAACAGAGGCAAAACACAGCTACTAAAATCTCCTCCTGTCTCATACATATATACGATCAACCTCAAACAGTGTCGAGGGATCATTTCAGCCACAACCTACACGTATTCCTCCTTTTTCCTCCTCCTTCTGCTCCATTTCTCAAGGAATTGGCTTTACAAAACCAGCTTTCCGAAAAAGCTATCAGAGCTCCAAATGCTGCTATTGCAGTACTTGGTGATAAAACAAGAGGTGGGAAGCATTAGGCAATGTTTGGACAAGAAACAAGCTGCCAAAAATCCTACTCAGTCAGCTACAGCCTTGCGATGAGTGACAGCAGTGCAGGAGTGCAATCCACGAGCATGAGGCAGATGGGTAAGAGTTTATTTTTTGAAGCGCAGATCAGTGTTTAAGCACTGCCACAGATTTTGGAAAGAAATGCCTGATTTTAAGCAAGCTCACTGAGTCATAAGAATAAAAAAAGAATTTAATATTATGAGCATTTATTTTTAATTCAGCACTAATTGTCTACATGGAGCTAATTACAACAACATGTTTAGCCCAAAAAAAGAAAAAGTTTAATAACCAGCTACAGAAACTTAAAGCGGACTCTGTCAAGTTGCTGAAGGTTTTCTCTATAGGTATATTTCCCATATGAGGTTTTGTTCCCCAAATAAATCTAATCTACCTTGTAAAGCCAAAGTGGATTTCATTCCACCTGCAGGCTCTGCTGCCTGGGAGAAGAGGGTCTAATCCCCACCATCTGCACTCACTATGGGCATTCAGCTTTGGTTTCCCATTACCCTACTAAGCAGAAATGATTTTTTTTTAATTTATTCAACCACTACCAAAATGTATGACATCATCTGATATCATCTTTCTGGGACAAGACAGTCCAGGTCTTGTTTCCTGGCTCCTGCATTTGCTCAACTCCTCCATTACTCCAGTACACAAGAGATAAGCAGCCACTACAGGATTCCTAAGTAGGCCTAAGTCAGAAGGGAAAGGGAAAAGAAAAGGGAAAGGGAAAGGGAAAGGGAAAGGGAAAGGGAAAGGGAAAGGGAAAGGGAAAGGGAAAGGGAAAGGGA
>JAWLRI010000332.1:6438752-6471984 GCA_034781795.1 Crypturellus tataupa | reverse complement strand
AAAGGGAAAGGGAAAGGGAAAGGGAAAGGGAAAGGGAAAGGGAAAGGGAAAGGGAAAGGGAAAGGGAAAGGGAAAGGCAAGTAGCTGCAGACAATGTGTAAGAGGACGAGACATCTTCCCCGGCTGAAGGTCCGGGGAGCAGATGGGGCTTGGCCAGGACTGGAATCACAGAAACAACCTGCACACGGATCTGCGCTTCGATTTCTTTCAAGGTTTTCTTCTCAGCAGAAATGTGAGATAGTAAATTAACTCACTCAGTGGAACTAAAAAACTAAATAGTAAAACAATGATGAAGAAATACAAATATGGCAATGGTGGGAACTGTACAATAGTGTTTGATATTTTTGTATGCATCAATACAATTTTATTATACTAAAGTCAAAACACATACATTATATTAGACTAGAGTTTTAAACTGCTCGGTTTTCACTTGTTCAGTGTATAATTCTTTCAGCCATACCAGCTGCACATTCCAAGAACATGGCATTATAGACTTCTATTTGTAGTTAATTTAAAGGCAGTATAAGACAACATTGCATTTTATTACAAGAGATCCAGAGGTCCTCACATTTCTTTGGGAAGATGGAAAAAAAAATCAGTTTTTGTACTTTACAACACTTCCTTTTACCACATTACCACATTACTATCTATAATCTATAATGCATTGAGTAACTGCCACAATCTTTTGCTTATTGTCTTATCAGAAGGAACAATACCCTAGACATGCTGTCCTGGGACACTTGCAATTTTACGTAGAGAAGGAAAACCAACATCTCAAAACTCTCTTACAAACTAAAATAACAACAAATGAACTACTCTCAAAGAAAAACGTAAAGTGTAATTAAAAAAAAAAAAAACTAACTTCTGCACCTACAGAAGTTTCCAGATGGATTCAATATACAGCACTTTGCACTGAAACCCAGGGAGCACCTTTTTGATAACAGAATCAACACTGGTCTGCAGTGGGAGGTGAAAAGCAGGACCAGAGGCACCGGGAAGACTGTGGAAGGGAAGATCCGCTGCTTGATGATGCGCAGGTGGGACGGGTGGCAGACCTATCTGCAAAGCAAATCAACCCATCAACGAATCAATCCCCCAAATCAACTCATGAACGGCTGCCAGAAGCAGCTCTCCCCCCGTGTTACACCTTGTTGTTATTTTTTCCATCACTCACATTCACAACTTGCGTCACGTTGCAGAATTTCCTCAGTGTGCAGGAACTAATCCAACTGATAAGAAGCTGGTGCAACACTGACACCAACAGCCATCCAACAAACTATATGCAATAAATCAATTGTAAACCTATATGCTTTAAATAATCTGTGATCTGATGCACTGTGTTCATCTCCAGTATTGATCAGACAGAAAACAATGCCCCAGAGCATGACTTTCAAAGGATATTAGTGGTTTGTGGCATAAAATGCCAACCATGAATTCCTCCTCTAAAAATCCCAATTACCAACTGCGCACTGCGGCTCTTCATAAGATGCACAGAACCACTGAAATTAGTGGAGTTATTTCTTCACAGAAGATGCAGTCAAATACCTCCATATCATAGATACCTAGTTTTTAATAGATAAGCTTTGGATTTATTGTGAAAACAGAAACCGTATGTTTAATGAATGCTAATAAACTGCTGCCAACACCTTTCTTTCCTTTTTGCCCAAACACGCTCACACCTCTTTGTAGCACCCGGTTTGTCAGGCAGATGAACCCACAGCATCCTGGCTGGATTCACCTCCACGGCTTTCGCGCTCCTGGGCCCTTGTCTGTTTTCTGCACATGATCCCTTTCCTCTGGATCTGGTTACGCTGCCCCGTATGTTCGGAGGGGGCTCCCTGGTCCCTGCCTGGCGGACGCGCTCTCTCCCTTGCCAGCCCTCCCGCCTTCCCCATCACCCTCGCGCTCACCATGCATGGCAGTGGGGCTGCCGCTGCTCTTGCAGTTGGTTTTATTGTCTGGACCTTCAGGCCAGACCTTGCAAACATGTTTCCCGCGATAAAAATCTCCACTTCTTCCAATGGGTTTCATCAACCAGAAGAACAGGATGGGTTCAGAGAAAAATCCATGTTTTAGTTATTAGCATTTAAAGCGCAGCAATTTCACTTATGTGCGACGGGAGCCAAATACACAAACGGTTGGACGTCTGGTCACCTTGCCAAGAGCAGGGGACGCAGTAATGAGCCTGACAGAGGAGGCTGGCGGATGGGAAGCGGCGCAGCGAGCACCGAGCTGCCTTGCCGCTTGTGCCAGCTCCTTCCTGCCTAAAGCTGGCCCCTCCAGCATACAGGGGACACTTAAAGGAATTGTTCTCCTGTGGCACCACAGTATTTCAAAACTCTGAGGACCTATGTCGAACATGTCAACATTCCCAGACTCATAACACTGCACTTTCCATGGTATTTATGGCTAAGGAAATTGAGACAGCAAAATGCAGGGCACTGTTCAGCCTCTGAGGGCTGTGACAGATGCTCTTGCTCCCTGGGATTCTCAATGCACTTTGTAAGGCAAGTTTGTCTCAGTTCATTTAACATTCCTAAATTTAACACTCATAAAACATGCCATCAAAGAATGAGGAGGGTGTAAATGATTGTAACTTCTCACCTTCACAGTACCTAAATCTTCCTACCTGAGCATGGCTTTGAGAGAGAAAGGGCACTGCACACTGATCCTCAAAAGGTGCTTCCCAGCAATTCTTGTATTCCTAAGCAGCAAGGAAGACACACTGTCAAATGGCCTTCCATTGAGATAAGCTAAATAAAAAAAAGGCACCTTTCAAAAAAGAAAAAAAAAAGATCTCAGGTTATAGCAGGTTATCTTATTTTCTGGGGTTCCTAGGCTTTGCTGTGCACAGACCCATAACCTCACCAGGAAACCACTGCCCGCAGCAGTTGTCCATTCCGGTATTACCAACAAACGTGCTGAACCCGTGTCCAAGGCGCCCGGTGCTCGGAGCGCGGAGGGGCCGCGTCCCGCCAGCAGCCCCGGCGGCTGCACAAAGGCAGGAGCCCGCGGCGAGGCCGCACTCATCTCGCCATCTGCTTCCGCTGCTGCTCACTTGGAAATTCAGACGGCTGCTGCTCGAATCAGAAGCTCGTGCAACATCTGCCTTGCTCGAAATTGCAGATAATGAGGAGTCTGCCCATACTGAGGCCTTTGCAGCGCACATGGAGCTGCTACGGGAAGGAACCCTCCTTCACAAAGGGAGACTCAACTGCTCTGCTTGCAATTCTCCACTCGATCTTCTTCCTCCCCTTTTCTTTCCCTCTTTCTTCTTCCCATGCACCCTTTGAAGAGTTAAAAAATAAATTCCTAAAGGGAAACTCTCTTTCAAAGGACATAAAAAGGCCTTTGCAAGCAAGTTTCAGACCTGATCTTGCTTGTATAAATAACATCTCCCCGCCTAATTTCTAGAGGCTGCTTGCCAATCTTGGACATTAAGGAAACACTTGTAATTGCATTTTATTCTCTGGAGTATTTATTCCTAATACTTTGCTATTTGCATCTGATTAATGCCGTGCTTAAAAGAAAGAGGGAAATATGAGAAGAATCAAGTGTATACTAAGTCATAAGAGGCCTCGAGGTTAACGTTCTCATACACAACCTAAATCTGTGGCATTTAATCCAGAGAAAGTCTCCAAAACGTATTCCCTACACAAAAATTGCAACTTAATGGTTTTATAGACAAACTAATTTCATAGGCTTCAGGGGAAAAACTCTTGAAATCTAGAAATCTATTTTCTTCTTTCCCATGTAAATCACATTTGAAACTGCTTATAGGAACATTATCACATTAAATATTTTTAAAGTCTTCTCTTAGAAAGGTTTCCACCCTACAACTCATGCTTTCCGTCATTAATAGCCTCCTTTTGCAAGTTAGAAAGTATTTACAATAAATAAGAAAGCTGTAAAATGAACTTCTAGATGAATTCTAAATGCACACAAAATAAAAAGAACTTTTAGCTCAGTTACTTGAAAACACAATGAAGGAAGTTCTCAGGAAAAAAAAGTTTGCTATTTTTCTTTTTCCACAAGCTATACTTGGAGCTTTGCAATTATAGCAAACAAGAGACTAAAACTAACAACTGCTAAGGATAAAATGCTGCACTATGTCCTAGTTCTTTCAAGTTCTGGCTCCCGGTTTGCACAGACTTGTAGGGTACCTGCCCATTAGCAAGAAAATAATGCAAGATGATCTCTGTCACACCCTATCAGCAAAAAAATTACAGTCACCTGACAAGAGTTGAAAGGTATTTAAATAAGCCTTTGTTTTGGAACACCTGACAATAGCACAAAGGTGCTTCAAAAGGCCAGGCTGCTGCATGAATGAAGACTTACAGGAGAAAAAGGTGTCCGAGATGGGTCATTCAGAGCAAATGAACCTTAACAGTATTCATTAAAAAAATAAGAATGTTTATCTCTTTAAGATGGTTTGTTTATAGGAGAGACGCAAGCGTGCACTTACAGTAAGATTTTTTTTCTGTGTTTTCTGTCCTCTACGCTGCTTTTGTCCATTTTCCCATGATCATGCCTTTGTGCCCCTTTTTCTAAAGAGAACTACAAAGAAAACCCCTACAAAACCAGCTTATACTTTCCTTTCACCCCAGATGCCAAAGTGGTGACAACTGACTAACAGCCAAATCAAGAGATGAATTACGATGAAGAGGCTGATCCTAAAAAAAGCCTTTGCACTGTTTCAAGTGAGAAGGAGGACAGCAAATGTTCATCAAGTATCTCAGAAAGTACTTAGACCCATTAACTATCTTGCTCTCCTGGCACTCTCTGGGGTTTCATCTGGGAAAGGTGAGGCAGGCTCACCAAACGTATCCATGCTGGATATGCAACACTGGATGCTTGAGACAAAATTTCAACCATCTTTTGCCTAACAATTCCTTTTAATAGTGAAATCTGCTCAATGTTGGCAGTTGTTGAGATAATTTGACCCTTGACACATCAGAAAATCCAAAACAGATAGTGGCCTTCTCAAGAAATCTAATTTAGCTATTTTTGACAGTTTTATCTATTTTTGCCTCCATTTATTGTAATGTAATTATTGTATTGTATTGTAATTAAAATGTTGCTCTGAATCACCTGGGACTGTCACCTGGGAAAGTCCTTAAGGATTCTCCTGAAGAGCACTAAGCTTTCCTCAAACCTTCAATAGGTCTAACATACACCTCAGGGGTGTGCATTGGAGAATTAGACAAAATGACTTAAAGCTCCAAGAAATCGATTTTGTTAATGACTGTAATAAAATCAGTATTTTAGCCATATCATTCAGCACCGCTCTGCAGATGTGGTGGATGTTGTAGGGCTTTCCCGGGTCCTTATCTGAGGCAGATAAGGACCAGCCCAGCTGCTGGTTCTGAGACAAGAACAAGGAGCAGGAAAGTAAGGGGGCAAAACGATCATCATGCACACATGCAACACGGGAAACGCAGGCACAGCTCTGAAATGGTCATTCTAAATCTCCAAGTAGTGCCCATGAATTATTCTGAAATAAGGAAACAGCAAGGGTGGAAAGGGATTGGAATACAAGGTGGTACGCTATTATTTGGTGGTTGGTTATTATTTTTCAATGCACTGCATGGATACTCATTAAGCCTCCGAGCCAAGGAGGTTTCAGATGGGAGTGTGGATATCTTCACTATGCAGAAAGAAAAACATTAAAGCTCAGCTTCAGAGAGCCCAGGGCAACCCGAGGACTCCTCCGTGCCCATGGCCCACCACAGCGCTCTTGCTAAGTATCCTTCTTTAAAGTTAAAAAGAGCAACAACCAAGTGACAGCGGAGAAAAGCTTAAGACCACAAAAAAAATAAACGGCAAAACCAGAATGAACTGAGATCTCCTCAGGCTCGGGGCAATACCCTGTTCCTTAGAGAGCCCTAGTCGCAGGGGGCAAGTTGTGAGCTAATGTCACTCTTTCGAGCTCCAGTGGCCTTTTCCTAGAGCGCGTGTGAGGCCCCATTCAATGACCCGTGCAGGCAACCAGTGGAGCAATGCTGTCAGCAAAGCTTCAAGTTCAAAGTGAAGAAAAAAGTGCTTGCTGAGGCCCTCTGATGAATTCTAGGTCCAGCAACAGCACCTTAAAAACCTTGCTCTTTGACAGCTATCACACTCAGGTGGCATTTTTCAGAACATATCTCAAGTCTGGAAAACAGCGTTTTGGCAGGGAGCACCTTCCAAGCCACACACATCACACTTGCCGTGGGAGACAACCAGACCTGGCACTTCCCTGAGTGTAACCGCTGCCCTTACCATTACACTGGAGAATCCATATTCTTGGAGAAGCTGCATTCCTCAGCCCAAAATTGGGGCAAAATGTTTTGCTCCAGGATGCCTCAGTAACTCAAAAATTGTACTGAGAGAGAAAAGTCTAAGCAGTAAGCCTGGCATGAGCATCCCAAATACCTGAGTTCCCAAGATGGAGGGGATGCCAAGGCAGTGTGACCCATGAGAGGACTCTGGGCACCAGCCTCCAGGAACCAGGAGAAGGACTGAAGCAAGTCCTATTTCCTTTAATCCCTTTTGTTTTGTGCCTTACTCTACAATGTTCTTTGAACTACGTATATGAAAACACGCAGGATTTCTCGCATATGCCATCCAATAGCTTAATGACTTCCCAGCTGTACAAAGCTGAAATCATGACAGTCAGAAACTCAGCACTGCTAACATATTCAACCAGAGCAAGAGCCCAAAGGTCTGCCAGGGAGCAGCCAAACACATCTGTCATATTTGTTCAGTCGTTTCTCACTTTCCCGGCATTAGAAGAAAAGAAATTGCTATTTATCCCCATTTATAGTACGTTTCTTCGCAGTAAGTGATATGGAAAAGGTCAAGGGTACTTGTGGCAGGGTTTAATCTTCTAAGTGATCTAAGAAATGCTGAAGTTTTTTCAAAGTAAATATGTATCTTCAAGCCTTTCCCACTTAAAACAAAACAGAGCTGCTGAGTGTGAGGACTTGAGGGAGAGTAAAAGCAAATCAAAGGCAAAAAAAAATAGAAAACCCTGTGAGGCAATGCACATGGTAGGAATCCTAAAAATGTTAAGCCTGTGAAGGGAAAATGAAGTTTATTGAGGGAGCAACTGAGAAAGAAGTATGACAACATAGGCAGGGCAGCATAGGCTTCCCAGGGAGCATCAGATACCCCACATACCACACACCAGGAACAAAAGCACAGGGAATGCAAATAATGGAACAGAAAAGGTTCCAAGTCTCATAACTTGGATTAAAGAACCCAGATATAGGCAACTAAATGTTTAGAAGACGAGGTAAACTTGCTTCAGGAAAAAAAAAAAAAAAAAACCACAGCCATTTGTTTTAGGAAAGGTAAAAGTGTAATGAGAATATAGAGCAGTGGGATACTCCTACAAACTCCTCTGCAAAGCACAAGTAGTCAGCAAAAGGGCAAGACCTTAAACAGACAAAAAGAATTTTTGTTTAAAATAAGACATTTTTGGTGCAATGCATGAATATAAAATATCAACAGAATGCAAAGACTGTGTTTTTTGCTAATATTTGCAGGTCTTTGGGTTATTGTTTGCTCGGGGTTGAGAAGCAGCTTCCTGGAAGGGCAGGTCATTGTGCAGATGCCTGAGGCACCTTCATTCCCTGCACTTGTTGGTCTAGGCGGCTCCCTGGCCATTTGCACTCTGACCAGTGCAGAGATGAGCAGAGCTTTGCATCTGCCCTGGAAGCACCTCAACGATATCAGAAACATTTGATCCCATAACCTTTAATCAGTCTTATTACTGCCTTAATCTTTGTGGGCCCCTACACGTAAGGCAAGATGTGGTGCCACGGAATCAGCAGAGAGAACAAGCCCCACATCCCGCTTTGATGGAGCTGGGTCCAGGAAGGAGCAGCCTTTTATGGGACGGAAAGGGGAAGTTGCCACCAACCTGAGCTCGGGTGAGCAAGTACAGCTGGCTCCACTCTTATTTCTTCTGGCTTCCAAGGCACAAGAACAATTTATTTTACATCAGAACGATGTAATATTAAAGATTAGAAAAAGATGCTCTGGAAACTTCCCATGTACTTTACCAGCAACTATCTGCTTCTTGGCAGCCCCTTTTGTATTTGGAGAGGTCTTTTAGTTACTCTTTTTAAAAAAAAACTTTTCTTTTTTTTTTTTTTTTTCACTAAATAAACATACGCACATTGTTACTCATATCCAGAAGGAAGTGTGACTTTTCAGGGAAAGTGAACTTTCTGCTCAGGCAGCCTCCAGTGAGGTCCCAGAAAAATGAGTATGCTAAAAGTCAGATTCATCAGAAGCAAATTAAAAAGCATCTGTTACAAGATAAACTCCATGTTTCACCCCAAAAACTTTTCTTCTGAAACAGAAATTAATTTCAATTGTACATCAAAATAAAATAAATAGAACTTTTTTTTTAAACATGCACTACCTCCCTGATTTTAGTGTTTATACAGAATAGAAATTATTTATTTTTGGAGAGTGAGAGAACGAAAGTTCTGGTATTATTTTTGGCTGTTTTGTGCCTTTTCAACAGTAATGCATTTTGTTCTTTTCAAAGACCTATTAGTTTTTGGCATTACAGTGTCATTATGAAGCAGATGATTTTATGAACAGAAAGATACTGAAGTCTGTATCTTTATATCACTTTAGACATATATGTATATATACAATATATCTTTTTAAAGTGAATCTCATTGATTCATTCTGAGATGCCCAAATTATTGCAGTTCTCAGCACATCTAAGAACTAGCGCCTAATATCAGTTAATATATCATATGTATTAACATGTTTGGAAACCTGAGCCTATCCACTTAATCATAAACACTGCAGCTAAGTCTGATCCAAGTTATCTGCCAAATGCTGTGCAGGAGCTGGTGCCAGTTAGGACAATAATCTAATTCTTTCAGTTCCCAGAGCTGGGCTTTATCCAGGGGACAATCTTTTCTTTGGATTATATTTTTTATAAAATAATTTGGGGCATTTTGCCTTTGGCTTGGAACATTTTCTAAATAAAAACATTAATTTGAACATAGTATTAGCTCCAATACCATAAACTACTATTTTTATATGGTTTTAAGAAAGAAAAAAATCCTCACTAGATCACAGAGATAATTATAATAAAAGATACAGTCTTAAACAGCCTTATCCTTCTTTCAAAAGTGGGAAACATTGCTCTGAGTAGACCTGCAGAACCTGTAGCAAATCCCAGAGTTTACTTGAATTATGCTTCGAGGAAAGATGCAATTTCTACCCAAAGACGCAATTTCTTGCTGTGCCCGCTCCAGCCTAACGGGGATCTGTCAGGAAGAGGGAGAGCTGCTCTGCCCCCAGATCTCTGTGCTGATATTCCTTCAGGAATTATTCAACTGCACAGCCCTGAATTTCACCAGATATTTACAGCAGGGGCCAGATTCAACCTTTGCACCAGCAGCAGCAGAGCAGGTCCCGGTTATTTTGAGAGCTGTGTGATCACATTCAGGACAAAACGTGTGATGAGGAGCCGCAGTCCTCAGCAACATTCACAAAACATTGCCAATACTTGCAAGGTTGAGTGCTTTCAGACACTCCAGTTGATTTCTCCATGTACATTCCCATATACCTTTCATACTAACCTTCATGTTGTGAATTTTCTTATATCCTTTTCAGTTTGTATCAACATTACATGCATCTCAATATAGGGTTTTTTTAAGACTCATGCAGACATGAATACAGTAATTAAAATGAGGGTTAGTTTATGATTTCCCTAGTCCTGAAATCTGAAACCTTCTCTCTGCAAGCCCAGGAAGTACAGCACGATAAAGTAATGGAAAGCTGCAGAGGATGCTCTACTTGTGCTCACACTTGATTTAGGGAAAACACTTTTCTAATCAAAAATTTTTCATGTCCTCAGAAATTGCATTATTTTATAATGTAGGTATTTAATTATACCCACCAAAACTACATTTTCTGCAACACTTGTAACAAAAGTATTTTATTAGAGGTGTCTACCAGCGCCTGGATGAGACTCAGTGAATTTCACACTACCTATAAGCAGCCTCAGCCAGCCACATTAAGGGGTTTGATGTTGGCTGTGTTTCAACTAATAACCTAGAAGTGAATAATCCAAGTATCCAATACTAATTGAGTCTCTTCATATGGGCATTAATTAGATACATATCTCTGTATTCAGAACAGAAAAAAAAAAAAAAATTCAGCCGAGCTGGCAGAGCCATTTATTTGGTAACTGTCTGAACTAACCAGTAGATGTATTGGTTGAGAGGATACTCAGAGTAATTTCCAAGAAGTCAAACACACATAAAAATTTAATCTTATTCCAAATTTTCTACTATAATCTTTCAAACGACATGCTTGACTCAATTTTCAAGTCTTAAAATTTCATGGAAGGTTTGGTGTCCAATCAATCCAAAAATATTCAGCAAGAGCAAGTTATGATACATAATAATAATAATAATAATAATAGTTTTAAGTAATGGTTGTGTGGTCCAACTGTCCTTTCTCCTTCTTGACTTCTATTGAAAAAGTATACAGACTATTTCATATGCTCTTTTGACACAAGTAGATCAATTTGTGAGTAAAACCAAAATTGTTTTGAACAGAAAAAGCAGTAATGGGTAATCTAAACTGTAAGAATGAAAAATCTGTGGGTTGTTTATGATGTGAGTGCTAGTTAAAATTACTTCTGATTATATGTCACAAAAAAAGAGTAATCAAAGCTAAAAATACAACACAAAGAAAACTGCATGATGAGATACTATTATATATTTTAAATGACAGGTTTTGAAGTAAATATAGCTTTCTCTAAGCTCTAAAGGTTGGTCTAAGTCTGCTCTTTCTTCTATTTTCCTTAACTTCGTTTTTTTTTTCAAATTTATGAAAATCTGTTGCTATAACTGGACCTATTCCTTTCTTAAAGCTCCAGTGATGAGCTGCATAGTATCCTGCAGACAAGCATTCTCACAGAAATGAGCAATTGATGAAGAAACAAAAAGTTATCTTAAAAAAAAAAAAAGTAATTTATTAGATCATATGGAAAAAAGCTATGATAAAGCAATCACTTATTATCCTACCTGGAATAGAGGAGCTAGCAATTAATGGCAAGATCTGAATAAGCAGGATACATTTTTTTTCCCCCCAACTTCTTGTTAATTCTAGGAAACATGAAGGAGAAACCACACAGCCTTTCAACCAGCTGCCGTTTTGCACATTTGTTGCTTCTGAAATGCTGCTCTTTACGTGGTGGCTGCTCCAGGCCAACTGGAAGTCTCTTCTGTACATGGCAATGACACCAGGGTAGTTAATTTGTGGCAGCGAAGGTGTAGGGGATCCTGGAAGAAACTTGGGGCAGCTCTGGCCCACGGCCTACGTATGGGCCTAACAGAAAAAGCACGATGCTTTATGCCAAAAACCACCAAGGCCACATTGAACATCTGGATGTGGCCGTTCACATTTAAACATTTAGGGAAGAGCGGGGGGATTTCTTTGAAGTTGTTTTGCTCCCACCATTTCCAGGGGAGTCGATAACAGCACTTTGTACCTTCCTGACCCTGATACTAAACACACAAACCCGACCCTCTCCCACCTCTCAGGCACTTCCCCTGCAAACTCAACACAGGATTAAGAAAGCTGTATGCAGTTATCATTATTTATTCTCATTTTTACAAGCAAAGATACCACCAACTTTTGTATTTTTAAACAAACTTTTCTAAACAAAGATATGAAGAAACAGTTCAGCTAGCTTGTAATCAAATCACCCATCCCCACTTTAAATTCAGTAAATAAAGATGGAAAAACTACATGAATCTCCTTGAAGCTGGGCAGTCTCTAAATATTCAAACAAAATCAGAAAGATTCTCTTTTTGCAACGTGGTAAGATTTATCACTGTTACCTCATTATTACTGAGCTGTTAGTATAGATTTTGTGAAACATTCCGTGGCCTTTCAAACTCTACAATATGCCAAGTTCTTTGAGTCAGTTGCCATAAAACTATCCTACATTGCTGGAATCAGACCCAAATTTTGTTTTATAAAAGTAAAGAAAGGATATGAGTAAAAACTATGGGTTGATTCATTGTGGATGTAACATATGTTAAAGAGTTTCCTGGTTCTGTTACTCATTATAAGAGAATTGTGATCCAGATATGCAGATATTATGGTGGCTCCATAGATTTAGACTCATCCTATTGTTTTTGGTAGTCTTCCCTTTCATCTAATCATCTGCATCTGGATTTTGCCTAAGAAAATCCATCTCTTCCAAAACCCAGCAAGATAAAGGCAGGCCATCGACAGCAGCTTGAACTTTCTCTAGCCACATGTTTGTGCCTTAGTCAGGAGGGCAATTTAGATCACAGAGCAAAAAACCCTTTGAATTGCTTAACTGATCAACAGTATGACTAAAAAATCTGCTGTATTTTTACTCTTAAAGAAAAATATATATATAATTTATATCTTATATCTGTAACTAGAAGATATCCTGACTTTTTTTTAATTCTTACTCAGAAGGCTGCAACACAATACTCAGCCAGGTTTTGCAGTTCAAACAAATCTCTAAAGACTGTTCAACTTTTAGTATTTTCCATATAATAAACCAAACAGAGCATATACATCATAAAAACATCCTTAAATATCTGCTAAAAATATTTTGCTGCAGAATTTTCTGATTTATCACAAGGCCAACTGAACAAGTGAATGTAGGGTGCTTATCCAGAGGGGCTTCACAAAGGTTTCTGGTGATACCTCCACAAGTTCAGCAGGCCTTTCTGGGCAAATATGGGAATATACAAGAAGAAGAACTCCAGAGTCTACCTTCCATCCTCACTGGGTAGTAAAATTAGCAGCTGGGATTAATGACTCATTTAACCATTCACTTATTCACATTAGCTCAAGTCAACCAGCTTGCCCGCACTGAAAGCAGCACCGGTACCGAATGGCAGAAGCTCTCTGGTTCAGAGGGTTTACAGGGAGTTAGACAAACTTGCAGATGTGCAAATTGTAGGATTGCAGTCTATGGAGTAAGCAGCAGCTAATTCACATCTATCAGGGTTTCCTACACTTGGAATAAGTCCAGAGATGCAACTCAATGTGAGGTAACGTTGCTTAATATTAGTTATTCACAATTTGGGGGTTTGGTTTTGGTCTAAGCTGAAGGCTGGAATTACAAAGACAGACATAGAACATGTGATATTCTTATTCCTGTTTGTGATGCTCATGCAATGTGCCACTGGGTTTTCTGAATTTCAGGAAGCTTCTTTTAGCAAGTCCAAGTTTGGGCAGCGCTATGGGAGGGATAAGTCTGTTCTCAGCTCATTTGTAAGGAAAAAAATATTTCCTGCTTTTAGTGTCAGTTTTCAAAAAGTAGAGTTTGGGTGTTTCTCTTTCTTTTTGAATTATTTAAACTTTCAAACAAAGAGTAAAATGATTCATTACTTTGGAAGACTGTGTGGAAGGGTGTTTTTAGCAAACACCCACAGATCCTTTTCAAACTAATAACCTGTAACATCTTCTGTTCCCATCATTTTTGTTTCTTTCCCTGTAAACTGATTTTTTAAATTTCTTTTAATTGCTGTTTTTCTTATTTCACTGATATCATAAGTCAAACATATACTGTCACATATCACTAAGGGAAGTGTGTGTTTTGAGGGGTTTGTTCCTGCCTCACGCCCCTTCCACATTTTTTTCTTTTTCCTACTCACCATTCATATCAAGCTTACTCTAGACAGCAGCACAGGGCGTTTCAAGATTCAATTTAATATTCAGCATACTTAAAGAATAAGCCATCCTAAAAAGTGATGTTGTCATATTTATTTTTGCTACACATTTCCTCTTGGTTCATGTCTCTGTGTGTTTTTTTACACATGATTTAGGCAGAATCTGTCTCCATGGGATTTATGGTAGAAGAAATGCATATTTAGGAAAGATAAATAGGAGGGGGACAATCAGGCTAGATTTGAAAGCTACAGAACAAAGAGGGGAAAATATACTCAGCTGCATTGTTTGATTGCCACTCTAAATCATCATTTTCAGTCCAAAATGCTTATTAGAAAATGAAATTTTGATCTTCGTTGCTATCTCTGTTTTTTGTTTATGTAGCTAAGTGATTATATTTAACGCAGCTTGAAGGCAGTTCTGTTTATACAAGTGCATGGGTCTGACTTGGAGGACTGAAGTCTGCCAAAAGTAATTGAACCGTTAAAGTCACCGAAAGTTTTCATGTCACACCAGAGGGGCAAAAACCATAGATATTGCTGCATTCTAACAAGACAGTCAGAAGAACAAAAGGTTTGTATTTTCTTAGAAATTACATTTCCACAATACTGCAAATAAAACCTTTTCTTGAACTGAAACCACTTTAAGTGATGCCTCTGTAGGGACACGAAAAGAAGCGGGATGAGACAACAGAGCAAAAAGGGAAAAAGGAACCACCAAAAAAAAAAAAAACAGAATGAGCCTCTTTCATGTCTATTCCTTTAAAGAGCTGGTTTACTATTTTTTCCAAGAGTCAGGCTTCAGTAATCAGAGACTTCTAACCTAGCTGAGTTCACTGTCTTTTGAAGAGCCCTCAGCATCCCAACACCAGTAGCTACGTTCCTCAGGAAGTGAGGATGACCATCCACAGAAAATTAAGGAAGTTGACAGCAAACACGTCCAAAGTTAGATGACCAACGTTGCCTTTAGCCTGACAGCCACTTCGTAATGGACGGTTTTGTTGAGCTTGCACCCTTCTCAAAGGCAACTGGGAGGGAGAGGAAAAAAAACTAATCCTGCACCTTATCAAAGGCGAAAAATGTGTATCAGCTTTCAGCTTTACTAAATATGAAGAATTCTACTTCAATACAATAAAAAAAAAAAAGAAAAAAATCCAAATAGAAAGTTCTGTGGAAAAGCTTTGTATGAATATGTTACTGTGATCAGAGAGGATACAGCTATAGACAGGAAACAACGGAAACACCTAAGCTTCCTCTCAGGTGTCAAATCTCTTTTGCATTAGTTACCATCACCCTCTTTTCAACACTGATAAATGAGGCTGACAGTCTAACAGCAGCACTAGAGTCCTACCTACCCTCGTGAAGAATGCACTTTACTGGGTTGAACTTTACTTTTTAAACATATCATTAAGTATTCGCCTGAGGAAAACCACTATTAAAACTCAGCAGATTAACAAAAACACACACACACAAAAAAATCACTCTTTGGCTGGAAGAGGGTTAGAAAAGTATGAGAACACAACACATAAATAATTTTTGTTCAGTCAAAGAATAAAGCTGAAAGAAAGATTGTGGATGAGAATATAGTTCATCACTCGCCTCCAAGGTGAGATCAGCTTCGCTCACACCATTCCCCATGGATGACTGTCCAACCTTTGACCTTCCCCAGTAACCTGTTCCAACATTCAACCACTGTTACATTAAAAAGAGTATTTCTAACGTGTAACATAAATCCCCTTTGCTGTGGCTTAAGTCTATTTTTTCTGGACTTATCCACAGAGGACATGGAGAATATATTATTCCCATGCTCTTTGTGGCAGCCTTTGCACATGTTGAAGCCTATTATCATGTCCCTCAGTTTTCCCTTACCTTAACAACTGACACCTTGCACTGGACATATCTCCGAGCTCTCCTGCTGCTTCCTTCGAGAAGCTCTCCAGTGGTCCCTGCTCTTCCTCAAGTACAGAGCACTTCATCACACACTGCTGCAGTTGAGGCGTTTTGCAGGTGATTTGGGGCAATGGGATTATTTCACATCTCTTCCAGACAACACTCACTGTAAAATGTTTGCCTGTTTTGTGGCAACAGCAAGGCGTCAATCCTTCAGACTTGTCCAGACTTAAAGAGAACAGTGCTGCTGTCCGTAATGCCGCAAAACGAAGGATAATACTTGATTTATTTACTTATTTATTAACCTTAAGTTGTTTCTGTTGCTTAAAAAGAGGAGGGAAGGGCAAGGAAGACTTTTTGCAATTATATTGGTCTTTTCTGTCTCTATGAAAGCAACACTGCAAAAAAAAAAAAGTCTTCAAGGTTTCGTCACCAACCTCATCATACTGAAGAAGCATGAGTGGGGAGAAAAATACACACACACACACGCACACACACTAGTTGCCTGGGAGTATTATTTTGGAAGGACAATCTCTTTGCCATCTACACAAAAGACAACGTGACAAAATAAGCTTTCCACATGGTGGATGTCTGAAGAAACTGCTTTGCTCCATATTAAGAGACCCCTTCCCACACACCCAGATTTTGGGGCAAGAGCTGCCCTTCTCCTTCTCTATGTCCTAAATGCCAGTTTTACAAAATGTAGAATGATGGAAAGAAATGGGGTTGAATGGTCAAACAGATGAAACAAATGCGGTGCCAAAGACTGCAGGAACTGCCTTCAGCCTGCGCTTTTGCTGAAGATCCTTGCTATTTTTCTGCTTAAACAATGTGTCAAAACCAGTGTCAACAATGGGAAAAAGAATATTACATAATCTAGCACCTCCTGACCTTATTGCACATCATTTTAAACAGAAGAATAGTTTGTGTCTGCCTAAAGTATTAACGACGGCAATATATAAGTAGCCCAGTTGACCTTATCCTTTCATGGTGGAAGTGGTTTTTATGAGGAAGCATTGATCTCCTAAAATGACAAACTAAGTAGGTTGCGAAGAAGTGGACACACAAGCCGACAGCTTAATTATGGAGTGGTGAAAATAGGTTACAGGCAGCTTTCAATTTGTGCTGAACTGTCGCAAAAGGTCAGGCAGGAGGAGAAAGAGAGAGAATATTTATGGGATGTGATGCCATCCAAAATCAACTCATCTCAATGAATAAGATGGCTCTCTTAGGGCTCTGACCTACCTTGGCACAGTTGCAGGAATACTGCAGCCTCCTCCCCATGCATGGGCATCTGTGCTGGCCCTAAATCAGCTGATGGGGCACTGCAGCTGAAACAGTCACGCTAATGCAGAAGATCCCAAATTTTGGTTAGTGTGTAAATGCCACAGCTGTTCAGCAGCTGATTCACAATTCAGCTGTGCACACACACGTAGCAGTAGCTTTATCAGCCCATAACGGGTAGGTCAGAGCTCTTAATCCAGAAGGGCTTGAAAGGACTGGCAGTAACGAAGAAGCAGCAGAGCTTCTATAACATCTGTTATTACAACCCTCCCTGTCTGAGTTCTGAGGTTTATAACACAATATCATTTTTAAAGGAAATAAGTGTTTCTCACTAATGATTTAGACTTGATTATGCAGAGTGCTGTTTAAGTAGGCAGAAATCAAGCTCTTCAGGAATTTGATACTTGTCAAAGAGGCAGAAGTTATTTAGAAGTTAGCTGTAACAAATCATCAAATTAATATACTCAGAAAAGTCTGCAGAAGACAATTCTGATAGTGTGAAGAGTTTAAATTTAAAAGGATATGATAAACCAGCTTCTCATCAACATTTCTGTGGCACTGGGTGACCCAGACAAGGCCACAGACCCACCTTACCACATGCTTCCAGGAGCTCTAGTTTCAAACACAGGTATCACAGAATGGATAAGGTTGGAAAAGACCTCCAAGTTTCACATATACAGGTGTATACGTATGCATGTACATACATATAACTCATGTGTTTATATACAGAAATACATTAACTGCCTTGTGTTCTATAGGGGGATGCACCACTAGGCTAGTGGCAGGCAAGAGGACCAGCACCTCCTGGTTGCTGGTTGAGCATCCTGGAGCTTGGTGCAAAGGATGCAGCCCACCACAAGATCATCAGACCAGGCCTGGGCATGCCAGGTCCACACTCCTACGGAGGCTCATTTACCTTTAGGACACAGTAGCTACATGGAGAGAAGAATGAAGACAGCTTTATTATTGTTTTCTGCTGTGAAACAAGTCTACTCAGCTTCAGGGAGCTTGCATGGCTCAAACATAGAAATTTTGTGCTGAATAGACCATTTTGTAACAAAATACCTGAAGACAGGAAAAAAATGGTATGTAATGAATACATATGTAAAATATTTGTGTGTATATTTTTATATATGAAACATATTCAGGCACTAAACCACTACAGTTAGAGAAGGTAATGTCACCAATAGCTTACATGTTATAATTATTTTCAAATGGAAGCAATAGCTACCAGGAGGCTTACATTTAGTTTGCTTTTCCCCGGGGCAGCACATTCCAGCTATGTGTGTTATCCTGCATCTCTGTGGAATGCAGTAACTGTCTGATAACAATGTACCTCTGTAGTTCTAAAAGACTACAAAGCAACCGTACAACGAGTAGTAAAGTTCATTCTGAATATTCCTCCTAGAATTAAACACTCCAGTATTATTTCATGTTTTAATTATTTTTCCCTTTTGAAATTTGTTTCAATGTCAATAAATACAATATCAGTTGAGATTTTTTTAGTAAATCAATAAAGCACCAAGCTATCACACCTACCCTTTGCTTTGCAAGGGATTCTAGTTGATAATTAAGCAAAAGAGACTGAAAGCAGATAAGCAGGTTTTATAATAGAAGAATGCACAGCAATTCACATCCTTCATTTCAATTTAACTGTTCAATATATTTTAACTCTCTAGACTGTTCCCTAGATGTAACTGAGGTTTTTCTACATTCATTTTTGTTTCCAAATAAGTATGTCTTGACCACATTATTTAAGTCTCTCAGAAGCACAAATAATGTAAGTAGTAAATACATATTTTGCTGACATTTTGATTTGTGCTGACGTGCAGCAACAAAAACAAGTTCAAAATTTTCAAACTACTTCTTGGCAAGATTTTGGAAGTCATATGCACCACGGAAAGTACCTGCAGCAAATATCAAAAGAGCAAAACCAAAATTTCATACTGAGGACTGAGTATTTATGATGAATAGCACTGGTACTTTCAGTACATGAGAAAATGGAACTACAACTGAAAAGAAAGAAATCTCTTTGGGAGGCAGTCAGAACTCCCCAGTATACGATATTGTGTTTCCATTAGCCAATCTGTTGAGGGCTATTATGCAGGTTAAATGTATGCAGGAGGTAATGCAAGACACTACACACTCATGCATTTATGCACAAGACCATTTGTTCACAACAAAATTTAAATAAACCATGTCCTTCTTATCCTACAATTCAACCTAAAACAATACATCAGCAGGAAGTATTATCCAGCTCTGCTCAGTGTTCCTGTTCACGGAGTAAAACCCCACAGCTCTACCATCGGCTTGTGAAAACTGGCAATTTACCTAAATTAACAGGGAATGAATCAGACCACAAAGACCTATGGAATATATGCTACTTGGGAATCTCACTGGTGGGAATATGGGCGTACAGCACAAGGGTAGACAAGGTTGTGAGCATCATTTCACAATATGGCTTCCCTCAGCCAACCTCAACTAAAGAGAAGCCCATGGAAAACAGCTGAAGTAGTTCTTCACTAAAGGTAAAGGATGAGGGTATGTACAAAATAAAATCAGATAGACACTGGATTGTCATAATAAAAGCAGCGAGTGAATGAAATCCTGTGGAAAGGGAGTGTTTCAGCAGGCTGGGTACACCTGACCAAACCAACGGTGATATGCAAGGTAACAAGCCATGACGATTCCCTCCAGCCAGAGAAATGGTCCTTTCATCACACACATGCATGCACACATCCATACGTATGTATATTCAGCAGGATACTGGTGCTGGAACTAACTAGTCATCTAACAGGGAGGGAGACGTGCCAGCTTCCCCCAGGCATTCTCAAGGCAGCAGAGGAGGCTGCCTGAAGATGCTCCCAGCCCTTCACAACGGAGAACGCGTCCCAGCTGCACTATCCTCATGCAGGCTGGCTGAACAGGCTTTAATCCAGAATTAGACTTGCAGCACAATCGAACTAGATTTCTAGGTCTAACTTCACTGCTTTCCCATAAGAGAACACTCCTTACAAGTCAGATTTAAGAAACCCTATTCAAGCAGCTTTCATTAATATCCTTATGCAGTGAAGCAGTATGGACACATACCTATGTCCTGCATGGCTCTATTTACAAACTAGCTTCTTCCAAATCAAGGCTGGGACTTTATATTTAGGTCAACAGTGAAAGGGAAGCTCCTTCCTCGCTGAACCCAAAGTTTAATCTCTAAGAGATAACTGCACTTCTTGTCAGATACGAGGCTAATGAGAGCTGTGTAGATATCTACAGCAGATCCCTTTCTGTCTCCATCTGTAGCAACGTGTGGTGTTTTGTTAAGGAACTGGATACAGTTTCAGGGGCAGTATAAAAATATCGGTTACGGTTTGATGCCCTCATTTAGCTCTATCTTCTTTTTGTGCTTAATGCATAATGTTAACATAAACTCCAGCTGCTCGGCTGATCTTAAGCCCTTGTGAAGGACATGTAAATGCACGCTGGCCTAAACTAAACAGTAGCTCCGTGGCGGTCTGCACTCGAGTGAACGTGACCTGAACACGAATAAAGCCTCCTAATGAAGGCTGCACCTCTCTGGGTCCTGACAATAGGCAACGTTCCTTGTTTTCTTCCAGCAAAAATGATGAAATTACAATAATCCAGCAATCATCCTGTTTCAAATAATAGTGGTCAAGGAATCTTTCTGGGAAGGCACTCACAATAGGTAATATAAGTAATATGTAGCCAGAGAGAAGTTATTATTCAGCCTGAAATAAAGTGAGGAACCATTATATTCTTTAGATAAAAAGGTTTAAACTCTTTTTAAGACTTTGAACTATTTTAAAGATAGCAACAACAAATGCTTGCAATACAATATTTTAAATATAAATTTCTGTTAAAGAAAGTCACATTTCTCAGTTATGTATATCTACTCATACACCTCCTTTCCAAAGCTAAAGCACACTTTTTTGAGTCTATTTAATCTTAATAATCTCACCCATCCAAATGTGAGACATTTTATTAGTGAGACACTCAGCAAACAGCATAATAAAAACCTCCCAGCTGAATGAATCAACATTTGATAAATGGATATTATATGACACTGATAAGGTAAACTTCTGCCAAAACATAGAATGAACATTATACGGTGATTCTCAGAAATACACAGCTAAGAATTTCAGTCATAAAGCTTATTTTCCAAGAATCTGTGTAATCATTTCTACATTTCAAGTTTCTTCTTCAAGGCTGTTTTCATTTAGTCCCGTGAGTCTTCGCATTTAAGTAGCAATGCAATGTGCCACGACAGATTTTTTGTAAGCACCAAGTAAAGCTAAATTAGGAATATAAGTTGTGAGCACCATGTGAGCATTCACATATCTATGCAAATCCAGAGAATGAGCATCTTGTTTGAAACCTCCTAAATAGACTCTTTCACTTAAGAACTACTCAGTCCACATGACGGAAAGTAAAGAAGAATGCCATTTTAGGTTTAGAGGTGACATTCATGTGACTAAATGCCAACGCATACAACAGTCATCTATACCTGAGCCAGTTGCCCCAGGCTCCCTGCACGATCAATGGAGAAATGCAGACTTCCCAAAATAGGCAGCCAGCACAAACCAGATTAATTACATGCTAGAGGAGCATGTTTCTGTCCATCACTGCAAAAGAAGTCTAGAGGGAACAAGCTCAGTCACAGACCTGCTCTCTTGTCTGTGTCTGAAGTCTGGCAGGATGTATCCCACTGTAAGTGCATATCAGCTTTCAAGTGCATTTAATTTGAAAATCTGATCCCATGTTAACTATAGAGGAACTGAAAATACCTTTCCTGTAATGAGAAAGTTGTTTAAATGTTAAAAAAAAAAAGTTTGAATAGTGATACCCTACTTTAACTCACACTACTATATTTAATAGTGCTAATATTACATAGCATGTATAGACCATCCTTTATCTGTGCTCAATCAGTTCTCCAGGGAATAGAAATGAAGCACAGAAACATCTAGGATGAAGTTTTCTGAAGCAGCATTAACCAGCATTAACCAAAATAAAAAAGGCTCCATCGTGGAGCCCTTTTGTGTTGCGCTGGGAATCCATAAATCACAGGGAAGCTCACGGAGCTCGTCCCACCTTCTTGGTTTCCGACTCGCTCTTCCAGTCAGTCGGCATGAACACAGTCTGCGGTTGGAGGCGCCGGGGAGAAGCAGCAGCTCTGAATCTGTGATGATGCATCATACACCAAATTTTCCAATACCAATGGTTTGGTTGAGTGGCCTTGCATTACAACCACGTGTGTTCTCTATAGAAGTTGATAGGTTGAAACAAACTGTTTCTGCTCGGTTAGAAAGTGGATTCTCAAATGCTAATCTTCAAGGTTGGCAAATATAATATTGTTTCATAGAAATATATTCTCATTTCACTGTGACGTCAGCTCCCATCCTCCTGTCATGGCCTCATCAAGAACCTTTTTCTCCAGTCTCAAAACTCAGATGTGAAAAACATAACTGATCTGTCATGCAAATCTAAGATTTCATCCCATTGTCCCAAGTGAAGGGAAAAGGAAGGATATAGAGCACTCTGGGACCGAGGCTGTCAAATGAGTATCAGGAAAACCAGTGCCGTAACAGGTCACCGCACATCAGGAAAAGCCATTTAACGATGGCAGATCTATTTCCTCGAGTCCTGCTGATAAGGCAGGTGAGGGCTCCCACTGCACTTGCTCTCCTTGCTTTTCCAAGCCCAGCAACACGAGTTCAGCGTCAGCTCCTGCAGCAGCGAACAGCACAGCTTTATATCCCATTACATCTCATGTAGAGAAGTCTCACAGTGCATTTATTTCAGAAACGTCCCACTCTGTTACTATTTGAAATCCTTCTGCTCTTTTATCAGTATCCGAGCTGGCTGTGCTCTCCTTCACTTTGCCTTTGGTTGCAGACCTGGCACATGTCAAGCCGTCTGCTTGCCCTTGACACACAGTGATTGAAAATCATCTGAAATGAAATCCCCTACGCACCTTGTACCCACGGTCATCTTATAAAGCAATCAGACCTGAACAAATTCCCCCGGGCATGGCTCTGGACTGCGGGCCCACGCTTGAACACCTCCGTCTCATTTCTTGTCACAGGCGACTTTCTCACCATTTGTCTTCAAAAGCAATTTGGCAGGATACTGACTCCGCAATCCCTCCTGCATGCAAGCCTGCAGCAGATGCAGGCACTCAATCAAACACGGAGTAAGGCAAGGAGGAAGAAAAGGAGGATGGCGGGCAATTATCTAGAGGACAAGGCAAAGTCAGGTGAGGTACCGTGCAGTCCTCCCTGCCGGCCCGCCTCGCTGCCTCTAAGAGCCTCCAAAAAGGGGCAGGTTTGTACTTAAAAACAAGCAAAACATTGAAAATAAACAAATATATTTGGGATAGGACAACACAAGGGAGCTGAATCAGCTTAATATTTTCAAAGTCCAGTGGTAATGTTGTTGTCACCCTTGGATAACACAATGAGCCTGAGCTCACCTTACACTGTGAAGCATCCTTTATACTAGAAGCCAACAAATGGGTTTCGAGAAGCAGTCACTAGTTATGGTCCATACACCACACTAAATTTTGCCTTCAGGAGGTAATATTTCAGTCAGAAAGCTGACAGTAATCTGATACAGACAAGTGACAATAAAATCAAAAAATAAACAGGCACCAAAAGAGCTGTGACTCTTTAATATTTAAAAAAATCATGTATTATTTTTCCTATATATTTCTTTGAAAGAGTCTGAAAATTGATGCATGTATGAAGAAGCCACCAAAAATAATAAAAAAGGGAAGATAAATAAGCTAAGGAAGTACAAAATTACCCAAATGTGTTAATATACATATCACAGTTGTTTAGCTAGCTTAATAATGTCATTTCTTAGCCCTCACACTTAAAACAGATGGGATGCAGCCCTCTCATGCTTAAAATTAAAGAACATGCAATTTTCTGCTGATGAAGCTTTTAATCATCCAAGACTCATAGTCCCAACAGTCAGAATTTTAATTTAGTGACTCAATTCCTTGGTGTGATCAGATAAAGAAAAGCAAATAACAGCATTCTCCAAAGCACGGATTCTAGTAATCTTCACTACTAGTAGCAAGCTAGCAGACAAGCTACATGTTAGAGGAGATAATGGTAGCAGACAATAAAAATTCTTATTCAAAGGGCTCTCTGCTGGAGTTCAGAGATTTTCCAGCAGTCCTATTATTAGGGCCCAAAGTCACTGCCATGAGTCTTTGTTTACTAGTCAATGACAAAAAAAATCATTTGCCTATAGTTGGAGGAAGAATCATTTTGGCAGAGATGCTATTCTTTAAACACAGCAGAACACAGTCACCACTCAGATTAAAACACTTAATTAAAAACTGAATAAATTATTTAATGCTGTATTAGGTTTCCTACAGCATAAGTAACCACTTAAAATTCTGTAAGAAGATGCAATTTAAATGAGAAATCACAACCACAGAACATTTATTTTTGCAAGTGGCTTTTATCAATCGCTTGTAACAGTTTGAAATTTTTCCCTACTGATTTGGGCAAGTTCCATTGGTGAGTGGAAGGGTACCCAGTTTTTAGAAGTGCTCTTGACCTCATCAATAAGATCATCTGAGTTGTAGCAGTTAACATGAAGGCTTATAAACCAAGTGCAACTACATCGAGAAAAGGGGAGAATGATGTATATTCTTACATGCTTCCCCCTCTCCTATGAACCTCATTACAGTGAAATTGGATTATGGTTTTGCACTGAAATCTCTGAGGCATTGAGGCATTAGCGGGGCTGATGAGAGATATAACCAGCGTAGCAAATCCCTCACAACTTTACTATGCATTTGTTTTAAGCTTTGAGGAGACCAACTTGCTTCTCTCCTTCCCTCTGCTCCCTGTACATCTGCCATTTCCAGTTCCTCCTCCTTCTCCCATCCATGAAGTCATTAATATTTTATAAGTTATTTACATGGAAAGGGCTGCTCCAGGGTACCCAGTACTCTGCGTAAGTCACTGGCAGCGACTCATGGAAGGGCACAGGTTTCTTTGGCTTCAAAACTCAAGCAGGGAATTTGGCTCTCCAACCGTACTGCCTTGGGGCAGTGCCTGGCCATGCCACTGGACCACCTACCTGGTGCCTCTTGGCCAAGACCAGCTCCTCAGCGGCACTCCACTCCACATATCCTTAGGTTCAGATGTTTACATTTAGATCCTGCTCTGGGGTATTGAGATCCTGAGTCACCGAGAAGCAGCCCTTCCCTACAGCGCTGAACAAGGGGAGGGCCAGGCTCTGTAATAAGCACTGCTTTCCAAGGCACTTCCCCAACGGGTAGGAACATCACAGCCAGCACGAATGCAGAGACTGCGACTACTTAAAGCAGGCTCAATCACTAAAGCTTAATCCCTATTTGGCAGGGTTCTTTTTTTTGGTTGTTTTTTCTTGAAAGCTGGAAAAATGACAACTTAAGAACATCTGCTTTTTCGTAAGCCTTGATATGTCAGAAAATGTATCTCAAATGACCCCAAGTCTCAAAGACTGATTTTACCCTTTGCTCTTCCAAAACACAACAAATGCTGGGCTAATCTGAGTTTGCACTTTGATCTTTGAAAGGAGGATGTTCAAGAACAGTAGAGATAATCCCACTACATAAAAAAGCTATTAGAGTGGTAGGAAAAAGGAGAAGGACTGAGGAAGTCTAAAATTGCTCAACATCATCCTTCTTCAAGATGACTCAACAGCTTTTTCTCTCCTTGCAACATGATCAATATTTCAGCTGTCTCCTTTGGAGGAGACAGCACCGTGAGTCTTGTACATGTATGTGCAATTTCCTTCAGATTGTTCAAAGAGCTCCTGCTTACAGAGAAGGCCTCAACGTAACTTGCTTTTACACTCGTACCACTTTCAGAATTCCGTAGCTGGAATAAAAAACAGCGAGAGGAAAGAAAAGGGTGAAGAGATCTGAAGATGGGGTCAAAGGGTTGGACACCTCCCATTCAGCTTCCTTGCATATGTAAGCTCAACTCCAAGTTTTAAAAACAACAGTAAAGGAGAACATCCAGAGGGGACGCAGCCCTTATAGTCACTGCAGACAGACAGACTGGAATGACAGTTACCAAGACATTAATTGGAACCTGAGTCATGCTGAAGTTAATTGCTGCCTTTCTTCCTTATTTTGGCCAAGGTTCAACCCAGGTCGGCTCTGGGACCAGCCTCACGCTGGGGCTGCCCAAGGCCAGCAGCTCCAGGGGCCGGCAGCAGCACATGCGGGTGGCGGGGCTGGTTCATGCCATGTTGGCCTGTCCCATACCTGCCCGGCCCACTGCTGGTCACGGAGGACCAGGACCAGGACAAACAGGGGCTCAGCGCAGAGCACCACCCTCACTGCCACACATACGGCAACTCACTAAGCACTTTGCCAAGCTTCAGGAATTGGTGCTGCAGGAGAGCACGGGAAGCTGCACAAACAGAACCAAGGAGAGCAGAAAGGTTGAGAGAAAATGATAAGTTCCCAAGCCCCATGCAGGAACAAACTGTGCCTGCGAGGGAACGGCTCTTTCCTTCCCCAGAGGACACTTATTTTGTTTATCCGAGGGTTTTGGTGAGCACTTTCGGTTGTTTGCATATTCAGGGGCTTGCTTCCATTAATTGCTGAAGTGGAAAATTGCCTTTTTAGCTTTTTTTTTTTTTTTTTTTTTTTTTTAAGGGCTGCACAACGGGATTTTTTCTTTCACAGGAGACCTTACTTAATATCATTCTTTGCAACAGCACTAACTAACTAACCCTGGAAATATGACTGTTTATGTAACCAGGTGGGGTCCCACCCAACTGAACTCAGCATTATTCACCGCTGGCCCCGCTCCAGCATTTTCCCCAAGACACTGGCGGGTGGATTTCATTCCCGTTAAGCTCAAAACAAAACGCTGTGGCCTGAGCTAGCCCCGATCTCCTTTCCGAGGGTCCTTCCCGGAGGACCCCGTGTGCGCCCACCATCCCCAAGGTGGGGAGACCCAACCTCCTCACGCTCCTATCTGCAAACACATGGTGTTGACAGAGGGCTGACAACACGATTATTTTTTCCCCTCAGGGAAGCAGATCTTCTCATTTTCAAAAGGGTGGTTTTGATAAAGTTGTATTTGAAGAGAGAGTTGAAAAATCAGTTAGCTCTAAATATTTTAAGGCACATTTTTCCTTCTGCCTCTATCTCCTGCAGCCAGTGACAGCCTCCACGAACTGTTTAACTCAAGTGCCAAGCACAGACTTGGCTGGCAAGCACAGACCTCACGTTCCACGCAGGCCGTTTCTTTTGGTTTCATCCATCCTAAACTCTGCTGGCAGAAACCACATTAGAGACAGTGGCAGCCCAGCGGCCATTCCCCTCTCCATCCCCCAAGATGTCATTTATAGCCATTTATTTTGTGCAGCTGAAGTAATGTCTCTGCTTGGTCCCAGCTGCTTTGCTGTGCACACTTGAAGCTGGAGTAGAGGACTTTATGGGACTTGACCCTTGGCGGGGAGCTGTTCTCCTGATGGAGGTGGCTTGCTTGGGGCTCTAAACTCTTACAATCCTTCCAAGCAGTTGCATTTTAGCCTTCTCCCTGCTTCCTGCCCTGCTTTGCCCATGCGGTGGTGAGAAGAGCAGCAGCTGATGCCTCCTTCCTGCTGCCAGCTCCACCACGGGGCCACCAACCTCCAGCAGGGACGAGGCAGGCAGCTGGTGACAGAGGCCTCCCAATCCACCCGGGACGTCTGTCAAACCCTCCGTTCAGCTGCCAAAAGCCTCTCAGCATCTGAAAGAAGATGAAGCCCGGCCAGGTTTTGGGCAGGATTTGCTCTGTCCCCTGGGAAGGGGCTGGGGACTGCGAGTGCTGCCAGCCCAGTGTCCGCTCGGCTCCCGGGGCAGCGAAGCCGGTCGAACCTGTCACACGCAGGAAAAGTCATCCCTCCACAGCCAGCTAGATAACACCCATGATCTGACACATTTTGCTAAAAGTATTTGACATTGGCTAAACATTTGCCTCGCACACCTGTTACTGCATGTTTTTTATA
This sequence comes from Crypturellus tataupa, assembly GCA_034781795.1. Taxonomy (NCBI): domain Eukaryota; kingdom Metazoa; phylum Chordata; class Aves; order Tinamiformes; family Tinamidae; genus Crypturellus; species Crypturellus tataupa. The sequence goes on along the minus strand of JAWLRI010000332.1, from coordinate 6,444,100 downwards.
GCATTCCAAGCCTCTTTGCCCAAACATGGTGCTCAGGTAGCTTCTGCCAAGAATTTGCTAGTTAAAAAGCACAAAAATTACAGGTCATACCCTCTCCTGGCCTCAACCTACCAGTTTTCTTTTCAGTGTCTAAATGTTTTATTTGCGAGGAAAACAACTCTAAATATACATTAGCAATTTATCTCAGAAAATATGCATGCTGAGCTGGCTCCAAGATATATCATCTATATCTACACACACATTGTGTGTGTGTGTATATATGTAATATATGTGTGTGTGTATAAATATACATACACATGTGTGTGTATGTATATATATACACATATATATATTTCTGTAACCCAGAAAGGAAGTTAAATTCCAGACTAGCAATTTTGCCCGTCCTAATTGCTTCTTATTCTCTGCCAGTTAGCTACAATTTTGCCTGTAAGGAAGGAAAGCATTAAATGAGAACCTGCCAGCTGTATGAGCCCTCGAAAGGAAGGAGAGAAAGTGGCACTTGATGCAGGTGGCAGGACAAGGATAGCAAAGGAACTTGAAAAAAGCGGTGTCGTGGTCTGAGTGACAGTGAAATAAAACTAAGAGGAAAAAATGTTTCAAATTTAAGTAAACTCTATAAGCAGACCAAGGGCAGGAGGAAGAAACAATGGACAAAACACAAAGAACAAAAATGATACACTTACAAAGTGTTAATAATGTTTTGCATGCTGAAAAGTAGCCACTACCTTCTAAGCTTGCTTGCAAAGAAAGACTTCCAAAAGCCTGCACACACATTTCCACAAGAAATAAACAGACTGCTCCATCTGAGAAAGCTGCATTATTTCAAATAAGAGAAACAGAAGGCAGAAAAACACTTCTTTCTTCTGCAGTATTTATGTGAGCAGAATATACCTGAAAAAAATCTAACTGCATTAACTCTTCTTGAGTGAAAATAATGTTCAGGGTCAGAACAAGCCTGGAAAGTATCAGTTGTTAAAGGCTGAAAACGCCAGGGTTTGTGAATGACTTGTTAATGATATTGAGATTAGTGCAAGTCTCTCTCAGCGCTTTACAACCGTCATATTTTATTAATCAGACCAACAACGGCACCCTGTAAAAATCAAAATCTGTCTCCAAAGCCAGCACACATGGGAAAAGCTCACCCACATTCATTTTATTTTAAACAAAACCTACAGTAGCTCCCATTGTTTGTTTGTTTTTTCGCCCAGACCAGACAGCATGTGGCTTATGAGCCCATTGATAGACGTGATAAAGCTCATGCCAGATCTGATTGATGACGGCGCAGGGGAAATGCTGCGAAGGTCACTCCTTAATGCTCTCTTCACAGCTGGTCCTGGTAAGCAATGCTAGAGCAAAATAAAATCTGGATCTGCTAATTGCTAATAATAATGGAAATTACATGTCTACCTTTCATTACCTTCTGCTTCATTTTTGCTAAAACAGCAATGCCATAAGGGCATGTAAGCAATGGGAAACTAGGTAGGTTTGGGTTTAAAAAAATGGACAGAAAAATTTCATCCAGATAAAGCAGCCAAATAATGAGCCAGGTACAGACAGACCAGAATAGTTTAGCAAGAAAACAGCATAATAAATAACTTTTGCCATCCACCTTCCTGCAAAACTGAGATAACATATACTCTGTGAAAGACTAGTGTAGTCCCTGATAATGTGAACACAAAAATTAAGCTACCTTCCCAAAGTCAGTTTATTTTTATATGACCCAAGGAAGTATGTTTATTAAAGTGGTTGCCGCATAGGGAGAGTTCAGCGGGGCAGAACATCAGCCAGTCACGTAGAAGGACACCAAAATCTTGTTTTCCATAAGCGTTTAGATGTGATTGGAAAGTGATAGAGACTTTGGGGAATTCAAACACATGATACAATGGCAGTGGCCTAATGAATAATATATACTTAGTGCAACCCATAGCAATTACCTCACGTCGCAAAATGCTGCATTTGTTGGGCAGGGAGGAACTCTGCTATCTCTGAGACATCAGCTAAATTAAGGATTAAGATTGAAATCATATGTGCACTATGTTCTGGCACTTAACATTAATGTGTGAAAATATTTTTATTCAGCATTTTGTACTCATAAATTTTTTGACACCATAAGGACATCACTGACATCTGTCCTGCAGAAAGACATTATCACTCAGCTCAGGAATACATCATGGCACAGAGATGTTGGCAGCAGATGTCCCCAGATATGAAAACATCCCACCACTATTTCAGCTGTCCTCGTGAAGGGAATAACACACTGATTTACTTATTTTTAGTTTAGAAAAGAGATTTCAAGGTGGCAGTCCTCACTGTTTTACTGACAAACATGCACTATCAAGCCTGAAGATACTGCTATGTCCAAGAGCGGCATGTTTACAAAAACAAGCCTGTAAGAAAATCCTCTTAGGAGTTTCTTTCCTAGATTTCGTGATGGGCAGTGGTAAAACACACAAAGCTATTGATCTGTCCCTCCACAGCCTAGCGTATCCTCCCGGGGCTGCTCCGAGAGCCATGAGCACTGTGGCTCATTTGGGTAGCACTGGGTGTGACGGGCGCTCAGCAGCTTCAAGACTCGAGCAACCTTCTGGCAAGGTGGCACAGGAGCAGTGGAAGGCAGACAAATTATTTTTTTAGACATTTAGTGACTTTATTTCTTGAAATCTCTCTAAAAAAAAGGACTTGTATCCCTAGATGGGACAACATATTCCCTCTTTCCGTAAATCCTGATTATGCTACTGCAACCCTGCTCCTGCAATAGGCCTTTCCAGCACACGTCTCATGACCTGAAGAAACTCAGTGACCAACTTAACTACTCAGAGCATAAAAACTATGAAACCTTTAAAATCTGCCTGTAGTGCTTTATACAACCACTGCACGTGCAGCCCGACGTATAGGCCCGATGTATAAATGAGCATCTGTATATGCAGGTGCAGCGTGACAGTCCCGCACACCTAGCCCAGGGTCACTGCTGCACAATCACAGCTACGTGTCTTCCTACCGGCTTGTGGCACGGGCAGAGAAGATGGACAATTCCCTTGGTTGCTCTATGCAGACACTCCCCAAAGAGACCCTTGTTACGATATTAAACATCTGCACCTGTGTTGTGGCCAGTTTAGGGCATTGCATACTAGAGAACTTATTTTTGTTGGTTTCTGGGTTCAGGTGGAAGCCTAAGAGCAGCAACCATGAATGCTACCTACAGCATGTGTAAAATACTCATCCACCCAACCCGAACAGACCAGTCCTTTGCCAGCTGAGACGCTGCATTTGCAGATGAACCCGTGAATCAGTGAGATTTCGTGTGTGAATCAGTGCTACGTCAGGGCTACACCACAGCTAGGTGTCATTCACTCACAGCGCACGCTGAACCGCGTGACTCCAAGGGATGCATGGACCCGCTGAGAAGTTGAACATAGACTTTAGGGTGACTAAAGGCACAATAATATAAAGTTAACTGAAGTATATGGTAGACTGAAAGCTGAAATCCTTGCAGTCCCACTCCTGTAAGGAAGAGCATCTCGTGCAGACCCAGAGGAGGCGTCCCGTTCCTCCCTCATGCACAACACAAAAAGCACAGCTTTCAACAAAAAGCTGCCAGCTGAGCACCCTCAGGGTTAACCAGGCTCCCACTGACAGACACATCAGATAGGAAACTTCTGAAAAGGGCCGGAAATTAAATCGGTAGATTGCACAAAGCGGCACTGAACTGCTGGCTCTTTGTCCTGGGGCAACATCTCCGACGTCTGCAGCAGGGCAGGACGGTTCCTGCCTGCCATCCCTCCCGGCAGGTCTCCTTTGTGCCACGGAAAGGACAGCACAATTAGTCGCGTGTCCTTCCCGCAAAGCCTGGCTCTGCTTTGCCTTCAGTGACAGCCATTCACTCATTTAATGCCTCGGAGAATCTTTCTTAAAATCTGAGAGCTTGAGGAGATGCAAATGAAAAACCTCTATGCTCAGTTTCTGATACTTTATAATAGCCTAAATAGGCTAACGTACTGAAGTGCTTCCACACTTTACCCTTCCTTGCTGCTACTACTTCCAGAAAACACAGCAATTTTAATCCCCAGAGCTTCCAAACCCCTTTATCTAAGATCTGCCCGAGAAGCAGGGAGGCTTTAGTGTTCCTTGTGCTCCTTCCTGACAAACACCCGTCGCGCTGCACCCCTCCGAGGGCACCGCTGCCCACCCATGGCACACAGCTTCGCCACCAAGAGTGCGGAGGATCTGGACACACACAGATGACTGAGGATGATTTGTTCCACGATCAAATTCTAAGTCTTCTTAGACCCATCTGGTAGGTATAGCCCTAGAAAGCCCACCTGGTCTGTAATGCAACATGAGCTCCTTCCCCGCCTCAGTTTAGAAGGGAAAAGGGGATTGTCCAAAAGAAGGGAATCGCCCAGCTCTTCCTACTGAAACCACTAGGACAGCACTGAAGGGTGGATCCACCTGGCTTCCAAGCCATTCCCCTGCCCTCTACATCACCCTATCCCATACCAGCCAAGAATATAGATTTCGTGGCACTACTGTCTTCACAAGAGAAACAAGCAGCTCCCTAGCTGTCAAGCAAACAGGAGCAGGGCACCTGCGAGGGCAGGATGCTTCATTTATGGAAACTATCTCCCAGAACAGAACGAATCCCTATGTGACAATTTTTCCTATGGAACAAAACAAAGAGCCACACAAAGAAGAACTAAATGTGCCGGCTGGGGAAGCTCTGGACTGCAGCACAATATGTAATTATATTACACTCTATGGCAGTCTGGCCTCAGCTGAAAAGCTCAACCGCTGCGAAGGTGCGATAAATAAACCAGACACAAACCTACCAAGCCGCATCAGACGGATTACACGGGACCGGGGGAGCTTGGCACGTCTGCCGTGCGGCACCGCTGGCACCCAGGGTACCATGCCAGGGGACCCAGGGCTGTCCCTGCGGCCATGGGACCCAGGGATGTCCCCAGGGCCAGGGAAGACAGGGCTGTCCCTGCGGCCAGGGGGGCTGGGGATGTCCCTAGGGTCAGGGGACCCAGGGATGTCCCTGTGGCCAAGGGAGCTGGGCAGTGTCCCCGGGACAGCAGAGCCGCGCTGGCTGCTGCTGGACCCGCTCCCCTGCCTGTTTCCTTCCTGCCGCCTAGCGCTTTGGCAAGTTTTCCCTGCACAGCGCGCAGAGCCGACACGGTTAAAACCGAGTTCCCCCAAAGCAGCCATCCCAGCGGCGGGAATCAAACTACGTCGCCGGGAGCCGCGCGGGCGCCGCCAATCGCGGCCGCGCTGCGGGCTCAACGTCCCCGCTGCCGCGCAGGGCACCGCGGCGGCGGGCGAGCCTCCCCCCGGGGCAGCGACATGAC
>JAWLRI010000332.1:6402622-6436368 GCA_034781795.1 Crypturellus tataupa | reverse complement strand
GGGAAGGGAAGGGAAGGGAAGGGAAGGGAAGGGAAGGGAAGGGAAGGGAAGGGAAGGGAAGGGAAGGGAAAAGTGCCTTCTAGCTTTAAGCTACAAAACCCTGGAACAAAGCTCCAAATGCAGTCTTTGTTCTTCATAATTCACAACAAATTTCTGCTGTGGTGAGGGTAACTTCCTTGCTGTAGAAATAGTCTTCACGAGCCTCAGGCATGCCTTGATCAAGCTTAGTCATTGGGATGTCTTTATCTTCCTCTAATCGCCTTAAAACAACTTGGTTATAACCAAAAAAAAAAAAAAAAAAAAAAAAAGAAAAAGAAAAAATAATTAGAATGAAGAAAATAATCAGAAAAAAACACTGCTCCCAGATGTAAGGTATTTAGGCACAGTTGCTTACAGGATTGGGACCTTAACATAAGATAATCCCTAGTGTGTTGAAGGAAAAAAATACAAGAATGACAGCCCGTATTTATTATCTTTAGGATGTGATTAGGAGAGCTATTATGCATATTTTAAGATCTTTTTTCCCCTTGGAAAATCAACATTGGATGAAATCTGAGAAACACAGGCCTGAGAAAAGAATCGCCAACTGTTTGTTGAGATTTATGTCTTGCAAGAAACTCCAAGCAATTTGGATTTGGCTCACTTGAACATTGTAAAAAGGCAGGAAAACAGTACTTTAACCATTTTAAAGTATGGATCAGTTCTTAAAGATACAGACAGTCCCTTTTTACATCTGGCTTGGATGTAGTCCAGCGTCAGACAGCTTCCCAGTTTAAGAGGCCCTAAGCTCTCAGCAACGTCCTACTGAGAAAGCAAGTGTAAGAAAGGCTATCGGATGACGTGAGCGATGGCTTGTGTCCCCTCAAAATCCTGCCTGCCCATCCTCATTGCTGCTCCAGAACACCCATAGCCCACCCAGTCATTCGGCACATCCGTCTCTTCAGGGTCGTTTTTTTTTCCCCTGGGTCCCACATACTTTCCGGGTTTGCTTTTCTGAGTACAGTTACATAGAGCTGATGCAGGTGTACTTTCTAATCTATATTTGTGGCTTGTACTGGCTCACTGAAAAACAAAAGTATAGCTCATGCTTTCAGAGCGCAAATAAATTTTCTGCCTCTGATGACCACAAAACAAGGTCTAATTTTTCAAACAGCAACCAATAGCACGTTTGTTCAGGCATTTCCCCTCTGTGCAGGATAAGCATCAAAGCCAAGGAGCCTTTTAGAATTCAATGAAATATGCAGCCATTCTATAAAATCAGCTCTGCAAAAAAAGAAAAATCTTTTGTCTGAATGAACACATCTGCTTAAAGTTTTAGCTACTCAGTTGAACAGCTAGGACCTTTTATTACTTTTTGTTCAAGTTATGGGGCCCAGCCAGCGCTGCTCTGAACTCCTGGTATCTTATCTGCAGAAGTGCTTAGTGCAACCGCATGGAGCCAAAATGTGCAGCTCTGCTGGACGGGTGCAACTGGGTGTATTTTTATCTGCACAGATCCGCTTTGTTATGATGCTGCACCAGAAAAAGACCAGTTTGAATTTTTGATCCAACCTTGAGACCACTTAGTTCATGGACGTGCACAAACCTTGCGTTCCTAAATAAAAGCTTGGGCAACTCTTGTGGAGTCACTGAGCCTCAGACGTATGTCTGGCTCTATTCAGAAAGGTCGGGAAAATCTTACAATTACTTAAAACTTTAATATGCATCAAGATATGTCTGTACTCAGCATAGAGGAGACACCCTTAAGAGACGTGAATGAAGAGTTAGCAGCTCGTTAATTTAACTTGTAATGATACAGGGTGTTTCCCACTTTATCCACTCCATCAGCTGAGTTCGCATGCTATTCATGTATATCCATACAAGTTCAGCACAGAATAGTAATACCTATGGCAATGATAACAGAAATATAAGTTTTTATTTTATATACACTTCTAAAAGTTATTTCAGGAACCTCACTTGGTGCTGACTATATCTGTGCCCCACAGAGATTTCTTATACAAGTAAAACCTGCTACTATGGGAATGGCATTCTCTTTTCTGCAGAAAGGAAATTAAAAAATTGTGCACCATATAGACTTCAAGAGTGGGAATTATGTAGCTTTTAAATAATGCCTGTGTCTCTCCTTATTCTCTGCACCAATTTAGCTTATTCTATATAATGAGACTATTTGCATCTACTCTCTCTCTGTAATGTAAAAATCTTAGATTTTTCATTCCACTGCCAGTTTTGCAGCAGGGTGAATGAAGGGATAGGTACACAAGGGTGATGTACACTTTACAGAAGCTTAATGCGTAGCTAAAAATGGTGGCTTGGCCATTGATAAGCACAACCACACCACCCATCCTCCGTCTGAGCTCAGCTTTGCAGCGAGCTGTAAATAACCTGACCTTTGAGGTCCTGTTCAGAGAAAACCTCCACTGATTTCAGTGGGTTTAGCATTTAGTGTCTGACATTTCCAGAACGTTTTGCTAACATCCTCCTATTATTTGCACATTAAACTTCTGGCAGAATGGCAAGTAACCCTACCTTTGCACAGTGCAAACTTTAAAAATGCCTTTAAAACCCTAGGTTCATTATTTTTATCTCTATTTATTTTAAGGTTGAATACACCAGGATGACATTTCCCGTAATCGTCTTGATTTTGCTTTGCTAGAACTCTAGCAGAATTGAGCCAAAAATTCCAGATCTTCCCCACCTTTTTCGCCCCCACTGATCAACAACACATGAAACTTGATGCCTTTCTTTTCTTTTTGTCATCAACATGAGAGAACAGCCAGTTGCTAAGCTTTTCAAACAACTGTCCAAACAACATCTGTGCAATTCTGCTGAAATTCTGAACAATCTGTGTTGCTTTGTAATACCTGTGCTTAGCAGCCTTTCTTGCTGACATTTATGTAAGAAAACTGCTTAAAGTTACTCCTTATCTATCTAATTTACTCTGTTTAGCACATTCTGAGTCAACCTGTCTCTTTTTACTTACACTTTCTTGTTCCTTCAAGAAGGTTTGGCCAATTTAATTTATTTAATTATACTTTCTAAAATATCAAAGTCACATTATTTTTTTTTCTCCAAAAGTCTTTCCAATTCTTCCAGTTAATGAATAATAACGATTTTGAAAGAAAAAGATTTTATGAATGGATGGACACTTTAATGCTTGCCTTTTGGATAATGCTTGGAAATCAAGGCCTGATAAATGCGATGTAGGGTAAGTATCTTGTAAGGCTTGCTTTACACAGAGTAGGCCTGTTCATTTCTTACTGAAATGAGTAGATGTCTTGTCAAATATCTTTTTTTAGTAAGCAGGAATACATTCAACAGTATTTGCATAAATACTTCTGATTTCCAAATGATATTTGGAAATGTTGTCAAAATGATGTTATATTAACATAGAATTAGTCATTTCAGTCATCTCGTGAACTGCATAAGGCCCAAACACTCTAGTATACCTACTGTGCTCGTGTTTCAGAGGTGAAAAGAGGAAGTAAATGTGAAAACACATCATCAGATAATCTCATGTGCATCGAACACTTTCAGAGAACATTTACAGAGCCTGGAAGAGGTTCTCTGCTCTGGAATTCAGCCCCTCACAGAAACCCACGGCAGCAGAGTCTTCCTGCTAGTGGTTAACGTGTAAGACCCAAAATACGATGATTTGAACAATTGGATGATATTTGTATCTTATGCAGTGCCTCTCATGAAGTCCTGCATGTATTGCCATCTAATAAAATGCAGCCCGGTGATGAAAAGCCTCCAGTATAAATTAGATAAACCTGAGGTGCCTAAATTGTCCGTATGAACTCCCACGTGGTTTATCTGTTTTGCTGTTGGTTTTTAAGGGTTGATTAGTAGAATTGTCAAGTGATATCAAGATAATGTAAATGGTCCCTAAACTAAATTATTATGGGCTAGAAAACTGTAAGGAAATTCAGACTGACCACTGACAACCTGAGTTGTGTAATTTTTTATCACGCTACCTATTTAACAGTAAATGAAAAGATGTGGAGAGTAGTAGGAAAAGTTAAATTATTCTTAGTTTATTCGTAGTTTAAAAGCATGTCCCCTCAGAAAAGCCACTTGCAATATTGAGATTAGGTCAAGAAGGTCCTCAGCATAAAGTATGCATTTGTAGCAAAAAAAAAAAAAAAAAAACAAAGCCATTTCTACCTTTCTTCCCTTAATAAAGATGCTAGTAGCACATTTGACATGGCATGGTGAATATAAGGTGAATATTGCAATGCCTTTAGCATGGGTCAGACAATCTCCTGAGTAGAAGGTACAAGAGATCTCAAAAAGGACTGAGGAGCCCACAGAAGAATGATCAAGGCCACAGAAAGATTTTCCTCGCAGAAAAAAAAAGAAAAAAAAAAAGAAAAAGAAGGCAAGGCTGTGACTCTTAGCAGGGAGATGAGTAAGAGGATGTAATAGATGAGTTCACCACAGCAAGGACAGAAAATAGATCAGGAATTTTTGAATCATACCACTAATGTATCAACAACTATGCTAAAAAGTAGCCAAATAAAAAAAGATTTGGGGTACAACATGGGATTATATGGCAAGTGCAAATTATTGAGGACACAAATCTAGCAACATTCAGAAAAGGATAACAAGGATATCCAGTTTGCTTATGACAAATGGTATTTTTTCATAGCTGCTACTTGAAGCCTGAAATGCATGGATGGGATAGCCATGTGGAGTGATTTCCCTTGCTGGCTGTTGGTTCCCTGGAGCTGCTGATGTTGGTCAGGCTGGAACAGGACTGTTGACCTTCACTAACTGGCTTGGATGCTGCATGTATTTGTTCAATCTTTTCAAAAATGGAAATTAATTACTTAAAAATACCTACCTGCATAATGTTCAAGATGACAGACCCTGAAGGGTAGGAAGAAAAGGTACCAAATGATCAAAGTAAGAGCACTTACAAATAACACATGAAACTGTTTACTCCTGTTACCTTTAATCAGAGATGTGGCTGATACAAAGAGGAACTAATACCCAGCTGAAAAAACACAACAAGCCGGTTTCAGTCTGCTGTGTGTGCTGACAACTTTATTAGCAGCGAAGTAAACTAGTGAGCCCTCGTGTTTCAGAGCCACACGTTTTTATTGGATGTCACAATTTCTAACATGGCTTTTCACAGAACAGGAAAAATGAGAAGGAAACTAAAACTCCCGACCCTGAGCCAGCGCCTCCAGCGAGCGTGTGAGGATTTGGCCAAGCATCAGAGGTGGCCTGGGCCTGGAGAGGAAATGCAAGCTCCAGGATAACTTTACATGTACAAGAGGGTTGTGGTCTATCATCGCGATCTCAAAACCAGCCTTTTCTCTTTTGTAGATATTCAAGATAGATGCAAAACTGTAGCCATGCCTCTGAGCTATCCTGTAACCATACTCAGGAAGGGCCAGTTTGGATCTTAGGAAACTTAAAGGAATGTGACCCCTTTCCTCCCACACTGCCAAAGGGTCAGGAGACTGTGGTGGCACTTGGGAGCCTTGTTGTCCTACCGACAGCAGGGTTGGGGATGCAATCTAGCTCATCTGCAAGTGGCAGAACATTTTTCCTGCAGAACTGTGAAAAAAAAATAATAAAATTGATGGCCTGGCTTGGTCATGCTCGGGAAAGTTTAAATAGGTGGTTCCTCATCAAAATGAGGCATATAAGACAACAGTTCATGTAAGACAATCTTCATCTCAAAGGATTATTAGATTCCAGGTAGCTTCTCAAAATTATGTATTTTCTTGTTTCTGCAATTACAGTCTTCTCCACTGAACCACAAGGAAAAGAAATACCAGAATGTTGGAGAGAAAATGTCCAGCCTCCTCAGATAGCTATAACGGCAGTTTGGCACGCCTGATTTCCTATCTGGCCTCGTTGGCCAGATAGGCTCAGCATTAGTAAGTCAACCACAAAAATCCGTGTGTTGCTTTGTCTCAAAGCTGTGATGATGAAATCAGTTGGCATTTTCATTGCTGTGTTTGAGATACTCCTTCTTTACAATACATGAGGTGAGAATTAAGTCATGCATCAGGGTTGTCCTGAACGTTGAGATGATAGATAGATACACAAATCAGAGCCAAGTATGAAAATGAAATCTGACAGAATTCCCTTGCTTCCTGAATATGGATCAAAATGGGTTCCTTGATGAATTACATGGATACTTACAAGCTGCATAGTCACAGAAATGCTGAAAGACGGCATTTCCTCGGAAACATCACTGTGGAACAGCGTCTTCACAACTGTAAAGAGCATTATCTAAAAAATGACTGATGTTTTACTGAGACCTTTGGTTTGTAACTTCAGTGCTGGACCACACTCCTAGATGGAAAATTCTGGCAAACAGTGAGGTAATTACTCTGAAAGGCATTTTCCATTTCATAATGCTATCTAAGATTAGCCTATGGAATCTGGAAATAAACCAGAACGTTGATTATGCACATGTTAGTCTATTCACATTTCATGAGATGCTCTAGGTTACTGAAAATAGACTGACTAAAATTACAATTTGCATGTTAAAGTGGGGAAAATGCAATAGAAACAGAACTGCTGTAGTCTCCTGCTCTGCTGTTTTGGGTTTACAGAGGCTAGGTGATGTGCAGAAGACTTAGCAGTGAAGTACACTACAACATTGTGCATTTTATGGCTCTTTTACACACTGGTACCAAAACTAGCACACAGTATCATATTGTAAATGAGAATTTAGTTATGCTGGAAAGGTCTGCACGCCATGTGACAGCAGAAGCTTTAAATATAGAGTGATACATTGACATGTATCACCTGAGAAAAAAAGAACAGCTTCACGAGTTACGCCACCACTGTACAGAACAGACATCTACAAACGATTTCAAGTTTTCAGGAGAACGAAACAAGCAGGATACACGAGAGTCTTTGTTTGTCTCAAGGCAGTAAAGGTTTTGTGCATAGAAGCCAAAATTCCTTTTTGGTTTGGCTGGTGGTAGGAACTAACTTGATAAATTGACTATTTTATAAAACATCTTTGCGTGTTTGGCATCTAATATGTGCTTGCTTGGTAAATAGTGCAAAGTACACAAAAAATTACCATGTTTAGGCCTTTCACTAGGACTGTTCAATCCAGAGAATAAAACTGAGTCCTGGAAAGTCATTTGGAAACACGGTCTAGGAAGTGACAACTGTTGTCACTTGTTGATCCTGTCACTGGTAGACAGGAAGAATATAAGATTGGGTAGTTTGCAGTGTAGACATCTGCACTCAGCTGGGCTTTCTCTATATTCAGTGGACAGAAACACAATAGGTTCAATGTGCACAGCTCTTTTTGAACATCACGATGCGGTGAAAATGCATTTTTCTCTTTGCTAACCACAATGGGAAGCCCAGAATGAAGAATTAACTTGTAAGTAAACACAGATAGATGATGGAGAACCATTCCTAGATGCAGCTGTACATTGTCATGAAAACTGATATTCATTGACTAAAACATCTATATAGGGGATATGTAAAACAAGAGCTACATCTGATTTAGTTCAGGTAGGGCTATGACCTTCAGCAGACAATTAAACTGTTGATATCCTCCCTGGCTCAAAAGAGCAAATGTAGATAAAACAGAGCTCACATATTCTAACTGTCCTCACTTTTCATCTGACATACACAACCGTGGAATACGATACAAGAACACAGAGTTGTTGATCACCTACATTGCTTATTAATTCACAGTTTCCTCGCAAAGCACACTAAATCCTACATTGGTACAATGGTTGCTGTGATTAAGCAACCTTCAAATCATTAAGGAAGATCCATACCAAACTTGATCTTCATATGTATATGGATTTCTTCAATCCATCTGCAATTTATTTCTCATTGAGAAAAATGTCTGTAACTAAATTGATGTCCAAAGAAGGTGTGGGTGAGAACAGCTGCCTTCATCAATGACAGGCAAGCATACTCATCATCATTCTCCAACTACCTGCTCCCCTAGCTTTGGATTTTCATGGTATCAGGGAAACCTGCTGGTCACATTCTGGACCAGCCATTTCCAGCAAGCAGCTAATTTTCACATACAGGCAAAACACAACCATCTGTACTGAGGCTGAAGGGTGCTACAGAGGCCGTCTGCTGCTCATGATCAGCATCTCTCAGTCAAGGCTGGCTAATGATGGTGTACATGGACCACGGATCACAGACCAATGAAGCAGCCTTGGCTGGTGAGGTGCGTGTGCATTTGCTATATGTACTGTTTAAAACATAACCAGCTTTGCAGTACTCAACATTCAGATGCATATTAAGCAATAAGAAGTATCCTTTCTCCTCACTGGACAAATCTATTGCAAATTACATACTAAGAGGAAGAACCTCTCCGGAGCACCAGTACAATCCATCACAATCCATCCACACGTTAGCACAGTCACTGAGTTATGTTGTCATTTTAATGATTTTTTAAACATTTGTATCATCAGACAAAACATTTAGGTCATGAGAAAATATTTATTTCCAACAGCATGGATTTTGAAAGTTAGTTGGAAGAAGGCATGTTTAATGCTATGATATTTCCGATGCTGGGTCAGTTGAACCCGTGTGTAGTAGTGCATATATTAATCAGTTACTTTAAGGAAATGCAAAAAGACATAGTGAAGTAGGAAGTGAGTACAAACATTCAAGGCAGTAAAAATGCAGAATACTGACACATGGCTGAAAAATGTACCTTTCTGTAATGCGCTTTTAGCATTGCACAAAACTAGCAACTCACTTTAAAACATTCTTTGTCAGCAACAGTACTTCTGACCATATGAAATTATTAAACTTAATACAGTCTTTCAGCTGGAAGAGATATTAAGGTCTAACGCTCATATCAAATGCTTAGATTTTGTTAGCTTTGCTTGTTGTTTAACATAAAGTTTCAAGGTACTGCACCGGTATCACAGAGTTGTTTTTTTTAGAAAGATTGATTTTTACAGAAACATGCAAATATTAGTGCATGAGCAATTTATAGTAGTTATACTGGATTATAATTTGATATATTATTGATAGAGCACATTAAGCTTTTTTGTTACATTTTATGCTGAACGGTTCCATTTCCACACCTGCCGATTGCCATCATAGTTCTCATGGCTTAGCATGTAAAGCCAGAAAGTGGAGAAAGTAAGAATGCCTTCATTTGGAATATATATTAATGAAAATAATTATTTTATAGATAGACATATCTATCTACATATAATTAAGAGTACATGGTATTTTTATCAGCATGAAATGTAAAAAAAAAAATATTCTCCAGACATCCCAAAATATTAGGAAAACACAGTTTACTGGCACCATACACTCTTAAACCAGTTTTCAATAAGGCTTTAGTTTTCCTGATGAATGGGATTACATTTTTAAGTATGTTTCTATACATTTTAATTATTATAATTGTTTTATGTCACAATATATTTTTAATAAAATAAAAACTCTTGTGTTGTAGTTAAAGATAGCTAGTTACCATTTAGACAAATACGACCTTTAAGATAGTAGCTTGTGTCTAAAGGATAGGAACTAGATTTAAGGTGCTTCCATAGTTTTGTTTTCATTCTTAAAAAGTACCACACTTAAAACAGTTGCAGTAATTGCTTGCTGACATGCTTTTCTTTGGCTTTTACCAGATTTTTAATAGCATGTGATTCCCCACTTGGAGAATTCCATGTTCATTACTTGCTTGATTTTGTAAAACTTGCATCTCTGCTGTAAAACTTACTGAAACAAAATGTTAGATGAATTTCCTTTGTCACAGCTACACCTTTTGCTCTTCCTTTCAAAACCTTCTGTTTTATCAAGCAATAACTGCAAGCAACAATAAATTTAAAGCTAGATATTTGCATGTTGTAAACCGGGTAGGACCAGGAGTTACTGACAAAACCAGCTGGTCATGCAAAATTAGCAAATTCTCTGTATTCCAGTGCTCTGCCATCTAATCTGTCCTTCGTTTCCCCCGACACATAATAACACAATGAAGCTGGACAATGGGTCAACAGCAAGTGCATGTGATAGTTCTGGCAAGACTATTTTTTGTTTTGATTAAGCACATATTTTATTTGGGAGGGGCTAGAAAAGCAGGGCTTTTTTCTTCAGGTCATTCCGCTTCCAAAGTGCCAGACGATCAAATTCCTCAATGCTCATTTTGAAGACTTCCTGGAACTCTTCAGGGGACAAATGCCTCTTGAAAATGAAAATACAAAAGTATCATTAAGCTCTTGCATGCATAGCAGTACTTCTCTCCTTCCTAAGTCTTAAAATACAGTATAAAACCATGCATTAGGATTTGCATTTAAATTCCCATATTGACTCCCAGAAAGCCAATCCACAAAATCAAATGAACTCAGAGCAGCTGGTAAATGAAATTATTGATGATAGTTGTTCACTTCTGAAACAAGAAATCTTTTCAATAAAGTTCCAGCTGAGCAGAGGCAATAGTCTTTGGGGAAGAGATGCATTTATACAAGGGGCTTGATGGCAGGGCACACAGAGACACATTTAAGCTATTCTGCTATTCCAAGCCTTTAAAGAGATTGATAACAATGTAATTTCAGAGTTGGATTTGTTTTGCCTTGATCTTTAATGAGAGTGGTGAACACCACACTGATTCACTATTAGCAGCCTCATAACACAGAAGAGAGCTCACTACTAAACCCTTAAGTCCAAAACGTGCTTATCCGCAGGAATAGGCTCAATTTCCAAGTTGGAAAAAACACTAAGGACCTTTGCTTCTATCTAATGTTTTTTATGATTCAATATAAAAAAATAAGATGTAGAGAAAAAGGCAAGAATAGCAACATACAGGAAAGTTGGGAAGATAAGGAAGGTGTATAATCTTTGCCTGGCAATTACTCATACTCACAAAAACAGCTGCAAAAGATAAATGTGTGAATCGTAAATGAACAGCATATACAATTCTGACAACTCTGGGCTTTTTTTTTTCAAGCATTTTGGAAGTATCAGTTACAGTCCTGTGTGCGTTAAGCATTCAGCACTGAAAAGAAACACATTTGGTGGAATCAGAGGAATTACGGGTTTTAACCGCGGTCTCTCGGCCGCCGCACAGCCTGCTGCTGCAGTTGGGGGCAGCACAAGGGCCAAGCGCCTTCACAGGCTGGTCAGCTAATCTGTGTGCTACAGCCCAAGGAGATGGAAAGCCGAGTTCGTACAATAGATTCATAGAATCATTATGGTTGGAAAAGGCCTTCAAGACCACTGAGTCCAACCGTAAACCCTTCAACATCATAGCTGCTAAATCATGTTCCTAAGCGCCTCATAACACATTACTTGAACACTGCCAGGGATGGTGACTCCACTATTTCCCTGGGCAGCCTGTTCCAGTGCTTGACTACTCTTTCTGTGTAGAAATTCTTCCTAATGTTAACCTGGAGCTCCCCTGGCACAACTTGAGGCCATTTCCTTTTGTTCTATCTGTAATTTGGTGTACTTGTGGCTCAAAAATGCACCTCCTCTCTACCTCTCACTCTCCAGAAGCGAGTCAACCCAGAGCCAGGTTTGAGGTGATATTCTCACAAGGGTGAATAACGCAAGTGCTGAAACCAGATGCACATGATGGGTGGAGAGGGTAACACTGCATTTCTGGGACCACAGAGACCTGGTCTAAAGTACGGCCCTCCTCACCAGAGGAAGGGCAGTCACTGGGCCCTTTAGACTCCGTTTGCACTAATCATTAAAAAGGTACAAGGCTGTCCATCACATGGATCAGGCCTTGTCATCATCTGGAAGAGCACACGCTGCCATGGGCCACAACTACGTCAGGAGCAGGAGCATGCTAATGCATCATGGTGACCCCTCGATGGCTTAATTGCCTACAAATGATATAGTCTTACTGACCCTGCCCTACAAAGCTCTTTCCTGACCAATCTGAAAACAGAATCTTTCCATTTACCAACAATGAATTCATCTTTGCAATGTAAATTAGATATGGAAAATTAATGAAACTGCCTCTGAGAAACCATTATATTTAATTACCTGGAATTGTCATTATTGGCCTCGGTGGTTTCTTTCGATAGGACGGCATTTCCCCCTTCCCCCTTGATTCCACATATTCAGAGCAACGGTGACTAAGAGCTTGGAACTCGGCCTTCATTTTTATCTGACCAATGCTAGAAACTCAGCAAAAGCACTACACTAACATGGAACAAATACCCCATGCATATTTGGCAAAAGAGTTCCTGTTTCGCATGGCAATGTGCAACATCTGACAATGTATTTTAGAAACAATCTTTCACTGACAGAATTTAATTCTACTGGGTTTGGAAAGAAAAACTTTTCCCTGCACTGATATTTTTTTCCATCCTTTTCTGGTAATCTAGGAGACATGGCCTAGCAAGCTTAACTTGAGCTACATATCAAAGCAAGGCACGTGTCTGCAAGCCGTGGGATTGAGAAAGAAGCCCAAATGAGCAAACGGTACCATACTTCTTGTTACCTAGCTTTTTAGGTTGTAGATAAGACTTAAGATGTTGATTTTCTTTTGAGAAGGCGGCTGAAAATTTTTTAGTTCACATTTGAAAAACCATCAAAACATCAGAAAACCTGCAGGTTAATCCAGTCTGCCAATCAACCAAAACGACATGTAAAACTTTAGAAGGAGTATGTTTCTTGGCGTATACTACAACATGCCTTTCTAGGGATTGCTGTGGTCACATCAGAGCTATTTGGATGTTTTAGGTCAATGGAGAGATTCTCAGGTCGGGTGCAGAAGCCCGACCTGAGCTGCTGGGAGTTGTCTACATCTCACCTTGCAAAGAAGCTTGTCACCATTCTCAGCACAAACTCTGCAGCTCCCTCTTTCCTCACCAAGGCAGTACTCTGCCATTTATCATCTTCCTCTGCCCTCAAGCTTAACAAGCTTTCAGTCCACTCTATCCCAGCTGATACAGGGATATGCTGTTTCCTCTGTTAATATCTAGGTATGGTATCATCTCTCCTCTTTGCGTGCATTAATTTTCTAATTCTACTAAAGTTATGTTTTATATCAGCATCAACGCAGTCGCCACACTCAGCATTAACTCTGGAAGAAAGAAGCACCTCCCCATTGGTCTGAACCCTCTCTCTGGACAGTGGCCCACACGCAGTGCAGTCTAATTCCCATCTCCTGTACCTCCTACATCTCTAAAGTTTCATTCAAGAATGCCAAGCCCTTTCTTCAAGAAGCATCTCAGCTGACCCTAGGAGTAGCAACAATTACAATTCAGTCTGCAAATACTGGAATAAACCTTTCTCCCTGAAAGATGTTGTCAAACTGGCAAAACCTAAGCTAGAAGTAACAAAAGTTATCATGGGTTGCACAGTTTGATTTATGAGGAAAGACTAAAAGGCCGAAGTATGTATGAGCATGGCCAACTGATGACTAAGAGAAAATATGGTAAATGTCTATAAATATTTGAAGGGTCCAAACACCATGGGAATAGGCCAGTGTGGGAAGTTTATGTTCATACTTTTCTTTGTATGTCTGATGTTAATTTTTGCCTGTACTATCACTGGACTTTTTCAAATCTTGCAGCTTTTAAGACCTACAGCTCTTCCTAAATGAAAGCAGAGAAAACAGACCACTATGAAACCTAAGACTGATTAATCTTTCTTCTAACCTATTTGAATATTAATTAGTCTGAAACAATGCTCTCATGCAGAAATGCTACTCTATCTCATTAATCAAACAGAAGAAGAGAAATTGAAAATCATGGGTATGGAACAGGGCAGAATATTCATCTTGTGGTATGACAGAATATGTATGCATAAAGCTTTACTTTCCAAGGCCAAGTTTTTTTTTTTTTTCCTTTTTTTTTCCTTTTTTTTTTTTTTTCTTTTAGAATTGGGTCTGTGGAATGCAGCTTTAAATAGCCAGCTATGTTAATACTGTATCATTGCGCTGTTAAATGAATGGCCTGACTTATTAGCAAAAATAACATTCATTCTTTTTTTTTTTTTTTTATTAGTGTTGGCCTTGTTTACATAGGAAGTCTGGGTGTTTTACAGTGTGCTAGTAAGCAATTCCTATCTCACTTTGTGACAATTTGGCCGTATTCAGACAGCTTAAATTCCATCTATTTTTCTGTTCTGTGTCAATGGTTAAAGCTAGGCACATTAGAGGGGGGGTCCAAAGGACCAAAATAAGGTGCCTGAAAAGGGAGGAATAAATCAGTTACAAAAGGAACACAAGGCACAAAGGCATCGATGCATAAGAAAGTTCTCTGAGTTAGGTATGTGTTATTTGGGGAACTAAATGCTGCTCCCGTAACTCCTCACTTGAATGTTATCTAAAATACAGTGTAGTGCTATTTAAAAAGGTTCACCACAGCTTGCAGTAATGATGTAGTTAGATTTTCTAAAACATGCAGGTACATGTAATGGAAAAATCGAAACACAAATGTTTCATATTAAGATATATAGGACTAAGCGCTGTGCTAAATCTCTCTATTCAATGCAACTACTATAAAGCAAAATTCTCACATTGCAACACAGTGAACTTGGAAAATAGTCATGCTTTTTTTCTGTAAATTAATGAAGCCTGTCTCAATTTTTCTTTGGCCTGCTAAAAGGCCACTAACCACTTTAACTAAAGTTACAGTGTTTATTTAATCCAATGAGATTTGTTTTCCCTAAGAATAATTGTGCTTTTAATGAAATTCATAGATCTTCCAAACCAATACTTAGGAACATGACATGAGTGTGAATAAGTCACTGTAAGGGAAAATTGCAATTAACTTACAGCCATACTGCAGTAAGCTGTGACCAGGTCATGCTGCACAAGCTTAGTGTATTTATTCGGTGTTTGCAATTGGATGGGAGACCTTGAGTGAAAAGCTGCTGATGTAGGAAGTTCAGAAAAGATCATACTTCCTCAAGAGTCAATATTGGATAAACAAAATCAACACAGTAGATCATGGGAGGAGATGAGCATAAAATGAGAAAAGTCAAGGTCCTAATTCCTAGGGGTCATTTTAAGATTTCAGGTTTGTTTGTTTTCACCTTTTTGTTAACTTAAGTTCAGAGGAAATGACAGTTGAGTCTTGCATTGCATTTGCTTGATTTCCTATTTAATTCTCCAGTTTGAAACATGTGCTCTGAAGTGCTGAAGTGCACTCGCTTTCACATAGTGTTATTTTAAGTAGTTCAATTCATTTTTTGTTAGAATCTCTATAATGCTTCCAACCTCTAAGGAACAAAATCTGGAAGCAAAATCTGAAGAATTTCTTCCTGAGTCTTTAAAATACAAAATCCTCAAAATAAACTGGGATTTGCTGGGGAAGATTTACTCATAGGAAAGCAAGCACTCATGTAAATAACTAAACTGCATCTCTTTAGGGTAGTGCAGAAGCTTTGCTGGTGGGCTATAGTCTCACCTCCTGTGTTAGTATTCAAAATGTTAGAAATGTCTCAACCAAATAGATCCGAAATAAAAATAACTCTCAGTCTTCTCCATTCCTCTTCCCCCATCCCCTTCTCATGTGTGCCCTAAATTTAGCTCAAACACAACTTTAGGGTGCCCATTTACAATTCCTTCCACAGGATCTGCGCTCTTGCTTTCTCTTGCGCTGATGGGGCTCAGCGGGCTTCTTGGATGCATCTTTTTAAAGCCCACTGCATGCTTAATTGTAAAAGTATAATGAGCCATGTGTCATGCCCCCATGGGAATACTGAATGTTATTTCAATCTACACAGTAATTAAGCTTCATGCTCAATAAATATTTCAAGCTATTAAGTAATTATGTGATATGGGAGGGAAACTTAAGAAATGTCATGAGTTGCCACCTAATGAACCTTAAAACGAATCACAAGATACCCAGGAAAACTCTATCCATTGAAGGATAAGGCAGTAGATGCTACTGCTGTCATTGTGCTGGACTATGGCACTTAACCACAACCTTGGAGAGTTGTGGGGGTCATGGACAGAACAGAGTGATCCCTCAACATGTGTTGACCATCTGCAGCTTGTCCACATGGCAGGAAGCATAAATTAACCCTCTGCTTCCTCGAGGTAACAAAGCCGCACCCAGGAAAAGCAGAGAGGAAGGGAGTCTAAAATCATTCTCCAAGCTGATGTAACCCCAAACATATGCGAAGGCTACTTGGATCTATGGATGCATCTTCCTCAGAACCTCGAAGATACCATGCAACTTCATTGAGAAGACCCCACTTAGGAACTGCTGTGCGGTGTTCGTGATCTTACCTCTTATGAATTATCACTAAAATAAAAATATGAACCCACAGCTAAGTATGAAAATGTCTAGAGGGTCTTGAGTTTCAAAAGTGTAGGTCATGTAAATGCAGTTTTATCTTAGAAGAGGTAGATGACTACTAAATTGGAGTATCTGATGGAGCTGTTTGTTCTGAGCTCATGGATATTAGTGCTGGCACTTGTTTGGATATTTGTCCCAAGCTCTCATCTGGGCTTCAGGGATTTGGCTTCACATGATATGTCTATGGTCTTTGGGCCTGATCCAAAAAACCGCCTGATCCAACATGAAACCTTCTGCACAGATTTGCATTAAATACAAATACCTTGTTCTTAAAGCAGATTTTCCAGTTTTCCTTAGTTTGGGCTTTACTGTATCCATAGTATGAATACTCTTATCTAATCCTCTTCACTCCCACATGGTTTTCACCCAGATAGGAATTAACTTTCATACATATCATTTCATTTGTAATGCATATTTTCATTTTACAATAGCTCCTTTCACAAGGGCTTTGAAAACTGATACAGACAGACATCCGACACTGATCACAACACAGGCATATGCTTAGAATAAGGAACATGACACAAATGTTTTGCGAGTTAAACAGTGTGAAGTTCCATTAGAGTCACTGAACGACACTTTTGTTTGCCAAGTTATAAATTTCATTATGCAGTGAGCCCTTAACTGCCTCAAATTCAGCCCCAAACTGCACTTCTCTATGTCAAAACACACAGCATGCCAACACTGTCCCAATTTTCCCCATCTGAGCTCTAGAGAAGGTGGGACACAGAATATAACTTGTATGAATGACATCTCCTAGCTGGAGCTTTTACGAATTCAGGCCAAATTACTGGAAATCATTCCTAAAATGGTTGCAGCCCAAATGGCTAGAACCCAAGGTGGTTGTTGAATAAAAACTAGTGGAAAAAAATGTCATCCTTAAAACAGATCCAGACAAGCAGTGTTAGGAGGAAACAATGTTTGAATTAATGTGAATATTTTGTTCAAACAGGACCGCACCCATGTTTGAATCTCTGATTTCTGTTTACAAGAGAAGAAGGTGGCAGATGAAAGTTTGCTACTTGACATTCCAGAGTATTTGTTTCCTGAGCAATTGTTTCAGTATATCCTTCTGAAGCAAAGAGCCAAAGGCTCAAACTAAAGTGGAATAAGTGACTTTCAACTGCATTTTATAGGCAGGAATTAATAATGTTTCCTTTTTAACTCTTTGATATTCACAAAAGCAAAAGGAACTAAAGACTAAAGAAACTAAATAACAGCTAAAAATAAGAAATCAAGTAAAAAAAAAAAAATCCAAACATTTCCAAATGAATGATTTTAACAATGTTGGCTTTCAAAACTACCCAACCATGACCATGTAAGAAATTTTATATTCTGTGATAAGAGCAACTTTAAGTGAGAATAAAAAATGTTTATGCAGCTGTGAACATGCCATCAATTTAGATGTGTAAACACCGAACCAACTCACATTACTGTGACTGAACAACAGGAAAGCAATATCTGATATAAGATAAAGGTAACAAGTGTACATTTAGAAGTCCAAAGTGTAAATCATTAAAGGTTTTCAAGTGCTAAAAGAGGTCATCAAGGTTTTCAACAGTGTCTAAGCCGAGCTTCTTTCAAACAAGGAACAAGCCATATAGAACATCATGTGGAATATATACCATTGAAAGGCGGTATCTTAGCCCCTGAAAACTCATGATTGCAAGTTGTCTAAAACAAGGCACATTTGCTTCAAAATGAACATGCATTTTCTTTTTTTTTTCTAAAATCATCCTCTTCATAAAATGTTCCAAAGCAGAACCGAATACACATTTCTTCAAATGCTACAATAAAAGCATTTCAGAATCATATTTTGCAACTGTATTGTATTAAGGCTGCATCTTCACAAACAAAGGAAATAACACTAGCCTAAGCAAAGTAGGGATTTATGGAGCCTATCAAAGCAGAAACAACTTTAAAATCAGTTCAGGTTGCTCAGGACCTTCTCCAGTTGATTCCTGAGTATCTTCAGGATAGAGACACCACAGCTCTGTGGACAACAAACTTTACTAAGAATTTTTTTTTTGTGTACCCAGTTGTGATTTCCCTTCTTGCAATGTCTGACTCTTGTCTCCGGCCTTTCCACGGCACACTTCAGAGTATGTTTTCTCTACCCCTCTTCTCCAACCCCTTTTACATTGTGGACACCAGCAGTTAGCCCATACCTTAACTTTCCCTCTTCCAGGCTACACAAAGTCATCTCCCTCAGGTCTTCTTTGCACACCAAGTGCTCCAACACTGCCGGTATCTTGGCTGTCCTCTATTAACTCTTCCAGTTTGCCAGTGTCTTGTACTGGGAAGCTCAAAAGCGGACACCTCATGTACTTCTCAGGTTGCTGATGCAACAAGCATAGAGGGGGATAGTCACTTCCTTCAACCGGTGACTACACCTCGGCTAATGCAGACCAAAATGTTTAGCCTTCATTCTTGCAAAGGTGCACTGCCAACTACTTGTTTTTCATCAGGACCCTCAGGTCCTTTTCTACAGAGCCAGTCCCTAGCAAGTTAATCCCTATGCTGTGCTACTGAATGGGGTAATTCTGTCCCAAGTGTAGGAATTTGGATTTAGTTTTTTTTTTTTGCACTTCATGAGGTCACTTACCCACTCCTGCAGCCTGTCTAGCTCCTTCTGAATGGAGGCTCTGCTCCTCTCAGTTTGCTGTTTGCAAATTTCGTGACGGAGCATCTGACCCTTCAACAAGACTGCCTAGCCCAGGCATGTTTTATTACTTTATCATATTGAAATGTTATCTAAATTAATTGATTCTTCATCATTTCCCTTTAGACTCACTCATGATAAAGCTGCTCCATTCAGCAGCCTGGTAAAGAAGAACTTATAAAAAAAATTGGGGGTCAAATCTTATCTGCTATGAATTCCTCACAGTTCTGCACAGCTTATACTAAATGAAGACTATTCACTAAAAAGTCAGAGTGCCTGTCACATATCTAAAAATCAGCAGGTCATTTATTATATGTAGTACTAAATGCTGCATGCATTAGTTCAACGTTGGCATAAACATCTCTTCTAGGAGAACAAAGAACTCGGCTCCTTCTGCTTTACTGCTGAGTTAGAACAAGCAAACAAAAAGTGTTTCTGTGTTTGCATATATGTGGTTTTGAAGAAAGAATTTTTGTTATTTTCATGTATTTATTACCAGTTGAGACTTTCTAATCTCCAGACATCTCTAAGGCTTAGAAAAATACGTGCATTTTTACAAAAAATATTATTTTTATGCCCTAAAATAGATTTCTTACACAACAGAGTTGTAATCTAAAAAAATACTCTCAAGGGGAGCAAAGTTAGGAAAACACTGACATCCATTAAAACCCCACCCCTCTTCAATCCTTCGTTTTGACTATTAGCTGAAGCCTTCATTGCAGCTTCCCTTAATTTGACCCAAGGAGCTAATATCTTCTACCGGAGTACATTTGTCATGATAGGGTCACCCACTATAGGAGACTTTCCTTGCAGCCGGGAATGAGAGATGTCCAGCAGGGCCTCTTCCATAACATCCATGCCAGATCATTCACAGTTTATAACAAACAATGTTTCACAAAACAAGAAATCACTTCCAATCAACTTGCAAGAGGGTGTTAAATAAATCTAACCCATGCAGATTTATTCACCTTACTGCTACTAAGTCGACCATTAAAGGTATATCAAGGGTAAGATTTCTAATCATGCTGAACAAGAAGATAATATCACTTTCAACTCTAACAATATAACCCACAATTTTCATCTCCCGCAAGAGAAAACACAAAGGTTCTAGGTTTCTTTTCACCTATATTGTTTTCCCCCTCTTTCACATCCACTGCAGGATTGACTTGTAGCAGGGAGAGGAAGATAAGATTCGGGCCTATAAAACTGACTGCAATAAAGCTGGAATATTAGAATGTTGATTTTGTCTTCAAAGCTTTCCTGAGACAAACCACTGGATAACCATTGGATAATAGAGTGCTATCACCTTCCCCATTTCTTCAGGCAAAACACTGTCCTTTCAACAGTGAAACTGGCTGAGCAGGATTAAAATAGAAGATCAGCCAGCAAACCGTTCTGCTCAGAAAGAGAAAATGCCTCCTGGAGATCTGTGTGCACCAAATCATACGCTATAGCTAAAATGAAATGTAGCCCAAGAAAAGACAAAATCTGACCTTACTACCTGCTTCAGCATTCTCTGCTTCAGCATTCTCCATGCTGTCCACAGAAACTCAAAGACAGTTGGTGGGCACCCTCCCAGCAGACGGGGTGCAGGGGGTAATCCTAGCCTGTTCCTGTGAAACCCACAAAGTCCTGCAGTTCTGGGTCTCGGGCTGAATGCACAGGCCAGCAACTAAGTTATAGTATTTTTCTTCTTCTAACACAAGAGGAAATAATGATAAACTCCCCTTCTGTGCAAAGCTACTTATTTCCAGTGATTCTCTCTAAGAAAGGGACACAGGAGAAGGGGAAGAGGTTGTCTGGGAAGGCAAGGTTGTCTGGGAAGGTTTGTTCCTGCCACTCAACTATGCATATGGTTTGAATGTGCAAATCTGCTGCTGTCCTCGTTTTCCTAGTAGTTATAATCCTATAATTTAATTGTTTAAAATAATAATATAATCCTACTAATTTAATTGTTTAAAAAAATACCAATCCCTAATAAATGTAAGATGGTCTCCAAAGGAGTCATTTCTGCAGATGCACGTGTTTTACATAGCGTAGCAATCAGCAGGACTGCTCGAGTCCCTTATCGCTTCTCTACTGCAGGTTTGAAGCAGATCTTGTTTATTGTTCTCTTGCAGATCTCTGTGAGATCTTTGAAGCGGCTGGACTTCTCGAGCCATGAGGCACAGACCCGCACCTGGTGCGAAGCGGACTGAGCAACTCTAATGTTAAACAAACAGCCGTCCCAGCTGAGGACAACGTACGAGTTATTGACAATGGCAGCCAGGACATGCATGGCCCATCCAAAGCAAACTATAGGTCGTCTTAAAAAAGCAATTTAGAACAACATTTGCCATTCAGACCAGCCCTGTCTTCAAACAGAGACGCTATTCTTTAATATACACAGACACACATAGGTATATATATATAAAAGAATCCTTTATAGGATGTGTGCAGATGAGAATCCCTCCAGCTTCCGTTTCTTTTTCTAGACTCATGCTTTTTATTATGGATATGGCATAGCTCTGCTATACGCTAGCCTTAAAATAGCACAGGTCTGAGACTTTCTAACAGTCAAATCAATCCCACTTGCTGTGTAATCTAGTGAGAAACACACTGAAGTATTTAAGGAATGTGCTCTATTTCCAAAACATACTATATGTATATGAATTTTATATATAAATTTTTCAAAAAAACTTGATCTTTAAGTAGGAACTTGTTCCTAGTTCATAGATTTTCTTTTTTTTTGGCCTTAATATTAAAGCTTCTTTCTTCTTTTCTTGGCAAATACTATCAAGTCAAAAATACTATTAATTGATTTGATTATAAATCTTCCCCAAATACCAATACTTTTAACTTTTATTGGACTACCTCTTGCTCTTAATATTAATTGGCAAAATATACATAAGTGTAATAATTCTGGTGAGACATTATTCAGTCCTTTTATTACTCAGACAGAAGAATCAGCTTTCCCTTAGGATAAACTGTATCTAAATTTCTCCAGCACTTACACTACTACTCTTTGAGATAGGAACACATCAATTGCAGCCTGACACATTTGTAATGGAGCATGGAGCACAAAACTGAAGAACATGATGCTGAATGAGATAAAGGGTTGAGTTTTATGTACAAAATGTAAATGACCTCATCTTGTCTTACTGCTTCTGCTCTCATGATTTTGAAGAACAGGAATCCATAATTTATTTAATCAGATCACTGTATGGACCAGGAACATAAGTCCATATATTTGCAGGATACATAGAACTTTTTGTATCTCTAGATTACTTTAGGCAAGTCTTTTCTTTTTGCAACTCAGAATGCAAAGTCCTTTCCCCTCAACATCCCATAAAATCATTCAAAAGTAAGGAATTTCATTAGTATGTTGGTAAAACACCATGCTAGCACACATTTTCAAGGTTTCTGGGTATTCTGTTTCAATTAAGCTGCATACTTATGTTTTGAAATAAAATATGTTATTCCCTATGACTGTTTGGAGAAGGAGAGAGAAGGTCATCTTGTCCTGAAAAAACAACCTGCCTTAAGTAAATGCAGGGTCTGAACTTCGACAAGACACCTACATTTCTGGTCTAGAACCACTGAAGTCAGCAGAGTTATGTCAGGTTTTATCTGCTGATATTTCTGTCTAAACTATTCTTTTGTTCTTATTTCCCAACTTGGGCACATAAATAGCTAGAATCATAAATAAACAGGACAAAAGACTTGGAAAGCCACCAAACAAATATAACACCTACCTCCAGTCTGGTCCTGTCCACATCCTTAGGCAATTTCACACGAACTCGGTTTGTTACAATAAGTGTTTCATAAGGATAAATCTGTTAAAGAGACAAGAGCATATGAACTCCAGCCAAATCTGATTCCCATGTATGGAAATGAGTATGGGGGCAAGTTACTAACTTAAATGGTACATACTTGTATCCTTATTTGACAAATAACTCACTGGGAAAAATTAACAATAAAAAATGAAAAAGGAACACATTTAACCTTGCTAGGAAGTGCTGAATCTGATTGTTCTTCCAGAGCTGGAAAAGCTCTTCTTACCTTGTACTCTGTAAGAGAATGAGAATAAATTCACAGTTTAGAATTTGCAGGTTTATCTTGGATTCTCTGTAATGCGCATTCAGCTACACTAGTGATTTTTTTATATTACTCTGTATTTGCTATATTTGTCTCAGTGTTTTCAATAGTTGTTGGACAACTGCTTGTGCAATACTGTAGGATCACTGTGTAATATTGTTGGGTAACTGCAAGTGTAATAAGTCTTTGACTTTAATTGGTCTGAACACCTGTAACAAGGTTTATTACTGGAAGAACAGTCCTAGAAATCAAAGGCTTATTATGGGAGGAAATTCACCACCTGTCCTGTCATTAGGTTCAACGGTGTGTGTCTGGCAAAACCTGGAATTTTTCTTTAAAGGATATTTTTTTTTTGGAGAGAGTTATGTCAGTCCGTCATCCAAAATCCTATCCTTATTGTTCTTTACAGAAAATAAATAAATTGCATGTATTATCACAGACATTTCATTATGGGGACATCTCAAAATCATTAAGTTAAGAGAATATTCCTGAATGCCAATAACTTGTCCTTGAACTGACTGCAGTGGAAATAATGATGGGGAAATGAAAGGAATTATAAACTTCCTCAAATGCCGAGTATAAACTATCACAAGAATATTCTATTTTGCTTGGTATTGGTAGATATGACTATTATATGGTCACCTATTCTCACACATACTGATGATTAAGGGCAACTGAGATAGCCACTATGTTTTAATGGTCTGAAATGAAATCAGAGATAAATCTGTTTTTCTAAATCTATATACTTTTAACTATTCAAATAATAAGACAAAGATTTGTATCAAGACTTAAAATAAAGTATTACAGTGAGATTTTTTAAAAAAACCCTTAAGTGACTGTGAACAAAACTCCACCCTTCCTTATCAGAAGATGCATATGCCTAAACTGCTCGGCCTTTTTGGAAATTCCAGCCCAAGTGCCATATTAAGTTCACAGTCCACTTAAACACTAAATAAATTAATAAAAAATATTCTGCTTTTTGAATCCTGTACATTTTCATCTGACTATAACAAACACAAAGCACAAGGAACATGTTTTGCTGTTAGTCTGGAAGGACTGATTTGCTCTAAATTACTTCTTGTATTTGCTATGAGAACCCCAGCCGCTAAGCAAAGGGAACCATGAAGGCTGCTGCCACATGTACAGGATATCACGACTGACTCAGCCTTGTTACACCAACTTGGAATGCACCAGGTCTTTATTTTCAGTCAGATAAAAAGAAGATTCTCCACGATAAACATGACCTTGAGTTGTGTCACTATCTACTCATAATTGTATCAATCATGGGAAGATCTTAGAACAGAAATCCTAATGGCAAGATCATAGCAAGCATCCTCCAAAGAAGAAACATGAATTGTGGTGGAAATTATATGCAATGTACCTTTCATGCCCCAAGTGGCATCTTGGTCTGGTTCATATTGGCCCATATTTTCAGGCTAAAAGAAAAAGAAACAAGCAATGTAGCATCAAAATATGCTACAAAACAAAACCTGGCACTTGGCACTGCTGAGGGAAAGAAAAAAAAAAAAGGATTGTACAATAAAAGCAAACAACATGTATTGCACAATAAAAGCATAGAACCTTGCAAAAGAGAAAGAAAATAAAGTTTCATTAGAACTTGACCTAATTGCTCAAAGCAGACATCCAAAGGAGTCACAAAACCCATCAGTCTACAATGCAGAGACATTTCTACTTGTGCAGGGGGGTTGGACTAGATGATCTCCAAAGGTCCCTTGCAACATTAATCATTGGGTGATTCTGTGATGCCCATGGAAAAAGGTAGCGTCAGATGAAGGTTCATAACACTTGGAGACTCCCTGTGCAGGGGCAGCCCCTGCCCAGGGGAACGTGGGCCTTGGAAGGCACCGAGGAGGCAATCACACAACCCTTATCAACCCTGTTCACCCCTACGCCCTTCCTGAGTTGTAAGCTCTGAGGTCTAGCAGCTTTTCATGACATAGAAAGGTGTCAGACTTGACATTAAGTAAAGATGGGAAATTTCACGTGCCTTTGCCTTGTGATTCAGATGTCCTACTGCAATTGCCACAGGACAGTAGATCCTTTTTGAGCCACTGAAAATTTTATGTCTTACTCGGCTTTCTACATCACAGCTGCTGATGGTAGTAAACTCAGAGAACTGTGTCTCCGTACCTTAGCTTTGCTCATCCCATAGTCTGTTTTCTTTGCTGGTAAATACTATGACAATGGCAGACCAGGAAAGGAGTGCATGTTTATATAAATAAATATATATATATACACATATATTTACATATAATTTGTAAGTATAATTAATTTATAATTTATATATAAAGAAATCTCTAATATATATGTATGTGCATATTTGTATGTACATATATATGTGTATGTATAAATAAATGTGTATATATACATAATATAAATGTGTATATATACAAAATTAATTGTGTCTGAATTTTGCATGTTAGAGTAAGTACCATGTGCATAGCTATGCTCACTATAACCTGCAAGGCTCATTACTGCTTGTTTATTTTATTTTTATTTTATTAAGTAGCACTGGGATGACTGATAAAAAAATAAAAAAAACACAAAAACTGTTATGAATCTGCATTCCAAATAGAGAATTTCCATTCTGAGAAGAATACCATCATTTTGGCCTAAATGATTCGATCACGAACCACCTTTTCAACTTTGCTAGTTTTAGCATCCTGGAGTTTTTAGCTGGGCTAAATGCTGCCATCTGCTGCGTTCTCCGTGTATTACATTGCAGGAGTCTGCAAACCACAGCAGCTACTTGGGAGAATGTTGCCTGACATTCTCTCTAAGGGGCTGCTTCTTCCCTGCCTTAAAAACGCAATGACTGCCTATATGTGCAAGCTGCAAAAGGCAGAAGAGATGGTTCAAGAAACTTAATGTATATGTGGGCTGCTCCAACCTTGCCCTAAAAGATCCTCCCTTGCCCAATTACAGGCTTATCCTTTTCTGACATGAATTCAAGCTATACTGTACTCTATTAATACGTGCAGCCTGTAGATTTTTTTTTTCCTTTCTGTTTGTTTTGGGGGAAGAACCAGGATTCCTAATGCTCATGCCACACACAGCCGAGGAGATGCTCAACCTGACTTTGTCCTGCAGATAAAGTGGAACCCTCTTAGTGTATGAATCTGTTATGCAGGGCTAGTCGTCAAAAACCCTCTAAAGTGCCCTATGTTTTTAATATGTGGATTTTTAACTGGTTACCAAGTTGGCTATTAATGATATGGTATTATCTGGAGAATGTATAAGTACCTGATGTAAGCCGTTCTTCCCATAGCCAGGTAAAGAAGCAGATTTAGCATAAGGAAATCCTGTAAAAGACAAGATATAGAGTTATTTTTTTGTAATGTCTCGTGTAACCTATTCAAACACAGGACTTGAGAAAGAGATGAGAAGCAGTAATTCTAGGTCACTCTGTATATACTATTCGCGGGAGAAATATAAGCGAGTACAGCTCGACTTTGCTCCATATTTAATGTATACAGATAGGCATAAGAACATCTACAAATCACATCATGCCAGGATGCAAACAGTGTTAAACTATGACATGAAAATGAGATTAAAGGTATCATCATTTCAGAGTTACACCCACTTCTGTTCAAGGTGTACACGGTCTTTTCTGAGGTTTGGGCTTTGTTTCAAAACAGGGAAGGGTAGGTGTCCTACTACTCCAAAAAGTATTCTGCTAAATTAAAACATCTCTTGCTTCAAACAAAAAAAGTTTAAGTGAAGATGGGGCAATGGATAAAGGAAATACCCATAAAATGAGCTAAAGCATAAAGAGAAAGAAAACTTTAAGACTGACAAAACTGGCAAAGCAGCGCTACCATGAACAAATTGGATCCAATATAGATAGCAATGACATTGTGTATGGTCAGTGAAAAACAACTGAAAAGTTTTAGTTTTAATAATGAGAGTTTAGTAATAAAGTTCAGATATTTTCATTGTCACTGAATCAGCACAAAATGTTTTGGATTACATTTTGGTTAATAAAAATCGAACCGATGACTTCAGAAAACCACCCTGAACTAGGTGATCAACAAGTTGAATCAGTCTGGAGATGAACAAACATGTATCTGCAACAAACACTCTTGATCCCACCATCCTGCTAGAGTACACTGCAAAACACTGGGGCGAAGAGTTAGCACAAGGAACTAAATGTACTGCTGCCAAAAGCGTTGGCAATCTGTGCCCAAAGGGGAATGCAGAAAAGGAATCCAGACCCCTTAATAAGTAGCCTAATGAGATGACTAGGAATAAGCATACAGAATGAAAAACAAAGGATGGATCAGCAAAGATCTCAACAAGTGCTCAGATAAAGTGAGATAAGGTGCCAGGAGTCAAGCTGAGTTAAACAATTAAACAATACTAAAACAAATAGAAAAAGATTTTCCAGCTGTGTAAATCCTAAGAGAGCAAGAAAAGAAATGATGTCATTGCACAGGAATGAAAGGTAACCCAGGTAGGGCTCCAATATGAAACAAACACTTCACCTCAGCTTTTAGGAGCAAAGGGTAGATAAAGGAGAAAAAAGCTTACAGGACAAGCGTTAGCAAAGAAATTACAGTCATGAAGAACTATAATTCAAGGTGCTTAATGTACTTTTAAGGGGGGAGCTGATAATCTCAACTAATTCACATAAAATCACAAGACCAGTAACTCGTATTTTTCCTGCAACACTGGAGAACAACAACAATTTATTTTTATATTTATGAAGAAACAAAAAAGATGGCCTAGAATTATCAGTTTGCTTATAATATAAATCTTAAGGAAGAGTAAACAAAAACAGAGAGTTAAACAGAAAATCAATTGCAGAAAAAAAGAATTGCTATTACGATTCACACAGATTTCGTTTGGTTTGACATAAGGTAAAGAAAGTGTCAGACTAACTTTGTAGTTTTGTTTGTTAAAAGAAGTGACTTCTGCATGAAACAAACTGTGACTCTTATCTAATGAAACATCGCTAGGGCATTTGGTATGTTGCCACATGTAAAATTAAAAGCAAAACTGGAGAAGATGGTGTTTACCACAAGAATTATGCAGAAGGTAGGGAAATAACAAAACATGTGAGAGAGGTGGTGAGAACAGCTGTGCTGAACATGAAAAGGGTCCATGTGACCTGGCGTTGAGTTAAAATTGCTTAGTATCTTCACCTACAATCTGGACACCAAAAAATAGCAATGTGCTAATGAACTCTGTTGTCTATGCAAAGTTATAAAGCAATGCCAATATACAAGAGGATTGGGATATCCTCAAGATCTGGGACAACCTTGAACACTGCAGTAATAGAAATGGGATGAAATTTAATAATACTTGTGAAGGGGCATGCACCTGCAAGAGCACCCAAACTTCTATTACTTGAGAGCCCATCAGTTGGAAATAATGGTGGAAGAGACAGGCCTAGATACTCAGTGTAATTGCCAATATTAAGATGACCAGGAGGTGCTAGTATCACATCGGTGTACAGGAAGATAAAGGTTGAAAATGTCTGTCTTGATACACTTGAGATATGGAACTAATTTCACTACTTTCAGGCAGCAACAGGGGACTATCAAGGAACTGTCTGTACTGATACTGTTCATCAGAGTTCAAGTGGTTTAAATTAATTCCACTGGAACAGTTACAGAAATGGTGTGCAAGAGAATCCAGGCAATTAAAGCTCAACAGAGGAAAGAAGGTTTGGAGAGCCTCACTTATTTAACCTAGCAAAATGAAGGTAATATGTATACATACACATATATATATAGAACAAAATAATTGCTTTAGAAGTATGAGCACCAGCCATCAGAGGGATGGTACCCATTACAAACAGACCCTCTCTCTTTGGCTGTGCAGAAGATCATTCCCATCCCTGATACAGAAATGGAGTTAGTGCTGAACACTGAATTAGATGGATCTCTTACCTATTCCATTTAAAAACTGGAAGCCTCCTATTGCTGGTTATCTGAATTATAATGGCACCAGAGGGTAGCAAGGTAAAAGGCAGCAAATATTGCAAAACTTTTGCAAAAAATTACATTCTCTGGAGAAAGACAGTGGTGTTGAACATGAATACAGGGCTCAGTTTCTTGGCCTTTGGGCTACAGGAAAACTCAGTCTGATCTCAAGTACTTTTCCCCAATTTTACAAGATGAGACTGACTGAAGCAACGTTACAGGGTGAAATCTTGATGCTGAAACCACCGAGGACTGCGGTAATTGGGTCTCTGGAGAAGGGTGGGAGAGGGGAGGATCAGTCCTGCTCACAGACAGCCCCGAAGTCGGGAATCTCTGTGGTCTTGCAGAGAAGTGGGGTCCTCTGTGTGGACCAGGTGAAAAACACCCAAAGCTGAAAAGCCCGGCCCGAAAACACAGAAACTTCCCTGAACAGCTGCTAACCGGGGCCTTTCTCCCGGGCTACAGGATTATTCTGCACTACATCCAAGGGCACAAGCGACATCTTGTGGCCAGCTGGAAAAAATCCAAGAGAAGAATAAAGCCTCAGCAATGAGTGAAAAGCCAGTAAGCAAAGATCTGCTGGCTGCAATGGGAGAATATTCCATTTTCCTTCTGCTTCCTACTAGCTTACTTTTAAAGTTAAACACGTTGTATTTTGCTTCTTCCTGTATTTTTTTTCTTTTTCTAATATAAAGGGAAAACATGCTAGCAAAAGCCAACAACCACATACTCTCGCTATCACGCTCAACTGCGGCTGTATCCTTAATGCAAATGTTTTGGCATAACTAGCCAAGATAAAGCATTTTTTTCTTTCTCATCAGCGACCTTATGAACATCATCTACCCTCTGCAAGGATACAAGGCTCCTCCTTTGTCCAATACAGCCTCACCTGTACATTTGGAAGTTGCCTTTCAGCATATTGGGTGCAAGGGTTACACATTTCACTAGGAGTCTGCTTTCCTGTGTGTCACTTAAATTCATGAATTCTGATGCTATTAGCTATTAAATATCTACATATACAGATACGGGGAATTTCTGTGTGTTGGCCACAACTGGTAAGGAATTAAAAATTATACATAACGGTCAGAGGTGAGATTGCAGGGAAGAGAGAATGCTCTCATCCAGTGGGTTATTAGTGCATACATTTTCCATCACAGTGCAGAATCCTGTGTGTTTAAGTCTGCTGATAGCAAACCTACTAGCTCTTATAAGTACCCTAACGAGAAGTTTAGAGCAAGTTGCAAGAAAGCAGCTGGACATAAGAGATGCAGGTTCTGCTTAGTCCTCGGTGCCACTGGACATCATTGAGCTCCACGCTAGGTCCCTGCTAATTGCACATTTCTAGTTTTTACAGTTCGACATTCCCAAGATAATAAATAAAAATAGATGATGATGTAGATGACATATACAGTAATATTCTTGTGACCATCCGAAAGCTTCCAAATGGACCTGATATGTGCAATAGAAACTGCAGGTGTTCGTTTCTGTAGAGTCATTTCTACACGTCAGGTGTTTGAGGTGACCAGAGGTAGTTCTGCCTGCAAAACACCCTGTATACATGTATTACGTGTCTGGTGATGAGTAAGAAATCATCAGACCAGTGAGTCTGATAATCCAAAATAACTTCTTTTTTATCCTCTTCCGCCCTTGTGACAGACTTTGCTGCATTTGGTTTCTCTCTTCCTTGCAGAGCTAAGCCCTAATTTCCTTAATAGAAGCCGAGGGAGCCAGCTCACACATTACTGAGGTGCCCTTGGTCTCACTGGGCTGACAGACATGCCTTGCTTCGGATACCTTCTTTTGGAAAACTCCTTTCCCAGCCCGTCTCCTCAGATGACCTACTGCTGGCGTATGGGGGAAACTGGAGGAGGCAGGGATGGGAATAGCTCAGTTACCTGTTAAAACCATTTAATATATTTTTTGTCATTTGTGCAACGTGAAAGTAAAATTCAGACTCCCCTTCTGATGACCAATTCCTACATTTCCTGACTCGCGGAAATGCTGAATGAGAATCATGTAGAAAATGCTTTTGGTACTAAAAGCTGGCATGTACATGTGGGCTTGAGATAAACTCTTACTAGCAAAACTCGCCAGTTACTCCAACTAGCTTATATATCCAGAAGATGTCTGTGAGCTTTAAAGGTACAATTGTGAGCAGTAATAAAAAAGTCTATTCTAAATTAAACTTTGCAACAAAGTGTTTTTTATCCTTTATCCCAATTAAAAAAAATTACTAATATTCAATGTTATAAATGTACTTTGTATCAAGGAGTGATTAGCGCAAGGCAACAACCTGTCTTAAATTTGGAACCTATTCTCCATGTTAGTGCAGGAAAGGCATAAAAAGCTCTACTATCGTGTTTATTGAAACTAGGTAGCGCAGGTAGCATATACGTAGACACATTTGTCTATTCATTAGGGGTCTTTTTTAGTAGCAGGGTCTGCTCTACAAAAAGAGACTTTATAAAATCATGGCTTTTTCTTTCGTCCTTATGACAGGTGGCAAAGCTTGCTAGATGGAGTTTTGAATTGTCCCAGTAACCGAAGTCTGAAGGTCATTTACAGGCCACAGCTGTGCAAATTTAACAACATGCAAACTACGATAGAGAATGGGAGCTCAGAGCAAACCAGAAACTCTGTGTATAAACAGGTCTGCGATCCCACACTGGGCAGCTACCGCCAGGCCGCACGGCACTCACGGGAGTACGTGGTGGTGGTGCTGCTCTCCTGCATCCTCGCGAAGTTTTCTCTGTCCCCGCCGGGAGTTAGAGAGAGTGACCGTGTGTCTGAATCTGGCGAGTTCGTTCTGGTGTCCGCGTCCCCTTTCAGAGTAAGCCAGCTACTCTTTAGCTGAAGAGAATAAAATCCTGTTAAATGGGATTTAACATCTGGGTGCAAATCTCCTGCTTCACCAGTCTGGGAGTTCTTGCTCCTTGATTTAGATGATCTCTGGAGGTTAATCCAACCTGAACCATTCTGTGATGTTTATGTTGTAACAAACATCTACTAAATTATAAAAGTTTACTATATCATGTAATCCCTCACTAGATAGTATAGCTATCAAAAAAAAAAAAAAAAAAACTTTCAGCTGTGCTGAAGATGTCCACTCTACCCCACTTTCAAAGATGCACTGTTTCATTTTTACTTATTCTTCAATAACATTTATCTTCTATGCAGACAAACATTCTCAACAGAAGTCCAACCACCTTCAAGATGGTAATTTTACTGCTAATTTTAACATCCCTATTTCTTTGCTAACTGCAAAATATAGAGATCATGTTTTCCTGTGTCTTCTGGAAAGAACTAAAATCAGCATCATTATTTCAGTTATAAAAGGTGTATCTTTAAATATAAACACATCCTCAAGAAACATCCACCCCTCCTTTTGCTCTTTCTGGTCATTACCTTCTTACTGTCTTGATCCAAACTTCCATCTTCCCCTTCTGATTTTCTTGCTGCTAGAAGATAAAGTTAATAATAAAATTAGTGATAAAAACTAAGTGTCATACATATTTTTGCCTTCTATTTTGACTGTGATAATGTTCCATATATTCTCAAAAGTGAAAAAATCATCAAACAAAATTGGGGAGAAAATTGGGTGTGTAATGTTATGGTGTGACAGATTTTAAATCATTTTGAAATAATTAGAGTTAATGCTGCAGACATACAGCAAATGTAATGAATCCACTATTTTTTTTAAGAGGAAGCTACTGTTGAGGAGTGATTAGAGGGAAAACCCCACATCATGACTTAGGCATTGGATTTACATGGTGATGGCACAAAGGAGCAAGTCATTTCTGTTTTTATGTGGTTATGTGATCCTGAAAACACACACAGCTATTTAGCTATAACAAGGTCTGCACATCTGGTCCCTGCCATGTTCCTCAAGGGACAGGCAAGGAGAGTAAAAGATACAGGAGGAAATCTGGTGTTACCTCTTCATTAGATCAGGGAGAGAAACCAATTCAGCACAAAGGGTGTGAAGGTGCAGCAGGCAGCTGACTCCCTTATTCAGTTATCATTTCACTAGCAGGAGCAAAAGCGGACTGACTCTAAATTTCATAGTTCCTTGACCATCCATTTTTATATATTGCCTGTTTTGTTTTCTCAAAAAAAACAGGTTTCTCAGGTTGCACCTTTAAACGTCCCTATAGCAATTGCAGCAAGCTGGGAACAGCTCTTCCCTCTCCATCTCCCACCAGTGTGTTGGCAGAGGATCTGCCCTACATCTAAGTGGCCGGGACAAAGGGCCGCCTATTGCTGTGCCACTGCCATTCTACTGCCTTTGCTGGTGTCATCACACATCTAAAGTCTTGACCATAATTGGGTTAGAGGTGAAAAGTTGTAACAACTGCAGTGTTCTCAGTTTGATGTGTCAAAACAAAGATAGATCAGAAAATAAAAATAGTATCCTGAAAAATTCAAGATTTTTGCATTTAAGTAATGGTAAAGGCATTCTCCTATGGTGACAAGCTATTACTCTGAAAAAGAAATAGAAGAGATTTGATCCTTGCTGGCCTCTCTTGCAGAGAAATACCCTAATTGGTGTTTAATCAGTAACAAGATAGGAAAGATGGAAAATAAAATCCCTGCATTGCAATAAGGTCCTAACAGTGTTCACTGACATTTTTAGAAACTGCCCTTCGCAGCAGTCAACAAGTTCTTCCAGGTTATATGTATAGATCTGTTCAGGAAATCAGAAATTCTTATAGAGAGATTGATGCTTTTTTGTATTTTCTTTTCACCCAAGAAGTTGATGTTAAAAAAAAAAAAAAAAAAAAAAATATTCCCAAGTGTTATTCAGACACTCCATAGGTTTGA
>JAWLRI010000332.1:6360023-6393971 GCA_034781795.1 Crypturellus tataupa | reverse complement strand
GCGGAGATGCAGCAGCGCGCGGAGAT
Organism: Crypturellus tataupa; assembly: GCA_034781795.1. NCBI lineage: Eukaryota > Metazoa > Chordata > Aves > Tinamiformes > Tinamidae > Crypturellus > Crypturellus tataupa. Next base: position 6,393,945 of record JAWLRI010000332.1, on the reverse strand, counting down.
GCAGCAGCAGGCAGCAGCGCGAGGCAACTGCAGGCAGCTTTGTGTAAGGGCGACTCATCCAGAGACTCCGCACAGCAGCGTGGACAGCAGTACTGAGGGTACCCAGAGAAAAGCTCGTGAAGTCGTGCCTTGGGGAACACCAGGGTGCACCAGGAAGGCTGTGTCAGCCTGCCTCAAAACGTGAGCATTCGCAGGCGTGGGAACAGCTCAGAGATGAACAGCTTTTCCTCCAAATTCGGAAGACTTTTGCTTGATTCTGCTCCATGTATTCCAGTGAAATTCATCTGACTTTGAACAGAATTGCTTCTGGATACATTAGAGTCTAATCAAGATGCGCTAGCTGTTTTTCCAAAGGCAGCGAGCATCTGCTACTCATTTGAGTTTGTATGTCAGACCTGCTCATAGGTCTGGCTCCTGTAGAGGGTCACTTCCTTTCCAGTAAGGGTTATGATGGCAAGAAGAACAGTTTGGTTTTATTAATTCAAACAGGACATGAGAGAGTGGGAAAGGTCATTGGGAACGTCTGCCGCTCACGTCTCCTCCCTGCTCTAAGGACAGGCTCGGGGAGGACATGGTGGCTGAATGTCTTTGCTTACTCATATTTGATCAACTGGCCAAACAAAAACAGAATTTGCCTAAAAGGTTCATTGTATTTCCCCATTACTGTCTCCTCTCCACAAAACACAGGTCACTAACAGCTAATATCCACTGCAGAACATTTTGATGGTGATAAGGCTGAACACAATTAAATGTTTTTTAATATACAGTACAGATACTTTGCTAATCATTGCTGCTACACTGATTTAACTGTCTTACCTGGCATAATTTCTGTTAATAATACAAATAATAAACATAATCTCTAAACGTCGTTTCAAAAGTTAGATAATCGATTATCCCTTGTTGGAGCCAATGGAGCCAACATTTATTTAGCTTCACCAAAATGGGGAAAAGGTAAACACTCTATTTTAGCATGAACAGAATTTTAAATTATTTCCATTCCTCATTTTCATTAGAAAGCATTATTCCTTCCCTCCACCCCTTTGAGAAACACTTAGCGCTCACTGAAAAAAAAGCAAAAATAAGACAACCCATACCCACTCTGTTCTTAAAACTTACACAGTACATCAAGAAAGCACTTGCACAAAATTAAGACAAATTTTATCCAAGTGTAAGCCATGCTTGCACAAACATAAAAGTGAAACACATCTGAATAAATCTACAGTTACCACAGCACGGTTTTGCATTCCTGAACCTTACCTTTGAAGAAAGGGATGTAATGATGTCTGAATGTAGATGTAAGGCTTGGGTGTTGGGGCAGGGAGATGCAGCTACTGGTACCAAGAGTCTGAGTACCAGCTGGGGGCAACAGAGAGTAAGTGAAAATAGACTATTTAGTTCACTTACTGAAAGCCACAAATTACAATGCCATTTTCTTTTTCAGGAACATTTTCCTCCTGATGCTTGGAAAGTATATATTTTATATTTAAGAGTTAATCTTTCTCTGGTTATTCCTAAAATCACTGTAGAGACCATATTATGTGGTTGGCCAAGGGATACAGACATAGATAGAGAGAATCATATGAAATGCTGCTAACGTAACGCATCAGAAAATATTCCAGAAAAGGCACCACAAAGAGCATAGCTGCACTCAGGGGAGAATCTGCATATTCCAAAGCTGCAGGAGTGAATGATATATGCTTATAATGAATCTAATGGAATGAAATGGGCAGAGCCTGTGCTTTGGCGAGAACTGTGCTGCAAGTGGGTTCAGTTCTCAACAACATCAGTGTCTACTGGAGAGATTTGGTCCGCAGAGCACCAGGCCACTCAAGTGCATGGAAAACTTTAAGCATTTGAAGGAAGATCCTGAACTTACTTGAGTTCTGAAAATTAGATGTGTGATTACTTCAAAATCTTTCTCAAAATCATCTTTATCTGTTTTCTTTGTTGTAATAGTGTCCTGATAACAATATTTTGGAGAACTAACATTATAAAAATGTCAATTAAAATAATTAACCTTGAGATTTTCATTAAAGTTGCAAAGCATTGGAATTAATCTGGAATTTATTTCCTCATTTCTCCTTGCTTTAATAGTGTGCAGCTAAGCTTCCACATGACACAATTGCCAGATCTTCAGTCTAATTTTTCCTCTCTTGAACAGATTTTTGATACTCAATCTAATTTCCAGCTCATCAAAGACTTTTTATAGTGCAAATATTCATTTCCTACAAAAACTGTTTCTGTTACTCATATAATTTGGAAAGATGAAGAACTCTCTATTTTTCAAAAATTTGTTTATAATTTTAATGTATTCCTAATGAAATTAAAAGACATTGAGAAAATAACAGAAATTTTCTGTGTTTTCAGCCCAGATGATGAAGTAGAGAAAAGCTGGAAAGGATTTTGAGTAAATTAGTTTGTTATTTTTAAGGCCAAATTCTTCATGAAGTCCAAATATGAACTGGCCTTTCTAAGAGGGCACCCATGCCAAGATTAGAGGGGATGATTTCTCCTCTCTGTGCAACTAGAACTTCCCATGGTTGCTACTATAGCGCAAAGCTGAAATAAACATTGCAGTAAGGTTCTCAACTAAAGGGCTCTGAGGTGAGGAGGTTCCCTGGCCATTCCTCCAGCTCCTCCTCTGCACTGTGGTGCAGAAAGCCACCAGGGACTACAACCCTGCAGTACAAGAACAGGAAGTCACCCAGGTACCCTCAGGACTGTGCACTCACTGCTACCATGCTGGATGGGCTAAGAACTGTGGTTTGACTGCGCAGTTTCAGGAAGGGTGGGATCAGGATTGAGTCATTTTTAGTATATTACATTTTTTTTTGTTCAGATACAACAAGTTTTTAGATGCCTTTTTTTTCCTAGATGATCCCACCTGAAGCATGTGTCTCCTCCTTTCCCATGTTACATTAAACAATACCGTAATGAACCACTACTCCACTTAAACACTGCTTGTCAGTGTCTTCTCTACTTTCAACATAAGGATAAATAGGAGGAAAATCTAGAGAATAAGTACGCCTGCTTCTCAGTTACCTGGTCTGCTGTAATGCTGAGGAGAATGGGATGTTGGAGTGTAACGACCATAACCCAGAGAGCCAGCAGAACTGGGACTCGATGTCCTGTACTGTTTGAAAGATCTATCATCTTGGTCACCCTGAGAGCAAGGGAGAAAAATATGTTATTATGAAAGAGAAATCACTTTTAGAACAGGCAGAATAGGCCTCTTTTGGTGTCTTGTAGAAAAAACTTGACTCTGTCATAACGCTCCATGCAATCCCAACAAAACCAGGGCAGCTGTCAGCCACAAGCACCTCCACTGTAGTATGATTCAAGGACCTGTGCAGTTGCCAAGTTCACAACTGGTCATGTTAATTGGAAAGTTAACACAGAAATGAATTTAAAGTGACAATATTGTTTAGAAAGAACAGCTCGTCATAAAAATGTTGTTTCAGTACCATGCAATTACCCACTCTCTTCTGCCTTCTATATTGTTTTAACAAAAGCAAGTGAAAGATGAGATAGTATGATCATGAGCAGCATGATCATACTATGGTCACTTTGCATTTGTGTGAATGGCTATGTAATACAGTAAAATGATTATGGACAACAGAAAATCAGCACTTGCTGGCTTGATTCCCTCACAAAATCTATTTGCCTGCTGTATAAACTGCCTAGCATACCATACTACAAATAAAACATGGTCATTATTAGCAAAATAACTGATATAAACATGGATATACAACATTAAATTTAGTATTGTGATGTTATATAATGCAAGTCACATAGCCTTTGCCTACTAAAAACTTGACTTTGACAACTTAAAACTCTGTACACCCATTAAAGACCCTTTATCTCTGTTGCTAGTTAAATTATAAATTTAATTATCACATAGCGTCTCCTTAACAGGAAAACCATTAATGAACAAATTAGATGTGGAAATGACTTCATGGAAACTAGGTACAAAACCAAACTCAATTATCTTGTTTCTTTTTATACAACTCAGAAGCGGCTCGAGCGAAGCCCAAATTAGAACAACCGGCAGCCCACAGACTCCCTCCCGGAAGCCGCACTCCAGAGAACGCTCCTCTACTCCTCCAGCAGGCACGAGTGAGGAACATGCTATCCCAGAGCAGCTGTCAGGAGCTTGTCCTGACTCCCGGGACATCTTCAGGCGGCTGCGTGACTCCCACCGGATTGTTCCTCATTTACAGAGATGGGGGATCCTACCCAGCTACATCATCACCTTCCAGATTCCAATCAGGGCAACTTAATTATATCCAGCCATTCATCCTGGGTACTTCCTGCCTGCGGTTCCCAGCAGGCTGCTCTGGGATTATCCTTGAACCTACCGACACGTACAGTGTTCTTCCAGCCCGGCTATCAGTTCGTTTCCTCTGGCTCCATCCACTTCATCTCACCCCAGGCTCACTTAATTATGTTAAAAAAATGGAAAAAGCTTTGTATAGTGGTGAGTGGTATTATTGTTTAAAAGTCAACTTCAAAGTAAAAAATGTCCAAAAAAGACAGAACAACTGATGTCTTCCTAAGCATGTAGCATTGTATAGGCATCCTGCCACCAACTCCCCCAAGCCCTGAGATATTTCCGTCCTTAAGTAGTCACATTATTTAGTAACTCTTCTAACTCCTGCAAGGGTATAGCAATGTCCCTGGAAAGTCTTGCAAAGCTTTTTAAACACTGTAAGAATGTCAGCTCATAAGAATGACTTGTAAAGTGTCCCACTGCATAATACAGTGACATTTTCTGCTAATAATATCCATGCAACAAAATTGTTGACACAAATTTGCAGATACTTGAGCACCTGATCACAGACTCTTTAGAGAAAGGCAGCAAACATGGAAAAGCTGGATAACCTAGGAGAATTCATACAGTGCGAATCACAGCTGCATCACACTCCATACCAACGTCACTTCTGAAATTTAACACTATGATAGTTAGCTAACAGATAGCTTATTCTAAGGAAATTATTGTACTTCTGAAACACCAAGACTTCACACTGACAAGGCTTCTGTAAGGAACAGTCGACCAAGTTAAAGCAATCCACTATTAAATACAGTGTGCTTTTATTTTTAAGCTATCAAACAGATCACATTTCTGTTGCTTAACTTCTCTTTTTGCTCAGTGCTGACAGTGCCAACTGGTGATTTATAACCCTTAACGGAAATTCCCAACTTGCTGTCACACCTTATTCTCTGCTGTTACCACTTGTTTTTCATACATTTCTACTAACAAAAAATCGGGATAAAGAGCCCCCTCTAATGTTCAGTTCAGCTCACATCTGGAAAGGTACGTCAAATTCTTTCACTGCTTCTCAAGTGATACTGTTGGAAACAGAATCGACCGTGTTTGACCATTTATGTCCATCAGAATACACAAACATAAAAATTTAGATAGGTACAAAAAAAAACAGTATGCGTGTATAAACAGTGCAATTAGTTTAACTATTTGTGAAATGAAGAAGTAAGTAAATAAAAAAGGAAGAGAAAGCTATGCCAAGCATCAAGGTCATCTCATGCTGATAGCTCTAAATGTAAAACCAAATGGTGCTTCCCAACGTGGTTTATTTAGCAGAGCTTGAAGAAGTGATTGCAGTACACTTCCTGTCGGGAAGCAGAACATGGATGGCAGTGGCGACAGATGACAGTCCCAAAGCAGAGCACGTTTTCAGCACAAGTAATACAATTTAGAAGGGAAATGGCAAGACCCCATGCACTGTCGAGGCAGGAGGCAAGGCGCTCATTGCAGACTCTGCTGCTTATCCCTGTGGCAGGGTTTAATGCATCACGAAATGGGTGAGAATGGGAGAAGACAGGCGTTGGGGATTACCTCAGTAGGTGTTGGAGAGAGCAACTGAGGTGACTGCAAACAGCAACACACAAAGTCACAAATTAGTGGTTAAAATTCATGCATGATGTTACTTGTGAGAACAACTGCTCTTAAAATAGCAAATCCATGTATAACTCGATACCGTTAAGAGCAACACCTGTCAATTAAGCTAGGATTATTTTCCTTTTTTTTTTTTGCTTTTTATACAAGATGATGAAGAACAAATTGTAAATCCCTTCATAAACAGCTTTTGCTGATTTTACTGCTGTGAAACCCTGTGGTCAGGTCTGGCAAGGCCTGTAGCACAGAAAGCAGCACTTGAACTAGGAAAAGTCACACTTAAAGACAGTTGCCTTAAGTACACAAGCACTAGATGAATCTGCCTTAAGTTTCTCCAAAAACTGTATTCAAATTTTGCGACTTAGGTCTGGATCTGTTTTAAGGAAAAACAAAAATGATATTATATCTATATTATATTTTTAATTAAAATCATATAATTTGGCAATTTGCTGTGTTACATGATTATAAATCTACCACTGAAATTGCTGCAGTTCCAGGTGCATCTGAGATGCTAAAATCTGGAAGGGAGGTTATGTCATTAACCCAGGAAGATAAAAATTTGGAGCTCCCTAAAAAAGTACGTCAGATTGAGAGCCACAGCCCAGAGCCCATTCTTGTTTTAAGCACCTAGGAAACAGGTGATGTGGCAAGAACCATGTTTGCCAGAAGTGCTGATATTAGACAGGTTCAGGACTAGGCAGCCGCTAAGCGGAGGCTATCAGTTTCATGCACTCAGAAACCTCGATACTATTAACAGCCTTAACCAGATGCAACCTTGACTCTTTCGGTGTTCTTTGCAATGGGGCTGCTTTGGTTCAGCGTTGTGAGAGCAGCTCCGGGGATTTGAGTGGGGCTGATTATGGATGAAATGCGTGAGTCGTTCAGGACTGGGGCTCTTATTATATATAATTATTGTTAATATTTATTTCTACAGTCGATTTGTACCTACAGAGAACACAGTAGACTAATATATCTTACTAATACATCTAATAGAGCTCAGAGGTTTAAATTTACTAAAAAATGTCAAAAATCATAAAAGAAAACAGAAATTGAAACAAAAGTTTGGGAAAAAAGGCCCACTTGTACGACAGGAGTTATATTCAAGCATGTTTCACATGAAACAGAGTTAGTATTAAATCAGATTAAGTTAAATTAGATTTCATTAGCACAAACTGCATTACATCAGCTCTGCACATGAAGAGGATGAAATGCAGGCATGACATGAGGATGAACTTTTACAACAGGACAGCTGAAAGAAATTTGTGCATACAGAAGTGATACCCTTGTTGTTTTAGCAAAATAACATAGTACACAAAAAAAGCATGAAAGACATTTGGCTTGGTTTCTGATTTTTGCATTAAAATTAGCAATTGTTCCTCTTTTTTTTTACCACACGTATGTACAGCTCCTCTCACAGAAAAATATATTTTCACTATATGTCATCTGTTTAAAAAAAAACAATCACAGAAAGCAATGCATCAATTCCCATGTGCAAAAAAGTGAAAGGTACTTTTTTCTGGAAAGACTAAAATGCCTTGATAATGAATGGATGGTATGATCCAATCAAGTGTATTTGTAAAAGATTTTTTTTTTAAATTATGCACATTTAAGAGTGTTCAGCAGCATGTTTAATGATCATAAAATTTAAAATTCACAGTAAAAAAATACCCATGTTTCAGTACCTCCCCATAACTATGCCTGTCATCTGAAGAGTAACTGATATATGGAGAATAGGAGATCATATCTGGGCGGTCAATGTTATAGATGGCTTTATTTTTAGGAAGAGCAGCCAAATCCCTGTAGTCAAGAATTTCATCTCCAAGCTTTGCCTAAGAAAAGGAGGAAAGAAAGAAGTGAGGATAAGAGGAATATGATCAGGATGCAATCAGAAAAGGACAGATACATGCTGGCAGAAAAGTCAATCATCATATTCATCAATCACTACCTCTCTTATTTGTGATAATTCAAATATCTTATGTTTATGACAGAAACCAAAATATTACTGTTATTTTCTTTTTATATACTGGTATTTTCTACTTTGTCACTCACATTTGGCTAAGAAAATTAACATGGCATTATTGTAGCTCCCTTGGTTATATCTGCTTTCAGTTGGCTGTACAGAAGGATACATTACACAAATATTGCAATCTTTCTCAGGCTAAATGTCCTTGATTTAAAAGTGTTTTTGGTGTTCAGGGTTCCACTACTGGAGGTTGTAGTGAATAATCAGAAATATATTTCCAATGCGTGCCCTGTAGATACTCGAAAACATCATGCAGGTCTTTAATCCTCTCCATTCAGCTGAATCCCAGAGCTTCTTCCCCCTTTCTGACCATTTCTAAGTAGTCCTTAATCGCTGATCACAAAATCAGCACATGTTGGATTTGTATCATGATGCACTAGCTCAGACCACAGATGCGGTTCAATCCTTCCATGATAATCACACACTCAACAGAGGGGAGAGCTCTCTCCCTCCCTGGCGGTTGTTTCCCTCCTTGCTCCTTTTGCTGCCCTTATTCCAAAAGAACAACTACACATTTTCACAGTCAGGATAATGATAGCGTGCACTAAAACTATATCCAGCATTATTGGCTTCGTAGATATCATGACAAGTTGACAGGGGAGAAACGGGCAGAACAATTATCCTATTCCCAATTCAGGTTTTGCAAAATAGTAAGTTCTTTCTTGGCAGCAAAACAGTAAATAGAGAGTAGTGAATCTCACTATTCTCTAAGAATATCAGTACTACCTAATGTAAAAGCATGATGTTCTCTATGCGCCAAAAAGAAAATAACCAGGAGCCAAACAGTATTTAAGCAGTGATTATATTTTTTATAATATAAGTGCAACAGACTTGCCAGGGAAGTGCAGTGATTTAGTGAACCACAAAGTAGAACTACTCATTTATCCCTTTTCTAAAACAGTGCACGAATTTCTGCAGAAGTAAGGCTATTTAGCAACATGGAAAGGAGAAAGATCCCTCCTAATCACTGAGGTGGGAAAAAAAATCATCACAAACTCTCATCTTAAAAAAACTAATAAAAAATGTGTTTTAATCGAATAAATGATTCTTTAAATATCACCTTCCTTGCAGCTCTTTTAGCTAAAGAGCAATGAAGTCGCTCCTTCCCAGCCTAGGTGCTGTGGCAGCAGCCACTAAAGCCTTTCGAGAAGCCAGTTGCCACCTGTGACACAGGTCCCTCAGAGATCAGTAGGGTCTCTATGTTGGGACAGTGCTGCAGCCTACATTGAAGGCCAAGCAGGCTGTGATCATTTCTTGAATTATCTAAGGTTGTGCAGGTTACTCCAGTGAACCTGAAGTTCATAATCGAACATCTATATGCGAGTGTGAATTATAGTCATGTTAGTTCATGTCTCTCCATGTAGAAGAGCAACATGGAATCCTCCCACTACAGACTTTAATACTGTCAGTGACAAAAGTTACTGATTTATGTAACTCCTTTCATTTCAAGCATCCAAATGTAGGCAAAACAAGATTAAAAAGAAACAGAAAAAAATTTACAAATTTTTCATTTTACTTGTTTTACCAACTGTCAAATAAATGAATGTTATTTAAATACCATTTGGATATCATTTAAATATCATTGCAAAAACTCCAAATACGGCAAAGAGATTTCAAATCATTTCTTCAATCCATTTTTTTCAGTTCTGTTAAAATCATGCTCTAAGTTTAGAATAACCGTTTCATTTGGAATATGTAATGTTGAATTGTATAATTGCAAATATGATCCTGTACAACAGGATAATGTAATTTCTATTCCTAGTAGGAGAATGTACAACATAGCTGCATGACCTAAACTAATCTTTCCAGTTAGATGCATCTCTGTAGAGAGCTTCTAATTCTCTGTGGTGAAAATTTAAGTATATAAAAAAGAGACTGTTATTTTAGTCCTATTTAATGGCATAATGTAGAAATTAACTGTTTTTATTGTTTTTAACTGGTATTTTGGGCCTCCCGGGGGATTCGGCATTGGAGTAAATTCCAGGTTGGATACAATCCATCCAGAACTGAGGCTAATGAAAAGATGCCCTCAAAGCGCATTGGCTTGAGCCCTCTTCCAGGGCAAGAAGCCAGCAAAGCCTGGTATCAGCAGGAGGAGGAGAGCGCTATGGCTTTAGTAAATGGGCTGTGTGAACCATGTGCAGGCTCACTCCAAACTTGCCTTCTTCAGCCTTCCCCAGCTGAGCACTAAAGCACAACCCAGAAACAGGCCTCCCGCGAGGCCACCACGTTGTTCCCATTTGTACCACTCTGATTTGACACCTTCTAAAACAGACGGATTCACAGTCCCTGCACTTCAGCTGTTTTCTCCACACTCTGTTTTCTGCAATAGGATTTTTTAAAGAGCTCCCCACTGCTAAGGTACAGTTTCACTGCTGGTTTAAATAATCCAAATCCATGCTCCTGCTGAAGTGGCTGCCCTTGTGGGCACCTTCCCTCTCTGCTGTTACATTAACATTAAGGCCAGGTAGACAACTGGATCTTTTTTTGGTCTCTCTGGTTCATTGGAGTTTTTTTTCCTTTTTTTCTAGCAGAATCTGGCCTCTAACCTGACCGACCACACTCCTGTGTCCCCACTAGTACTAGCACTAAAGAGGAGCAAGGACACAGGGCTGGGAGGGACAGGACCACACGCTGGCAGGGCCTTCCTCTTCCGTGACAGCATGAATGTAGATTGGGCTAAACCAATCATGAAAATGCACCCGAGCCGAGGCTGGAACACGCCTGTTTGTCTGACACTTCTGTAATTAAAGACAGATGCAAAAGATAGCCAAAGAATTGGTTTCATGATACAAAAGTCCATTAACATGTTTTTAATTTTCTTTCCTTTCTCCTTCTTGAAAGCTGAAATGGGATTTAATCAATCTCACAGTTTACTGACAATTAAGTGGTCATAAAAGAGACAGACATAGCAAGAACTCACACGCCTCTGGGGAATCTTTTTTCCTAATTGACTCATATTTGCTAGAGAACTTTATTCTTTCACAGTCCCAGCTGCCTCTAAAGGTGCATATTACAATAACAAACATTAGACTGTGTGCTGATTTAATGATATCCTTTGGGAAAGAAAAAAACAGAAGAAGAACATGGAGGTTTGTCCCTGAGCGCAAAGCAGCCTGTGAAGCATATTTAAGGAAGTAATCACAAACATCAAGAAAAACAGTACGATTAGATAAATGCTACATAACTCTTAGAAGAATACTCTCACTTATAAAAACAATAAAGTGGCACATGGCTGGAGAAATAGAGACCATCTGGTCCCAGAAAATGCTTACCGATAATAGTCTGTTAGCACAATGACTTGTCTTCATAATAGTTGTGGCAATTACATTTTTTTTTTTTTTATTGGGCATATGTCTCTGCCACCCACCAGCATGCACTTCTGCTGGAAGGAGTACCTAGAAATACCGATGAGTCTTTATCTAGGGGGTAGTTCCTACAGCTCTAACTCAGGCTTACTCAGATAAAGTGTATATTGAGTTTAAAAGAAATTCTATCTGGAGAAAGAAGGCAAATCTGGCTCCAAGGCACTGTTCTGCTTGTCTCAGTGTAGTACATAAAAGGCCTCCATCTCAGTCTAATAACCCCTCTGGCAGGCAGTTGCAGCTCCAGCACTTTCTCTACGTATGGTGTTATTGGGCAAGAACCACTTGCCTTCCTGAGGGCTGCTGGATGGGATGAAGAGCACAGTCTTGGCAATACTGAGGTGAGATGCCTGTATGGGGCATGCCATAGCTGCGGATATTTTGTACATATTCAAGTTACGATCTTAAGAATTTACCCATGACCATTATCCACAGCACTCTAAGTCAGATGGACCTGGTATTGAAAAAGTACTCAGCATCAGTTTTTATCATATTTGTTCAGTTATTTGAAGTCTCTTTGAAGAGTTTTCCAGAACTAGCACTTCTTAGATCAGAGCCAAAGGTCACCTGAAGTTAGGGACTGAAGTTTGTCAGGGCCTGAATCCTGCAATCATAAACACGAGTGTTTTCATGAGCAACCAAATGCAGACTCAGGGGCTAGATTTAGACATGGTGTGTTCAAATCTAAGCCTGTAATCTACCTGCGGGCTACATTGTTTACTTACATTTTTGTTTATAGAAAGCATTGTAGTGTTCTGCATTCTTTGGTATAAACTAGCTATGGTGGTAAGTGGTAAGTTCTAAAGATAGACCGTAAGTGCCACTGTCCTACTATGTTAAATGCAGTATTCAAACATTTAAAATGTGAGATTCCACTTTGCAGGAACCAACAACTACAATGCTTTGGAGATGCTAAATTTCATATAACATGCTGAACTGTAGGAGGAAGGATGAGTTGTTTTTTTTAACCCATCTCAGGGAATGACTTTCCCAGAGAAACACTTACATAGATCACACGGCTTGGGGAACCCGATGTACTTGAAGCAGGTACAGAAATAATACTCTCAGAGGAAGTCCTAGTTTCCTATAGCAGAAGGAGAGAAGCAAAACAGAAAAGACTGTAGGCAATAAAATCTGCATTTTGTTAATGGTAAAAAGATTTTATGCGTTACTTTCTTTACCCTTCCCTGCAGAAAAACAAATGGGCTGGGCCAGTACTGGGCCAAAAGAACAGCCTTGGGATTAGCAGCAGCAGTTTAAGCTAGAGGAGCTCTGAATCTGGGCTCCCACAATGACATGCTGGCAACACGTCTGCTCTCAGGTTATGCTGTCAAGGAAGCTTTTCTGCATGTCTTATGGCACTGTGTCACTCCCTGCTAGCAAAAAGCACGCAGAACATCCTTAATAAATCCTGCAGATACCAAAATAGTTTTTTGCTCTCAAATCATAGGAGTACTGGATTAATTTTAATGCTCAGCTGATTTTGCTTTGTTTTCAATCATTCTGGCATTCAGAGTGATGGAATTTTATTGCTTTTTTTTTTTTTTTTGTGGATTCCTTTATGGTGAAAAATATATCATTACTTTGTAATGGCAAAAAAGGTCTGCAAGACACAAAGCTATCAACCATGCATGAAAAGACTTGACATTTACAACTGAAGTTTAAACAAATCTTGCAATATTTTTTTTATCGTCTCTTTTATTCAGATATGCTAGCTCATCATAAAATATTCTTTTCCATCTATGGAAAAATCTGTCTTAGGCTACAAGCAAGCACATTTCTGCTAAATGACAGGAGACATTTAGTGTCTTACTAAATGCAGGCACTTCTCACAGGGAGGCTACAATTCTTCAAAGCCTTGATAGGACTTTAGCATTATTCAGCTGTCAGCTTAAGGTAGCATCTTACCTACTATGCCAGTAGTATATTTTAGTACTCACAGAGACAGCTATTATGTTAATTGTAATTGTTAAACGCTTTCACAGTGGAAACCTTAATTTAGAAATAGCAAAGAATGGCTGAAAGTAAAAAAATCTGTAAATCATAGAAAAAAATATATTCTTCACCACAATATTGTACTGTGGAGCAGAAGGATCAAACTCAGTGATCACAACAAACCTTTCATCAACCTTCATTAACACAAATAGTCTTATACACTTCTGTGGGACAAGGATCCAAAACAAGGGACAGTCCAGTTTTCTTTGTTTTTTTCTTTTCCCCTGCAGTCACTGTATTATCACAACTTCTATTCTCCTACCACTCTGGCTCCAAAGTTTTGGTCTGTGCTGCCTTCTGCCTTTAGCACCTCCTTCAGTCATGTGCTCTGCATTTATCTATTTATAGAGATATACAACTTTTGAAAACAATTTTCTGAAATAAAGAATTGATCAGAAAATTGCTCAATCAGCATATATTCAATTTTACTAGATAAGTTGGCAAGTCTGCTACTACCTTCTGGGAAGCAGCATCCTTCCCTCTTGTTCGTTTTACTAAGGAGAGTAAAGACCAGAAAACGAAGAGGGGAAAACCCCAAAGAAAATTTCAAAAAGGCTTGGAAAAATGCTTCAAGTTCCAGTCTGTTTCTTCCTATGGAGGCTTTCCTACTTTCCTGCTGCCTTCCTCTCTGCTTGGAAAGTGGCAGCCTCTCAGGACCTTGGGAGAGACTTGTCCAAAATGAGTCAGATGCTCAACAATATCTTTTATGGACACTTTCTAGGACTTGTGAGGACAAGACAGTTAGTACAAAACCAGCAAACACTTTCCACGGTGGAAAAAAAACAAACAAATTACATTTTCAATAGATTACACAGGGCTTTAGTCTTGCAACTTCAGTTACTCAGCCAAAGTAAAATCCTCAGGAAGCTTGAAATGCTGCATAATATGATTAGACTGAATCAACAGCACTTATTAAACTGTTATTTTGACAATCTTAAATACACTTGTTCTTTTTTCATACCGAAACACCACTTATCTGATGCTCAGAGCTTGCCTACCGAATATCAGAACAATCACTTCCCGAGCACGTGGGTACAAACACAGAGCCAACGTCCTCCAGGGTAAAGCCTGAAACAAGTTTGTTTTCTTTTTTCCAACACCATAATTTAGTCAAAGTTGCACTTGCTAACACACCAGATTTGTAAACACTCTTTTTATAGCTGCTGCCTGCTGTTCCGCCTTGTCCCGTGGGACTCGAGTACAACCCTTGATAAATCAAACCAAAACTTCTTCAAACAAGGATGCCACTTGGAGCATCAGAAAAGAGCAGAACAGAAAAGCCTCGCACTTGGCCTCTGCATTAAACGAGATAGTTGTATTTCAGCCCCACCACTTCAGAGAGATCGGTTCCCCAGCTACAGATTAATTCTTCATTTCCTAGGGGAAGCTTATTCATCCACTAACCTTGCAATTATTAAAGCTGCCAGAACTCCCTCCTCTCCCCTTGCGCACAGACAGACGCACAAATCATCCAACTTAAGGATGTACTTAAAGCCAGACATCAAATTAGGCTGGGGGTGGCTTGCCAACGTTTTAAAAGCAAATAATAAGAAAGTCCAAGGAAAGACTTCAGGAAAAAAAAAAAAAGAAAAAAAAAAGTGAAAGTCTTCTGATCTTTTAAGAGCAGAGCCACATAAAAAAAGGTCGTGCACTGATCACATTGTAATCAGACAGTATTTAAAAATCAAGTTTTTTTTTCTTTTTTTTTCCTCTCTGAGACAGCTTATTCATATATCTGTGGATTATAGACCAGAATTCTCCTTAAGTCACAGCTTTAATCACTAATCAAAAAGTGGAACATGAAGTTTCCTATTAACCTACTAGATTTTTGTCATTTTAAATTTAAAATGATGACAGTGAAGCAATTTCAAATCCTTCCCCCTCCTCCCCAAAAAAGGGATAGAGAATAAGACAAAAGAGATGAGAGAAGAAGAAAATAAAAAGATAAAAAATGAGGTATTTTTACCTTGTTTTTTTCTTCAGCCTTTGCAGCCTGTCTACAAACTGGATGCCAGATGGATGTACCTGAAAATTAAATTCAGAATTCTGGTTAATTCAGTTCCCTCATGAGTGGCTTTTTATAGGATGCAGTGCACTGATTTCTCTGGAGTCAGGATTTCATGGACACTTCCGAAGTTAAAAAGTATCATTTCTCAACATCAGTAAGCCTGGTCCCACACATTTAAAAGGCACATCAGAAAGCTGCAGGGACTTAAAAATGTGCAATAAACTTCAAAATCTAAATCACTGCAGATGTTAGAAGGGACCCTTGAGGGTCCTTGACTCCAGGTCCCTGCTCAGGACAGGTCCCAGGACAGCAGGTGACATGTCCTGGCAGCACTATGAGTATTCCCAAGGCTGGAGATCCCACACCCTTTCTGATCAACCTGCTTTGGTGTTTCAGCACCCTCTGGTAAAGGTTCTTTTTTTTTTTTTTTTCTTCTCCTTAATCTAGACAGAATTTCCTATGCTCTTATCCTTTGGTGTGTCATCTTGGTTAATATCCTGTGATAGAATGGAACACAGTTAAGTAAATCACTTAATGATTAAAATCTAATATTGTTTTTCATCATTCATTGTAGCAATCTTGCACTTTCTACCTGTTTGTCTAGTACCAATTAAATATTTAAAACCTGTATTATTTCAAGGAAAGACATACCCTAGAGACAACAGGACATACATACAAAATGAGCCAAGCCTATGCTGCAAATAAGTGTAGAATAGATGCTTGTGGTATGGTTAATGTGATTTCAACTCCAGAGTTATGAGTAAATGTGTTATAAAGAAACTTAATAGTTTTGTACCAGTTACAATGAAAAAAATCCTTTAGAAGTTGAACATAAATGTTCAATATATGGATGGAAGTGGAATGTGCATAACAATGAAAAATGAGTGAATAACCGTAAAAAATGAAGAATTATCTGTAAGTGTTTAATAATAAAAGAAACCTTTACATTTACCCCAGTCTGATCTGGGACATGAGTATTTCCCCACATAGCTGAACAATGTGAGCGCAAGGCAACCTCTGCATGACTAAATGGGAAGTTAAGAACTTTTTTGTTATGAATATTTAGTTTTCACTGGGTGGAGAGCACCAAGAAGATTTATAGGAAATGCTTTGTTTTCACAGCAGTTTGATAGTTTTCTCCACCGGTGGATTTTGGAAAGGAGATAAAAATGGAAGGTCTGTTTATGAGAAGACAGATGAAGATCATTAGATTTTATTTCATTTCACAAAAACAGCCTAGATGAACCCAGACTCAAGATAATATATAAATTCAAACTAGGCAAATTATGTCTGCTAAATTATTGATTTTTTTAGAGGACTAAATTAGCAAAAAATGGCTTAATGGGATCTTTATATTCAATCCTAATTTATGTTCAGATGTTGAATGAGTCTGAGCTCATCCATTGACGGAGTTTAATAAACTGCCCCATGAGCTGATGCAAAGTGTCTCACTAGTTTTAAACAGTATTTAATCATCTTTTTTTTTTTGAATGATTACTTACTCCTATATGTGGTCATGCAGAACTAGCTGGAAAACTTTTGCATACAGAAGAAAAAGTGTCATTACACCCAGCTGTTGCATGACCACTGAAGACTTGTTTTCTAGTAATGCACATGCAACATATAAAAGATACCAAGCATTACTAATAAGTGGAAGAAGAACAAGTTATAAAACCATGAAATTTGATATTTTAAAATATCTAAAATGTCTGATGAAACAGTCCAAACACCAGACTACTTTCAAGGTCACACTGGTTTCTGATGGAAGGTGCTCTTGTGTAAAGACAAAAAATATATAGTGGTAAGTCGGTATGAATGTTTCCCTGCAACAGAAAGTAAAGCAGATATAAAAATTAATAGAATCTGAGCATACCTTTTGACTCTTTGAACTAAAAATCAGCACAAAACCTAACAAATATCTGTCTTTAGAGTGAATTGAACTTAAACAGGAGATTCACTGTAACCCAGTTTTGCAGGTTTAAAAATCTAGAAACAAATTTGCAGTGCAACATCTTTTTTTAAAAGCACTGATTTTTGGTGATCTTTCAGTATTGCTAAACTA
Organism: Crypturellus tataupa; assembly: GCA_034781795.1. Lineage (NCBI taxonomy): Eukaryota > Metazoa > Chordata > Aves > Tinamiformes > Tinamidae > Crypturellus > Crypturellus tataupa. The sequence continues at coordinate 6,376,578 of JAWLRI010000332.1, read as the reverse complement.
CTTACAATTAGATGAGCCACAACATTTTTTCTGTCTCCTGAGAGAGAATGCATGAGCAGAGACAAGGATCATTATATCCTTTAATGAGATAGTTCTTGTTGAAAACCAAAATGATAATAAAATTGTCATTTTAAATAATACAGTAAATTATAACCAGATCTTACTGAGACTACTTTTGGATTTAAAAAAAAAAACTAACTTTTTCTGTTGTACTATTCTTCTGCTGTACTAGCTTTTTCAGTGTACTTTTTTAAAAAATACTGTGGACAGTTGCATAATCTATAATACATATCTAGGCAAACATCTGATTTTAGTATAATACCCCAACCTTGCATTTCCCAAGTTATACTTACTCTCTCTTTATCATTCTGCTTTGAAAACATGCTGTTAGTCAAAGAGCAAAAGCCTTCATTTACTCTGGTGACTGACTCTATACTCAACCATGTATATCTCTTTTTTTTTTTCTGATACGTATCCTAGCTTGTATCTGGGCTAAATAATGTTTTTGTTCTTTGCATGAATCACAGAGCAGATCTTTCTCTATAACCACTGAAATTCCCTGACAAGAAATATTTAATTTCTCTTTGTGCAAGGACGTGGCTGCAGAAGGTACAGACAGATTGTCTGGTGAGGACTTCAGCTTCGTGCCAGCCTCGATACCATCTGAAGGTAGGAAGATAGGGATAGGATGGAGGGGAAATCAAGGAATGGGCTGCAGATTTTCTCTGGGCTCCCCACTGGGAAATGGACCCAGCCTTGGTCTCAGATCCACAACAGCACATGTGTATTAGTTTTCATCTAGACAAATTAGCACCACAGAAAATCACATTTTTTAAAGGGAAACTTTTAAAATCTTCACTGTTACTATGTTCACTTGAAAGAAATAACTTCTACCATTGATTAGTTCTTTATGTGATTCATACTTGCTATTGGATTTAAACAGGGAGAGAACTAATAGTAAGTCAGAGGCATCAAAGAGTGCTTTGGTTTAGCCTACATATTCCTTCACTTTGTTATTTGTTTTGAAATAAGAAAATGCCCAAAACAGCTCAGCCACACTAGCAGGCACAAGCAAGGGGGTAATGCTGCTGAGTGTAACATGTTTGTTTTTAACGTGTTTGGTTTTTTACCTTGAAGATACATTTCTTCTCCTTCTGCAAACATCTGACTGCACCTGACACATCGTGCGCAACTTGGGTGATAATGCTTTTCTCCTGCCTGTTTGGGAAAAAAAAACCAAAACAATAACAAAAATAACAACAACGATGACAACAACAAAGAAAATTAAGTTTAATGATCAATTTAGCATGAGAATTTTTTTTTCATTCTCTAGAATATGATTAATTAGAATAAATGAGTTAATGCCAGCTAGTTCAATAGCCGACTAAAGCCACAATACTTATTTTGATTTTAGATACTTTATTTTTCAAAATGAAACTATGGTCTTGACTGCACAAAAACATAAGTGGGCCATAGCTAAATCTACAGAATCCTACAGAGCAGAAACTATTCGATATAGTGAGCACTATTTTCCCAACAAGCAATCATAACGTGGACTAAATGTATGGTAACTTAGGACAGGATTAAGCTCTAAATTTTCTCAGGTTAGTAAATCACCACTTTTTATAAATTCAGATTTCTAGGTTCTTTATAACCCCGTGAATGTCAACTCTTTGGATATTAGGATAAAAAGTCAAGATTCTTGCAGCACGGGATTTATGAAGGAGTTATGCAGCAGACTTCTCAGTAGGTTGGCCACAACCCGGTTCTGTGGCTGACTGTGGGCAAACTTGTTAGCTCTGGTTCCTACTGGCAAGGACAGCAGCACCACAAATGAATGTTGGCTTGAATCGGACAAAAATAGCATCCCAGGGACATCCATGGAAGAGATGAATTTTGACATCTCCTCCCTCCTCTTCCACTCCAAATTTTTCTGGGCCAGACAGAATAGTTTTAGGCTTGAAGTCAGCGCTTCATCCACTATGAACAAAAGCCTGCAGAGCAGGTATCCATGAAGCCATCTGGATCAAGCAGAAGTCCTGCTGGAGTGAAAAATGAGCGTAGCTCTGTAGAACAACTTGCCCACCCAGAGGAGGCTGAAGGAGCTGTTGGAATTTTGTATAACTTTAACAAATTATTATCAAGTATTAGCACTCCAGCATCTAAACATGCCCTCACATTTCACTATAAATCTAGCCTTTTCCTAACAGTCTGTGTGCCTCTGTCCTTAATATCAAAAATATCTGTTATTGGCAAGAATCAATAAGATGCTGTTAGAAATTTAACAGTGTTACTACAGGGATAACTTGCCTGATTATTTTTGACTGACAGAATATCAAAGTCTTCAGAGAGATTTTAAGAACATACTCTGGCTCGGGGGCTATTCTGCCATCTACAATATCAAGTACAGGAATGTGATAAAGTAAGGTTAAAGAAGCCCTGGGTTTTACTTCACCCATGTTAGCTTGTTTCTCCCCCAAAAACTTGTTGCTGCATGTATTATATCAGCAATAAGGATGAGCAACACATCACATGAGAACTAACATTTTGAAAACAGCTTTGTTGCAGTTCACTCTTTGCTTTATGGCCTACTGGTGCAGACTGCTGAGTCTTCTGCAACTTTAAAAAAGGAAAATCAACATTATTTAGTGTGAAGTATCAGACTTGAGGTTTAACACTATTGGCTGAGTGCAGACTTCAGCACAGAATCACAGAATGGCTATGGTTGGAAGGCACCTCTAGAGATCATCCAGTCCAACCCCCTACTCCAGCAGGAACACCCAGAGCATGTGGCACAGGGCGGCATCTAGGCGGGTTTGGAAGATCTCCAGAGAAGGAGACTCCACAGCCTCTCTGGGCAGCCTGTGCCAGGACTCTGGCACCCTCAAAGGAAAGAAGTTCTTCCTCACATGGAGGTGGAACTTCCTGTGTTTCAACTTACACCCATTAGCCCTTGTCCTGTCACTGGCCACCACCAAGAAGAGCCTGGCCCCATCCTCCCTACAATCACCCCTCAGGTACTTGAACATGTTGATTAAATCTCCTCTCAGTCTTCCCCATACTAAACAGGCCCAGCTCACTTAGTCTTTCCTCATAAGATACATGCTGCAGTCCCTTAATCATCTTCATTGCTCTCCGCTGGACCCTCTCTAGAAGCTCCATGTCCTTCTTGTCCTGGGGAGCCCAGAACTGCACCCAGTACTCCAGGTGCGGCCTCACCAGAGCTAAGCAGAGGGGATGAGCATTTAATTACAGTCAGACAAACCTAAATGTGAAACATGAAGTGAAAAGTAGCACCATCTCCCTTGGAAGACTGGTACTACATGGGCATTGCTAATACAAAGCACAGAGTCAATAATTCAATTGATTTTGCCCAGCTCATACAATTCCCAGGCTGAGTATCTAGCCACAATTCAGAGGAATTCAATTACTCCTCCAAAAAAAAGAAACTGTCAGAATGCATTTGGTGATAAACTGGATGCATCACAGAAGCATCACAGAACAGAAGCTATTTCCCTACATTTAACAGCACAACCAAATATCACTGTAATTCACTCACCTGTGTAGTAACTACTACCCAATCACTAGATGTTAAATGCCAGAGATATCTTTTTTTAAACTTAGATATACTTAAAACAGAAAAAAAGAATCAGAGTATCCTTCTGCTCATCAGCACAGTTTGAACAGATTTTTGAGCATTACATCCGAACTAAAATGGGGCATATTCAAAATTTTCAAGTAATTCTTAAGTGCTCACAGCATTCTTTTTGTTTCCCCCTTTTTCAGTTTATATTGCAGCCATCTAACTGAAGCAGGGACAACAAGACAGAGCAGATTCTTTAACCTTTGAAGTATTTAAAACAAATGATACTGTCTTTCTAAATGAGAGTGGATAGTTGGATCTCAGGTTATGGACTTGATGAGGGAAATAACTAATATTATTCTCTAATATGGTTATACAATTTGATTAGATACTCATAAATTGTATTTAAATGATGGGACCTGGAATGTTAGATCTGAACGTGCCCCATAACCTCATCTTGAGTGCACATGAAGGTGGATTTCATCCATGCCCGTATCTCCCCTCTCCTCAGATCATTTCAGAGGCTTCACCTCAGAGATGAACAATCTAGTTTCCAGCAGAATCCAGAAATTTTATAATCTTAGGACAGCAACTGCTAAATGTTTTCAGTTTAGCCATGATGATGGTCTTGTTATTTTTTCTTTTCTTAGTTATACTGACATGAGGGAATTTAGAGCAGCCAACAAATTCCTAACCATATGGTTACTTCTTCTTTGCACAGTTTGAAAGCTTAGTTTGACAGATTGTTGTCTCCGTGTTGCTTGTTTAATAAAATACCAACACACATACAGCATGGAAGCTGCAACAGCCATCCCTGACAGATCTCCCACTGCTCAGGGAGGACTGCAGGGACCCCGCTCAACAGCCTACATTTGCTTTAGGTCTGCCCCTAGACTTTGTGCCTAGGCATCTCAAGGTGAGGACAGTATTTTTCTGAATGTTAAATTGAAGATACATTTTCAGCTGATGCTTCTTTCAACCTGAACAGCAAAGAGCGTCCTTGGAAACACAGTACACTAACAATATTTTAATTTTCCTACAAATGACTGCAGCAGCTTTCCATAATTGCTGAGTCAAAGTCTTGGGGTTTAATTTCAAAACTGAGACAAAAAGGTGCTTGCAAATCTGAGTCAGACTGTCCTGAATCACTCCATCCCTTAGCTAGGAAGGGCTGCTTGCAAAGGGACTGTGTCTCTGCGTGGCTGCTGGGCTTTTGGTCTGGACAAAGGACGGAACAGTCTCCCGCAGGATCAAGAACTAAGAAAAAAATGCAGCCTTTTCTGCTCCAAGCATGAGCTGCGCTTCAGCGTTGCTATCTCTAATAGAGCGCATAGGAAAGTATACCCACACTTGCTAAAAAAAACCCCAAAAAACAAAAAAACAAAACAAAAAACCCCCAAAAAGCTCTGCAGCAGTGGACGTAAATTACCTTTTTTTCTTGTTCCCTCTACCTTCAGGATTGAAGTAGACAGAAGACACAATGAACCACAATGAACCTCGTGTGACAAATGTTAATCACAACATTTAACACATAGTTTGAAAACAGGAAGGAGGGCACTACTAGAGCCTGCACAGAACACAAAGCATTAACCAATACTCAACGCTGAGCAAGCAGAGTAATTCACAGGGGAAGGAATAACCTGAACCACTTAAAGCTGCGTTCTACATTATCTGTCAGCACTCAGGAGAAAGATTACATTATTACAGACAGCACAGTAAAAACCTTCGCTCAACCTCCAGCTATGGTAGAAATGACCAGTGAAATAGCTGAATACATAGAAAATGATACACTTAACAATTCTGAAGCCATTACCATGACATTAACGGTCTGGCCTCTCATGCAGCTGCTAAGAGCGCAAAGCCCCAAATATCCATTTCCAAATACTGATAAATGAACACGACACACTGAAATAAATGAAGATGTTCTTGATATATGTCATACTAAAACAGAAAACCAAATCAAGATACAACTCCTTGGAATATTAATTCTCTGATGTTTTTCCCCTACATCTGTGGATTCATATGAGTGGAACAGGGGAGACCTAACTTAACCTGCATAAGGAAAGTTCATCACCAATCATTTTAAATTCAACATTGAGGTGTATGTACCTTCACTGGGAAGATTTCTTTGAAATAAACAAATTAAAAAAAGATAAAAAAATCACTGAGTTCCTTGACATGACATTTGATTTGTCATGCTTGTATCTCAACATTCATTTTTAAAATGAACATTACAACCAGACTATTTTGTTTTTTTTTCCTTCCTTTCCTGTTGTCTAAGAAACAGACAACAAATATAGGTATACAAAAGGAACTCCACATTTTTATTTCTATGAAAATCAATAAAGTTTTTTAATATGATACAGAATTTTTTGGATGCAATCAGTCAGTGCAGTGATTTATGGAGACAAATTCATGATTTCTGTAAGTCAAAGCAGCACACTGACTTTGGCTGAGCCAGGGTTCCAGCTCCTGCTTCCAGAGCTGGATTTGTTTTTATATAGCAGTTATGTCTCCGAACAGCCCAGAAATGGACTGGGAAGTTTTCCTTCCAAGGTATTCTACATAATATCCCAGCTGAAATTGGGGGTTCTTCTGGCTTATTCCCTATCCCTGGTCCCCAACCATTCAACGTAAGGTTGCGCGATGTTGCTTCAGTGCTAGAGATCGAGTGAAACAGCGGGCCCAGGCTTTTGTCTTTGCCCAGATCCTGCTGTGATCTCCAGAGCAGGATGTGGAAGGTGCAGCACCATCCGGCATAGTTCAACAGCTGCATTTACAACTCTGCATTTGCACCAGCACCACATCACGTCACATGGACTACACTGGTTCCAGACTCTACCCAGCATCTTCAAAGACGGGAGGTGATGTTGAGAAAATCAGACAGCTGTTGCTGCTTGTAGAAGACTCTGCTCAGTTCCTAGCGTTAAGTGTAACCACACGCAAACCCCACTCACAGCCAGAACTTTGCATATGCTACAAAACAACTGGAAGAGTTAATCAGGAACAGTGGTATACAGCAATGGTTAGTAAACATCTATCATGGGTCTGAAGGGACGGACAACACTGTCGACGCAGAGGTAGTCAGCAAAATACCTATTTACTATGTTACCTAACAGGGCTGTGGAGAGAAAAGTGAGAGAGAGGAGGCAAGGAGAGAATAAGCTGAGGGATTGTTTTACTAATTCTCTTAGTCACGGTGGGCCTGACTCACCACTGAGTCATTTCAGCAGTGTGCCAGGGCAAAGGAGCTGCTTTCAGTGGGGCTTACACCAGCATAAAAGAAGTGCAATGCTGTGAATCAATCCTTCTCCTCGGCTTCTCCTTACTGGATCCATTTGTCACCCCACCAGATGCCAAGAGTCACATGCAGCGTCCAGCACATGCACCTGCAGCATTACGTACCGCTTAACCGTCTCACATGTACTGTTATTCCACATTGTCTTAGCTCCGGCTCATCCCCCTCTACTTTGCAGAGCCTTGAGACTTCCCACCCACATCTGAGTCATTTTTACTGCCTCCCACACACTCTTTATTCTTCCAGGTATAAAGTGCAGAATTGAATGTGCCAGCAGGGACATTTATCTTGGAATGGCAGTAACTTACTATGTACTGGACTCCCAAAAGGAGAATTTTCTAATGCTTGGGGGAGAAATAAAAAAACAATAAAAAAGTCTAAAGGGAATAATTAAGAAAAAGATTCAAAAAACTCCAATTAAATTGTTAAAACTCCAATTTCTTCCCATAACACCTGCCAACAAGTTCTGATTCACAGAAGCAGGCAGACCACAGCTAGGAAAGACCAATCGTACCTTTTCTGACAGATCTGGTATACAGTCCTGTAAACGAAAATGATCCAACATGCCCCAAAATACTAATTTTGCGCTCTCTCATCTTTCTTATGTAATGAGCACGCTACTCATTTGTCTTCTACTCAGCTTTGCAAATTTATTTTGCCACCCACTGAGACTTAGGAGGCTTCTGTTTTCCATTTGCTAAACATCCTCCTTCACTTCTTTTCACTGTTCCCCTCCCACTCCTTAAAACCCACTTATGGGCCAAGACAAGCTGCAGCTGGCTCTCACTTCTGCCATTTCTTGATCAGGGAGAGGGAGTGAAGAAGGAGAAAGGTGACTTGGCCTCAGTTTTGCAGCTGTGCATTTAGCTCACCCATTTTAGGCAGGAAGAAAGAAAAGGCAGACAAAATTGTATAGTCCTGGAGCGGCAGTATTATCATATTTCCATGCATATTATCAAATGGAAGCCAGCACTGCCTGATGCCTCATTCAGGGCACTTTGCTGTTTCACTGCTCCTTTCATGTGGGTCGCAGTGATCCAGGCTGCAAACATCCAGGGCAGAAGCTGCCTCTCACCAGGTGTCCGAATAAAAGCTGGTATTTTGGAACTCCAAACCTTAGGTCCCAAACAAGGATCTGCAATGTTATTACCACACACGTACAATGACTTCAGCTGTACTTCCCTAAGGTGGGATGTTGCTAGTTTCAGATTCATCAGCACTTTTCATGATCAAAGTACAGTTCAAGAGCTCTTTCTTTGGAGTGAAAAAGGATTTCAAAGGAACATAAAAATGTTGGCAGGGGAAATTTTTCTTTTATCTCCAAGGCAGTTTGTATTCCTGCTAATTACAGATGGCAGTTGTTACATGGGTTGGCATATCCTGGTGATACTTTATCAGCAAAGGCAATTGTCACAAGCACATTTAAGAGTGCTAGACGCAGCTAAATGTTAGGCCACTGTCATGGTTACTGCAGGGAGCCGGCGGGAGGCTGCTGCGCTGCTGGGGGGATCGCGGCTGCCTCACAGGGCACGCGGGGAGGCGGCCGGGCTGCTCAGGGTGCTCCAGGCACACATCAGAACACAAACAAATATCAAAGCAATTATGCAAAGCGTGATGAGGAGGAAGCGAAAACATCCCCAAAGTGCAAAATGCTACCTCGCTGGTATATCCAAATGCTGGCAAACAAGTACTACGCCATATGAGAAGGGAATGCATCACCACAGCAACACGTTGCTTGGAAAGGCTCCCTAACGCGCACGCCGTGTGCAGCTTGTACCCGAAGTTCAAATGGCACAAGGTGACTACTGAGATAACAGTTTTGATGCAAAACTATCTCAATTGATTAATAATGCTGCACTTTTCCTATTGAGAAGCAGGAGACATCACTCTCCTGTCCTCCGGGCTCAAGAATCTCTGTTCAAAGTCCCTCTAACACCCACAACCCCACACAGACACAAGTGCAAAGCAATGCACTTTCACGGACCTTTTCCATACATGCCAGAGAAACATCATCAGGAAAGCAGGAAATGGGAAAAAGATCCTGCAAGGCTCATTCTTACCTCACTATTTTACTTTATTTCAAGTCTTAAAGTTTTTTTTTTTTTTTTTTTTTCTGTTTTATTCAGAAATAGGTTGCACAATTTCTTACTTTGGTAAAAACGCACAGGCTTAAGCTATCAGCAAATTTGTTATTCAGGGCTTACTAAATAATCCCCCAAACTGACTTACAGGGTATTAATTATGTAAAGAGTCCTTTTAGTATTAATTTTTCCTGACATGTCAACAGTTGTGAGTTTTCAATAGTTCATGTAATTCATATAGATAGGTATGGCTCTGTATCTTTTTCTGGGGAGAAGAGGCTGTTGATGGAGTGAAAGGTTGAGGATATAAGAAAGGTAAGGTGAATAAATCCAAATTATTGGAACAGATTTACAGAAAAGTAAAGGCTAAAATCTAAGGTCAAATGCATTTTCACTGCTATTTTTATGCTTGCTGATAGTAATTAATTTAATAATAATTTAATTTGTATTAAAGCAAAAAGGCACTGTGATCTGTATTCTTAATATTCAAATTCAACTGATTACCAGTTAACATTTACCCAGCCAAATTCAAACACTATGCAATGATGATTAACCTGCCTTTGCAAACCAGCAGTCTCAGGCAAATGCAAGTGGTACCAAAACACAGAATATTATCAAACTGCAAAATGTGCCATGTCTTCATAAACGCTATTCACTGAAAGTGCTAGTTAATATATTTCCTACCTTAGTTGGTTTTCTTCTGCAAGAGCTAAAGCTGATTTATTTAGACGTATCTTTTCCAAGAGTTTTCCTTCTCTTCTCTCGCGATGGGAGAAAACTGGCGCAGCGAGCAGTTTCTAACTGAGGATTAGCACTGACACTTGGATGCTTCTGCTGCTTTGACAGTCCTTTCGAGATTGCCCATGCTACAGGAAACACTTCGTTCATGTAGAAGGAGCCCCTTTTACAGTGTGTTCAGTATTAATGCCTGTATTATCAGCTACTGAAGTACCTTTCACACATCACCGCGTTTTGTGGCTAGTGAAACAGCAGGATAACAGACATTGCAGAATGAACCATTATTCCACACTGCAGGCAGAAATCTGTACACCCTGCTGCAAGGAATTAGTCTCGTCTCGGCGCTATACTGAGACTTTTGTAAGGGAAAAGCTATTGATTTACAAAGTCACTGTGGCTGCAAACTTGACCTTAGGCCAACCAAAAAAAAAAAAAAAAAAAAAAGGGAAGAAAAAGAAAAACACAAAAGTTCATTTTTAATTAATAAATCACTGAGGTGTAATTGGCATTTAACTGGTACATCTAGTCTGTAGTCTTGAATTGACATTTCTAGTCAATTGTCTACTGCCTACTGCGTTTGATTCCTCAATTTGAAGCACCATTACAGCTGTGATTAATAGATTTAAAGAAATATTGATTGTTTTCCTAGATATTTGCACATACAGAAAATGTAAAACAGAATGTTAACCCTTTCTTCCTCAGTATACACTGAGCACTAGGCCACCTTTTTAGGGTACCAGATACAGCGGCTGGACTCCAGCTGTGCATTTAAGCAGTTTCACCAGTTCCTGTAGGGCACATTTAAGCCATAACCACGTAGCTATAAATCATGGGAGAGTTGAAGAGAGAAATCTAGTCTAAAGCTAAAAATACGCTATGGTGCTTAGAGGAGCAATTGGGTTGCATGTAAATAAGTCCCAAGAGCAAAACATATCCTCCAAGGTGTTACATTGTCACCGTTTATTCACATGAAGTTCAAAACACCAAGGAGCAGTGGAGGAAAATAGGTTTGTTTATCAGCGATGGCTGCAGAGAGCTGTGGAGGGCAGGACCAGGCAGCTCCACCAGGCAGGCACTGGGTTTCTGTCCCCCATCCAAGCAGCCACCTCACCTTCTGCAACGCAGAACTAAGAGCAGCTAAGACTATTGTCCATGCGTTTTCCATAGAGTTCATCAGAAGAAAGGGAGAAGATCCAAAACGCTGAAAATCTTTTCAGCTTTAATCAGAGCAGTGAGCGCCTATATGATGATCGCATACAGAGGCTTTGAATCTGACATGAAGTTTCTCACTAGCAGCAGTTTTGACATCTCGACCTTCTTTCAAATGACGATTTACAAATCAAACAAAATAGATTTGTGTTTTTGGTTTTTTTAAGCATACCCCAGCCATGCCCACCATTGCTGCAAAAAGGGAACCCAGGCCTGGGCCCCACAGGGGCCAAGAGGAGCCCTGGCCTCTGCGCATGTGAAGGACAAACAGGTAGAGAATCTGCATCTCCCTCTCCATGGAATTGATTAAAAATCCCAAAATAAGTGAAAATTGTCTTCCAACGGGTCTGTACCAGGCTCTGAGTTATCATGTAAAATATAGTATTGCTTTTTAAAGGCAGTTAACTTCATTTTGTCTTTATGACATATTTATTAGCGCAGCTTGATATTTTAATTAATAAATAGCTATTTGTGATATAGAAAAAGAGGGGGAAATATATTTTTAGTGCCAGATGCAGAGAAACAGACTACAGCATGACTAAAGGGAAATGGCTGGTTATAAAAATCAACAGCTTGGTATATTAAAATGTGCCTATTTTCTGCATTGTTTCATGTTAGCAATTTCTGAATTTGGAACAGTTATATTATAAGCAACAAAATAAACCTTTCCCTTCCCCTCCAAAATTTTTTTCCAGTTCTACTGCTCTTTGTTTAAGTCAAACTATAAAGCATATCCCTGCTCAGTCCTTTTTGTAGCTTTTTCAGTGAAAGTTCCTGGGGAAGAGTGAACTGAGGATGAAAAACAGGAACAAAAGGGGAATAAACAGAACTATGCTGTCTTTAAACCCACTTACTGCGTGGAATGGATCTGATCCCCAGCAAATGGGCTTTAACTAACTAAATCATCATTGTATTTGGCTGGCAATCTACAAAAGCAGACATTTTTATAAGTTATCAGTAATTGACACTACTTGACTCTCCCTTCCTCCTCTGCTGAATAAACATGCAAAAAGAATAAGTGTTGGAAAAGGAGGCAATATTTAAAATCTGGGCACAGAATAATTGTGGAAACAGCTGTCCTGCTGACGCTATCGAAGAAATCAGAGATGGAAAAAATCCTATTAGGTCATTGAGCCCCTCCCTTTGCCATTGCAGGATTATTCCCTAACAAAGATTTTCCAGTGCCTTGTCCAATTGAGTTTTAATATGAACTAAGCAATGGCTTGCAGCAGCTCCCTTGGGAAACTGTTCCACTTTTTATAAGTATCACAGACTTTAACAGCAATTGCCCTATTTGCCCCATAATTTCTGTGGATCTCCAGATTATATTCGGTATCATGAAGATATTGAAAAATGTTTCAGGATTCTAGAGAATTCCAAGAAAATCCCCTAAAATGCAGAGCAGCCATGGCTACTACTTCTTTTCTGTCTTTGTGACCAGGCAATACACAAACAGACCGGCCAGCTGACTTGTGACAAGCAAATGCCGAGGAAGATATTAGAGAAACCAAAGACATCGGCCCTGATTCCAAGTCTTCAGAGCAAGTCTGTCCGTTGCAAATAAACAACAAATGACTTATCAGTGTTAGATACAGATACAGGCACTACCTCCTTTCAAATCTGGTTGCCTAAGTCATGAATTTTAGTCTAGCCCCCTAATGAAATGAGGTGCATGTGCTTCCTGCTCATCTGATCGTTCTCCAGTATGGAGCTCAGTGGCCATTTCAACTGCTGCCTTACAGGATAGGGGACATTAATCCATATTTATATGACATTAGTTTTCTTGCACACAAGCCAACCACTTTCTGTATTACTTTATGAAAAGAAAGTTCTAGACCATAAAGTTTCCAGACTATAGTAATAAACCTCCAGGCACTGAAGGTCAACATGGTCACTGCCTGCTTCATACTAACTTCATCATTTCTTGCCTATCTGCTAGTAGTACTAGTGGCATTTTCTGATGGCACTGGGCTTTTACAAACTAAAAAAGTCCTTTTTCTCTTATCTGCCCTGCTCTTTTAACTGTTAGTATATTATCCCTCTTGAATCAGTATTTTTCCACTGTTTAATGTTACTGACTTGAACCAAAGTTACTCCCAAAGACATTGCACCAGTTAAGTACTGGTGGGCTCTTATCCCCTTCTTACCATATGCCATTGTCTAACCAAATTAGGAGTAAATTCTACCACGTAAAAAAAGATTTTCTCTACAGATTTTGCAAGACAATTAAGAACCAGGCCAGAAAAACATGTTTGTACTGTGAAGTCAAGAGCAAGGGGTAAAAACAGAGATTTTGTTCTTCGCCTATGTGAGTATTTATCACTCCCTGTCACCTGCTATGGACACTCCAAATTTGACCACATCGCTCTTTTCTGTTGATTGACTTGTCTCCTTTTTCATCGCATCAAATGTGAAGCAACTGTGTTCGCCTGCAAAGCCACCCCCACGCACCACCTTTTCCTCAGTGTCAGAAGAGGGAGGTCTCCTCAGAGAAGGCAGAGCAGCTTCCACTGGTCACCCCTTCCGTTTTTGAAGGCTGTATTTTCTCCTTGTTTGTGTCTCCTACTTGAGAAAGCCGCCTGTAAATAGCTAAAAAGATGTCTTTATGCTCTTTTAAATTCCTTATTAGAAATCCATTTTCCTAATATGCACTAACATTATGCTGTATCGTGTCAATGAGTATGGATTCACTGATTACACTTGTTTCTCATTTTTTTCTACAGCTACTATTGCCCACCTCTGGCACAGCTAAAAGCCTGTGCCATGACTAACCGCAATTCCTTTTCTGATGGAAAAATTTGCCTTCCTTTTAGTTCCAAGTTATCTGAACTCATGAACAGCAAAGACTGAACTGAGCAATCACCTTGACCCCAAAACTGCTAACACTTACCAAGATACAGGAAAAGGCAGAAAGAAAATCTGGATAAATTTTAACAGTGACTGGACAACTGTGCACTTAGATCCTGGCACGAACACATGCAGATTGAAGAAAAATCCTCATTTCTAAACTATGCAGAAATGATCTTTGGATAAAGTACATCCATGCACCTACACTAAATATCTTACTTGCTTTTTAGGACAACTGACTCACATAGAAACACATTTCCGAGTGCAAAGATACAGTTTGAATGATTCAGCAGTTTTTCAGCAGAGAATGTAAAATGGAAGCACAAAGCAGAATTTATGACACTTTTAAGTATTGAAATGGGCCTGATAACCTGTTTGCTTACTATTTCTTCTACCTGAATGTTCTCCAGTACCACAAATATCCATTTACAGAATGTATGCCTCATCAAACCATTAAGAAAAAGAAAAGAGTTATACAAAAAGTTCATTGTATTTCATAAAATTAACATTACAGTACTGCAATAACACTCATTTTTGAGCATATGAACACACGTAAATAAGTAGGCGCCTCTGTGTATTTTGAGAGTTGTTCAGGTGAGAGTCCCCTTACCTCAAGCACCCTTCCTGTGATAAACTTTTCACAATTGTCACATCTGATACCAAACTTCGCATGATAGTCCGTTTCGCAATATGGAATGCCATCCCTAGGGAAAAAATGACAGACAATATGGAGATAAGGTTAAATGGAATCACAGGTGGTCTGCCAGATTACTCAAATGAAGTTTGTTAACATTTCAATGGACATATTGTTTATGGATTTATCCTCTGCTAAATCCAGTATCTACTAATTTTTAGAGAAATTGAACAGTCAATAAATAGGTAATACCTGATTGCCTATATCTGATCCTTCCTTTTAAGTCCACCACTTTACAGTTTTGTCACCAAATTCAGCACTCTCTTTCCTCCCAGCCACAACACTAGATCGTATCCCAGTTGCGGTTTTAACTACCACAAGTGACTTTTAAGCTAAAAATTCAAAAATTGGGAATCTTGCTTTTATTCCAAACAATCAAAACCAAAGTGCCTGCACTGTTACTCTATAATTAATGGATCTGTTAATTTGCTTCCTATTACTGGGCAAGGCAAATACATACATACATATATATTTGTACATATATTTATCAGTGCTATCATCCGTTAAAATAATGGCTACGCCAGAGGCATACTAGGATATTAACTTAGTTTCTAGAAAGTGTGTTTTCCTTAGAAGAGGAAGAGAGATGTTTTAAATTAAATCTACCAAAATCATGTATTTAGCTCACTAAACTGATAAATGAAAAAAAAATTACTGTTGAGAAAATGGAGACATCTCTTCTTCCCACTTGAAAGTACAAATTAAGTATCAATTAAGTATGTTTAGTGCGTTAGTGCATAACATGCTAAAAGAGCCCACCATCAGATAGATTTATTAGCACAGGCATAATTTCTGTGGACATTCCTCTAGGGAAACATAAAAATTAATTTAATAGTATGAAAGTTGGATTGCTTAAAGACTAACCCATAAGTTATCATAATAATTAATTGAAATAATTGAACCAGGGATGTTTCTTCCATTGAATTGTTTTGCTTGGCTTTCAACTATTTTTTCAGAGACGACTTTGCAATAAATAAATCTTTACAATTTAAGGTTTTTTTTGTTGCTGAAAAACAACCAGGTGCTGTACTGTAACACAGCACAGTAGCATGGAATTTGGGATAATGTAAAGCTTTATTTAATAATATTCTGCATTAGAAATTTTCTTAGTTTCCAGTGCCAGCTGTGAAATTAGATGTTGTATTAATGTAACCCAAAGACCTGTTGAATATCAGTGGACTAATGGGTCTCAAAGTCCCTTGTGTATAAACATAAGAGCACTGGGGACTGACCTATTTTTTGTTTTAGGCTAATTTCATCATAGACCAAACTCCTCTATACGAGAAATGAATCCCTGTCGCCCTGGCCAGGAACAGGCCTATAATGCACTGGCCTGAGCTCAGTGGTGACACAAAGGTCTGGTCTGTGGGTGCTTTGTGATGACTCTCATCACTGTTGTTGAACTCAGTTTGAATTTGGCATCTTTCTTATGGGAAACATATAGAGAAAGGCTTAAGATATCAATCTCTAATCTTTTATATAACCTCAAAGAACAACGAAAACCTAAAAGTTCTGCCAAACAGAACCAAATTAAGTCCTTTGTATCAAAAGAAGAGTGAAAATGAGTTAAGATGCCCTGACTTCTTCTTACTTGCTGATGTACTCTGCATTCAGTAGCTTGCCGCACGTATTGCACTTAAAACAGCCCAAATGCCAGTGTTTGTCCAAAGCGACCAGCGATTGCCCGTTTTTTATTTCTGAACCACAGCCTCCACAATCTGCAAGAGAAAAATCCAGTAGGAGCAAATCACATATTGGAAATAATCAGGCAAAACTACGGGTTGGGGTTGTGTTGCTGCAGTGCAGGAATCCCTTGGTGTCATAGTAGCAGCTCGGTCAGGCTTCAGAGCTCACCAAAAACTACTCCCCGGTGGATGACAAGCAGTGCAGACCTCATGTTGCCAGAAGACATGACTCATTCAAAGACAAAAATAGTAACTTAGGTTTCCTAGTGATTTAGGTTTTACTTTAACTCACTTACATTGTCTTGCTTGTGTGAGATGAAGTCTTGCTAATCAGCTGTTCACATATCATAAACAGATTGATAAAGTTAACAAAAATGACCGAAAAGTCTTGAGATGAAAGTATATAATTGATTCTTCTTA
>JAWLRI010000332.1:6333277-6353510 GCA_034781795.1 Crypturellus tataupa | reverse complement strand
ATGGAGAACAAGACTGGAAATCAGCTATCCTGATGGGCTCTCTCCTGAAAGGTGTCAGTAAAAGGGCAGATTTTTCCTCAATTAGCAATCTTGGAAATAGTAAAACCCTAGAAACCATGAAGAGTTGATTGCTTTGAAACAGTACTCTGACTACAGAAGAATACAGTACTTGTTATATTTGAATGAGTAGTCAAGAGAGAAAGTTAATATACTTTGTTGACTCAATGATTTAGTTAAAAAAATGAATGTTTGAACACAGAAGTGCATCTGAATCAAATGCAGCAAACATTAAGCTAAGCACAGGTAGGGAAGGATTACTCTGAATCAGTTCAACTGTGGTACGCATTGGGCAATTTGAAAAAACACAATTGTTAAAAGCAGAAGAAAGATAATTTACCTCCTATGGCACAGAGAGATGACATTACAAAATACGCAGATGCTCACAGGCAGCATAACATCAGAGCTGATTTGGGGACGAGGGAGCTGGGGTGGTGGTCAAGTATCTCGTATAGTGTTTGGTTTATTTTCTTAAAGTTTAATGACCAATGTGCTCATTTGTTAATGAAACAGGGGGAAATAATTTCACTTCTCTTAAGTTTTCCATATCTGCAAAAAGTTCTGGAGAAACAGGGAAGCTCTCCTTGGAAGTTTTCCGGAAGGTCCAGGCCTCAAAACTCACAAATGAATCCTGGCAAGTGCTTCACTCTCTCACTGTTTGGGAACATAAAGCTTGCACACAACATATTTGCCAGTGTTTCTGCCACCCTTGACTTCTCTCTTTCACAGGCATCGGGGTTCATGGATTTTGAAGCCACCAAGAGCGAAGGCACAGCAGAAGGTGGTGGTAACAGTCAATTAACAAGGTTTCAGTTTCTGAGCTCTTTAACTTGCAAGCAGGATTATATATAGCACTGTAGGTTAAGAAACAGTATATCCACTGCAGAATATAATGACATCTCACAACTAGTTGCTAGATGCTACTCATACTTTCAAAAATATGCAGCGTGATCTTCACAGTCAGCTAATATATTTTTTTCTAGGCAAAAATTAAGAGTCTGTTTAAAGTAGCTCTCTGAAATGACTTGCAGGGTTTTAATACACCTTAATGTGAATTTTGTTTCATCCACCATCCTGGAATATTTGTAAACCTAGCAACAACACAGAAGCTGACCAACAAAATTATATTTTAAAACACCAGATGACCATCAGACTAGTTCAGTGTGGCAGAGGCCTGGCACACAACAGTTAGTCCTGGTCTCATCCTTCTCCCGTGCTGTGCTTGAGCTGTGGTCGGATCATCTGAGCTTTCCGGCCCGAAAGAAATTTTTTTTTTCCAGAGATGTTGGACAGCCTTTTGTTCTGCCTCTCTTGCTGAACAGCCAATTCAATATTAGAAAAATGAACAGAAATATATTTACTTTAAAAGACAAAATGCCAAGAACACCCAATCCAATTTCACAATTTCTGCCTGAACATCCAGATGAAGAATGAGGTTTAGAAGAAGAAGTATCCAACACTGTTTAAGTGGAAGCCAAATGCTTTTGAAATACAGCAGTAAAGGAAAGCAAACAATTAAAATATTTTAGACTATAAAAAGGCTGATGTAGCTGCTGGTTTCCAGAAAGAACTGCATTTTAACTTCTACTTTTCCTGTATTGTCCTAATTTCTTAAGATATGCAGACACAAGTTCCTCTGGGCTTCACACGGGGCTAAAACCACTTTTTTTTTTTTTTTCCGCACCTTTTTTGAGTTTACTGAGTTTATATATTCCACTGCTTAATGATTTTCTTGAAGATAAAATGAACACCAGTGGATTCAGAGAAGATCTGGATTTGGCACAAAAAAAAATCCTTAATGGATACACGTCTATGCCTCTTGTCCCTCCATACATTGAAATTTATTCACCTCTACATAGCACATACTTAAATTCTACCAATGTGCTTTGTCAAGAAAAAAATCTTCCTAAATTCAGATAAAATATAGAATTTAGAATGCAAAATCCTTATAAAACAAACATGAAGTTGTTATTAACTTGAAACATATATGCTAATTTATCACACAGTTAATCAATTCAAATCATGTCACACCAGGCTCTACTTTTCTGTTCTTTAGCTATAAGAATATTGAAATTGCCCATTGCTTTTGCCAGATTCTGTTTTCTGGCCTTTCACATCCAGCATAAGGTATTTTTTGAGCCATACAGTCCTATCTCTGATTGACAGGTAAGAATTGTGAACAGTTTTAGTAAAACTCAATTTCCATTGATACAGATAGCCTTAATTTCCTTTTCCGCTTTCACTTTACAAACACGTGGACCTTTCAGAGGAAACATCTTTGGAAGTCCGAGGGAAAACTTCCTTTGGAAGATGTAGGCCCTTCCAATTAAAGTGTAAGAAAAAGATTGTTTATACTTTTCCTGGGGATTCAAAGTAATGGGGGATTCATCCGCAACATTTTTGAAACTGTTTTGTTCTATTCATCCCAAGTTTTATACACTATCATCATGAAACACAATAGGAGAGAACAGTCAGCTCGAGCTATAAACAGCACTGGGAGAAGCAGGGCATAAGCCCTCAATTTTCTTGCTGGCAGAGCTAACATGCAATTTAAATCTAACTTTGTTTCATTAAGAGCCAACTGGTCAATGCAAGAAACAACCACACAAGACTCTATGTTATACTGTAATTTTAATAACCAGGCCTTCATATCTGACATGAATACTACTTCATTTTTTCAGTCTTGAACTGGGGCAATAGTATCAGCAAGGACAGCCCTGCTCTGTGCTACTGAGGCATGGGGCACTCAAAAGCAGTAATATTGGTACTCTCGAGAGAGAAGCACAGTCTGGGCTTTTTCCCAATGAAGTAGCTAGTTGCAGGCACATTAGATTCTCTCACTGATTTTACCATCTGAAGGAACATACACTTCCCACCAGTTTCTATTCAAATCTTATCTTCCCTGAAGATGAGGGGAAAAAAAAAAAAAAAAAAAGAGTTGCAACTGCCACTGGCTTGCTTTTCGATGCAAGAACAGTTCAGAAGTGTTACTTTCAGCAGGCAGGCAAACGTGGATTATAAAAGTGCTTTAAAATCCTGTAATATTCTGACGATCGTTTCCCTGAATGCAAAGTGCCCTCTGTTACCAAGTTCAGTTTTATAAGGCAGTGCCAGATACACTTTGCCAGGTGCTTAATATGCTACACTTGGAACCTGTAATTTAAGGTTCCTTGCATTAGAAGAAGGACCCAAATGATACTTCTGACTTTCCTTCAAAGAAAATGCCAAGTAAAATGCCAAGTGCTTGACCATTCTGTCCCACAAACCAACTGTCTATTTTCTGGGCATTTTTCTTACACAAACAAACAAACAAAAAACAAAACAACAAAAACAGAGATTTTTCTGCTAACTCAAATGTACTTATAGTCTATCCATCTCATTTTCTCTGATCATATCACTCAGAATAAACAAATGCTGATGATGTTTAGGCAGGATACCCCTCCCCACAAGAAGTATAAATTATATTTGGCTTGCAGGGTAGTTGAATCAATGCTGATTTAAAGCAGTTCTTCTGTTGAGCTACCCCATAAGTCAGTGTTACAAATCCACCAAAATCACTGAGTGAATCTTATTGGTCAGATGGACATTAGTGGCCTCTGAAGAAAATAAGAACATCTGTGTCTTTTTAAGGAAAGTTCTGAAAGCAAGTTTGTGTCTTTCTACCAAAGACTGAGGTAGCAGAAACTACCAAGTTCATCAGCAGAATTAATCCTGACATTTACTAGCACACATGAAGGATAAGGAAAACCTCATAAAAATATTGCTGCATCAAGAACTTCATTTTTAGAACTGCAGCACAGCTTTAGCATGTCTTGGTTACATATAATCATTTCCAACGTGTTCTAGTGAGGATCTTCACTGCACTGCAGCTGAGCTTGCCTTGCTAGGTACTTGCGAATTTGTTCTGAACTCCAAAAGAAAGATGTCAAATGCACCAGAAAGCTCCAAACTATAAGCTAAAGAACTGGCTAAATGCAGCAGCAGGTTATACAGCAAGTGAAACCTGAATAAGGCACCAAGTTGCTAAGTGGAGTAACACAAGGTAAATAATGGACTCTGTTGCAAGTCCTAATGGAGTGGCTGGAGATGTGAGTACATGTAATGGCAAAATGGTGACAAGGAGATTTGTTTTTCTCTCAATTGTAGATTAAGACTTCACAAAAGACACTAGTGATAGGAAGAAAGGCAGGAGGAAATAACTGTGCCCTTTTGCAGAACAGCCTGTAAAATGGACAGGCTGCAGAACAAGAGCTCACAAGAACATTTACTTTGTAAGCTTCCCAGTTGGCCATTTAACTCACTCCAACTCCCATTTAAAAATAAAGAAAAGCTTTTAGGGTTTTTGTTTATTTTGTTATTTTTACTCTTCATGTTTGCTTACATCATCCAAAACAAAAACTCTTATATGAAACAAGGGAAAACTGATACTGTGTTTGCTTGTGACACTTGGTGTAATCCAACACATCCGTTAAGTGGTGGAGACAGAGCCCAGGACCTCTCTCTACCTTTCAATTTAAATGATTACCACTGTTTGTAGGAAGGATAAACCTCTCTGACAGTGGAGGCAATGGCAATTTCTCAAGCACCATAACAACTAAAGCATAAGATATCATAAGACAGAGGAAAAAAAAGAAAAAAGAAAAAAAGGAGTTATTTATATACTCAGAATTCTAAAACTTTTGGTAGTTCTATCTTTTACATCTGTGCGCTATGTGCCTGAAGACTTGTCATTGGTCTTTTCTTTCAAAATCTATTTTTTAAAAATGAAATACAACTCTATGAAGAAACCTACCTGCAAACAGCACACACAAAACAGTCTGGGTGATAGGTTTTGCCAAGTGCTGAGACCACTTCTCCCTCAATGAATTGATCACAACTGAAGCACCGTGTGCCATAGAGTCTCTGATAGTCCAAAGTACAGATGTAGTCTCCCTGTCTCACAAAAAATCCTCCTTGTGCCAGGTCACATCCACATGCTGCAGGAAGAGAAAAGGCAGACTCAGAAGGCTGAAAAAAAGGAAATTATCTCTGTAAGAATGCTTTTTTTTTCAACTGCAACCAGTACAGTTCTTAGTGTTAATATTTAAGCGTTTCAACTTAAGGGCTTAAGATCACACAACACTTGCCTCTCTGAAAAACACTGTTATACAGTAAAATATAAGTGATAAACTGTATACAGTAATAATCTGAATTCATTCCATATAAAAATATAACCTCAGTGCAGAGGCTGTTAGTCTTTAGAAATTGAGTGCAGTGCTAGTATATACATTACTCATTTATATTTAATAGGTTAAAGGAAATGTATAAAAGATACAAACCTTCATAGTCTAAAGCAGCAATGTTATAGAGAGAAATGTCTTCTCTAAAATTCCCTGATATTTCTCCTGGGCACGACCGCTGCTAAAAATACTGCTCTATCTAAACAGCCGCTCCGACGTGCACAGGAACCGCTGTAAACTTCCATGACAGTTTACAAGTTGTTTTTTTAATAGATCCTATGTTTACTTGATAAGCATCACACACCAACCACAAATCAGAAGGATCTCCAGAACCATCTGCTCCTGGCAAAAGCAGAGTTTTCAATCTGAGCTGTCACTTTATATTTTTAAGGTTACATCTATAGGGAAGGGTTAAAGAAGATTAACAAGGAGCTTGTGAGATGTATTTTCTCTGTTGCACCAGGGATGGGGCTAGGATGGTATTTTAAGATTATAAAATAGGAAAGGAAGCCAACGGTCTGACTGAAGTTGTACAAAAGTAGATAGAGATACTGATTGTCCTTGTCTGTATTGATCAGGATCTTTGGAAACAGACTTGACTGGATTTATAAGAAGTAGTGAAATTCAAAATGGGGGCTTTGCTATAATGACTATTATTATATTCTAATCGTGCTTGTCACTATGTCCTTCTACTCCTGACCCTGCGTGGGGGGAAGTTCCTCCAGCAACAAACAGTGCTTACAGTCAAACAAGGCTGAAACACAAATTAAATGGATGCACATAACAGGTGGACACTCCTCTCCCTGCTGCTGGATACAGAAAAGCAGAACAATTGCTTATAAAATTTGTGTTAAGTGTACAAAAAACACTGAATTGCTGTCTAGTGCCTTGGACCAAAAATCACAAAGCTACTTAGATGTCTAAAGTTCCAGAGTGGGATTTCTGCTTTGGTATCTGAAAGACCACAGGCACCTGAGTTTTTTGAAGTAAAGCCTCTCTACTCACACTTAAACCTGTCTGTAGTTCCAAAATCAGTCATCTCATGAGAAATGAGACCAGCAGACACAATCAAAGCATAAAATGAACACACGGCACCAAAACCCTTATAAATCCTAGGATCCCACCAAAACCACAACTAAAGAGAAAGAATCACTTGAATTCTCTGTCAGCCTTCCTAATACTCACAGACCACAGGACATCTGGCCTCAAAGCCCTCTCTAAACCCTGAGTGTGCATGTAAATTCCTGAGATAGATTCCCTTTCAATCTCCTTTGAGATGCCTCTAACCACTTAAATGAAGGGAAAACAAACAAACAAACACACACAAACAAAAATGCAAAAAAAACAAAAGTAACAACATAAAAAGCAGAATACATGCCAGAATATGGCAAAGAGCTGAAGAACCATGATATTAATCAACTTTTCTTCTTTATAGACCAAAATAATTCCAATTTGATGTTCTTCTCATGGGAAGTGTTGGTTAGATGATTTCTCTTGCAATATATTCTTAACGCATAGGCTTAAGGTATTTACATTAGCTCTTTTCCTTTTCAACGTTAAATAAAGTCTTCAGTTTAATTTTTAGCAGGGATGTGCATTTCAAATATGCTCTTCAAAATTACAGCATAGCTTGCTAAACGTTATGGGTTCCTTTTAGTCAACACATTTCCTTTAGGTATCTATTGCTATGACAGAAATCCAAATCAACTACAGATTTAAGGAGAACGAGGATCTTACTGAGCTGATATTAATGGTGGCTAAGGCAGTTATAAAATTTATCATGTTGTGTTTAAATAGGAGATTGACATTGCAGAGTGGATCATAAAATAGGATGTTAATGGACTTGACAGGTTTTGGAGTGAGTAGGGAGAGACTACTTCCCTACAGAATATCTCCTTACATCAGCAGTGGCAAATCACTACAGCACAAGCATAGAAAGCCACCAAGAACCAATTTTGGGTTTGGATCTTTAGGCTTCTCACACACTTTAATTTGGATAGCAGAATTAAGGTTAGGGCTTATTTCCTACACAAACTGTGCTAATACCTGTTACTGTATTTTCCAATTAACACTAACAGATTCAGCCTGACAGTCCCAACAGGTCCACTGCAAATGAGCTGCACGCAGAAGCAATGGGTTCTTGCAGCACCTTGTGTTATACATGACAGCACGATGATAATTATGCAAGAGACAAGAGGACCATGAGAAGGAGAAAAGCAAATAGACATAGTACTTGTTCCACAGTACAGAATCAAGGATTTTATTCCTGAAAAAAAGTTATTGTAAGATACCTGACTTTCTAGATTAACAAGGTGGTGTACTCTGAGAGACATGCTCTTGTCCAGCCACAGTTCTAGAATAAGAGATACGACATTAAGAAAAGAATTCTCAGGATAGGATTATAAAGAGGATCAAATGGCCATGGGATTGCATGGAGGATCAAATGGCCATGGCAGGGGTGCCAGTGGTTTAGGATGAAGAGGGAAGTACTGGCTCAAAGCAGGTATTAGTGCAGCAGGAATAAGAAACTCCAAATAAGAAGAATTTTCTTGCCAGAGAGAAGAAAAAAAAGCAGGGGGGGAATGAGGCCAATGAAGCCTATTAATGGCCTAAAGTCCACAGGCAACATTGATATCCACGCTCAGAAGTATAAGGAGAGCTGATTACCTTGAAGAGTAGAGAAGGGAGCATCTTAAAGACAGGAGATGACAGGTCTTCCACAAGGAATAAAACATGCCATTCTGAGCGGCAGAGGAGAGCAAGGCTCACAAACATTGGCTATCACAGAACACTCCAAGTCATCAACGTTTTGAGGCTGCACGGGAGCTAGATGGTAATGGCAATAACCTTACGGGACCTCCTTGAGGTCTGGAAATCATCACAGCATTCCTAATCATAGGAAAGAGTTTATGGAAAGATATCCCAGTATAAAAACGAACAAACCAACCAAAAAAACTCCATCAAACAAACAAACAAACAAAAAAACCCACTCTCAGCTATAGGTTTGGAATCAAGTCTGAGCAATAGCCAACGGGGATTATGAGATATGGTTAAAATACTATCTTTAAAATTCTTGTACAGGATAATGAGTGAACTCTCACAGAACCACAAACAAAAGCTTAAAGCATGAGATAAGCTTGGGAGGAATTAGAGCTAAAAGTTTTTTTTCTTAATTTTTGGAGGTTTGATATCTTAAGCTCACTGTTGTTCATAAAATATAAGTATCACCATTCTAAAATACAATTCTTCTGTTCAATGCTTCTGTTTAACAAAGCAGATGTTTCCGTCATCCCCCATAAAATCTGTGATTAATATACAGTATGGTAATAAAAATACTTATTTTTATTAAACTGTCTTCTAAAGTAACAAATGTTTTTTTAAACCCCTGAATTCTATGGTTATAAGTCAAAGTGCATAAGAAATAAGAAAAGAAGCTCTTTCTTTTTTCATTGACAATACTAATTCCTAATAGAGTAGTAGTGAACACATAAATGGGTATAGCACAAATACATTTGGAGCCAATTAGGTCTGTAACAAATGGATTTGTCACTAGTGCCCAACATAATTATTCCTCATACAAAATTTGATGACTTCTTCTTCTCAGTGAGACAGTTAAATCAACTGATGTACATCAGTGTGACTACTGATTTGGTTTAGTGCAATATTTTTATGGCAGTGGATGCTTTTTTTGAACATTCGTGAATATTCCTAAATATTCCACCTGCTTTTATGTCACTCCAATCATAGCTTGCAAAGATTTGAGCAAAACCAATTTTAAATGTGCCATATTAAAGATTTTTTTTCATTACTGCTTTTAAATGCAAAAAAAAACTTTAGCAATGTTGTAAAATACTTCCTCTTTGACAAGAGGGATAGTAACTTTTCAAACAGGCTTAGCCATTCACCACACAAAAAGCTTTTTATCTGGGGTAATGATATCACTGTTAATGCAGGTTTTGAGCATCTTAGTATCCCAATGAGTGTTAAAATTATTTGCATTAAATCTTGTTGCCACATTGGCTCCTTAGTCTTGTCAGCGGTAGCTAGTTCTTCTAGACTTTCCTCCAAACTGGAAGCCATAAGAAAACTCCTAAAGAAAACGTCCATTACTTTTTTTTGGCACAGAAATCTGAGGAGGCAGGATGTTGTCCCTTCTTTCTGCCTTTTACTTTAGTATATCGCCATAATAGAAATCATGTATGCCAGTATTTGAGGTGTTACTCCCTTGAAAGTCTTTATATTTATTCATGGGTGAAGAGAAATGCAGCTCCTGAGTGGATGTGAGGCTCCAGGGCTATACCCTCCCCTTTACCGAGTGACTTTGCAGTGCGAAGGAAGTAACAACTTTTCTATAATCCACGTATTCCCCAATTTCCTGTATTCCCATCGTCCAGCCAGGTCTCGCTCGCTGGTCAGCACAGCCCTATCTGAGCAGCTTCCTTGGTCAGGCTGCTGCATCCAGCACTGGACCCGCGCGCGCTCCTCTGCTCTTTGAACCATCCGATCTGACTGACCTCGATCCCCGGCTGACCAGAGGGGAGCACGAGGTGCCCAGCTCTGATCTGGCTTGGATATTAAAAGAAGCTTGGATGAAACACTGAGAGGAGAAGCCCTGGGAACAGAGTCACGAGCCATCTCTTCCAAGGAACGTGACCTCGCTGCCTATGACTGGTGCAGAGATCCAGAGCTGCTGCGATGATCATTCCCCATGACCCACGAGAAGGAAATGGGAAGGAAGGCAGGGGGCAGCACACTGGAAAGTTACCACCAGCTGTTAGCTCTGCAGGACGGAAACTGGTGGTGGTGTTCTGCCACACACCACTCCTACCCGGCACTGGTCATCCCAAACAGTAGCTGGAGGGAGGGATATTTAAAACCTGGATGCGGTTTCCATATATCACTGAGGTTCATTTCAGTGAGATATTAAAAAGATTGCATAGAACTCAGGATAATAAAGTGCCAGGAACACTAAGTACCTAAGCTGGTTGTGTGACCATCACCTTACACACCAAAGTAACGTCTCATGCTCTTAGGAACCAGTTTTAAGTAGTTTAAGTAGTGAACAGTGTTGGCTCCTGTTAGAGTTTTGACAGCGAGCTGCCTAGTTGTTGGAAGTGGTGTGGGACTTGAGATGGCAGCTAGATATCTGCATCACATCTCAAGGGCCTCGGTGTGGTTTCTCCGATAACTCAGTAGCTCCACAGATGAATATGCTTTTCAGTTAGCTGTCAGCAAAGTATCTCATGGAGATCTGAGGGCTACTCTACTTTCTTAGGGAAAAAAGGTTTCTTTTTTTTCCCAGGATAATATTTGTAACAGCACCTGGAGAACTGTCATTTGATGCTGTGTGATTTTTACAGTTGACATAATGCTAATTCTTAACAGAATACCATCACAGAGGCTTACTTAAGTCCTGGTACATACAAATGACTAGAAGCAAAAGTTAATTAAAAATAAAGTTAAATGAAAAAAGAAAGTGTTTTAAGCATCTTTCTACCCCTAATATTGCACTCCATTCATTTTTCACTGGAAAAGTATCCATATTTGCCTTCCCTGTATAATGAGCCCAGTTAAAATCAATTAATTTGGATGCTGCACTTGCAACAGTAACACGCACTAGTCTGCTCAGCACTTTGCCTTAAGACTGCCAAACATGCAAGAATTTTGCTTATCAGCCCTCAGCTGTGTGTATGAAGTCAGCTTCTTTTCTCTCCATTTGATGCTTAACATGAGCAACAAGGCACGAATCCAACACAGGAGAGAGAAGCAGAGTCTCAGAGAATAAAAGAAGGAACAAAGACCCATTCAAAGTACAGTTAAGGAATAAACAGGGAACAAAATCCCCAGTTTTGCCAATAGCTAATGAAAAGTTCTTCTCAGCACTCTGGCTTTAAGTCTATTTTTAATATTTCCATCTATCTTCGAGATTAACCACCTCAGTGGCTGACCAAACTCCCAGGAATGAAAGGCAGTATATGCCACTGGCACGTTCATCCTCTGGCTGCTAAATGGCATGAATTCATATACTATTAATGCAGTTTGGGAGCCCATTCTCCAAAAATCCATTAATATTTCTGGAGTATCTCTCTTGTCCATTTTAACTATGAGAAACAACAGAAATCACCTAGCAAACAACTACAATTTCCACTTGTTAACTTCACGCTGGTGGGCAACTACCTTGAAGCCATCTAAGGCAGGTCTAACTATAGCTACATCTTCCCAGGCAGATGCCTGTGAAGCCGAGAATACTCAGGCCTGTCAATCACCAGAAATGTTTTAGTTCTCATATCTGAAATACCAGCTATAGTCTCTATGGATGCAACATTTTGTATCAGTCCACAGTAAAGAAAAGGAGGAATATGCAGCAACAGAAACACCTTGGCCAGATGTGGTGGCCTCTCCCAGGTTTCCCAGGAAGAACACAAGAGAAAACAAACACGTTCTTCCAGAGAAACACAAAAACAACTATTGGGAGTGGATAAATATAGAGAACTAAGAGATATATTTTATCTATCTTATAACACTATACCACACAGGTATAGCATACACACAGGTGTAAGGTATATGCAGTATTGCACAGCTACAAGCTAGGCTGGGTAAAATACCCGTAAATTCTGTGCTTCTGCACACACTAACACTTAGAGATCCAAGTATCTTCAGATATCACATAAGACATTATACAGTATCTTATGACCCATGAAGCTTTTAAGATTCGGATGCACTCATTAGAAAAGGGAGAGTTTGGAGTGCTCTCTGGATGGCCTGCCACTTAGCTCCAAATTTGATGGGAACTATAAATCTAGTAATTTTTGCATTAGAAATGCATTTCCATTTTGAATTTCCTTCTTGGACAGCAGAACTTCCCAACAGCTTAAAGACAGCCCTATAAAAGCTCTCTGTACTATTCTGGATGACAGAGATAAGCACATATGGCACTATGAACATGGTTCTTCCAGGCTGCTGGAACAAATCTCAGGACAACGTGAAATCCTGTGTGTTTTATATAGATTTATTGTTGTAAGGAATCAAACAGGTTATTTTTAATTTGCAAAAAAAAAAAGCAAAAAAGATTTAAGAAATAATGTGCTTTCAACCACTGTTCCCTAGCATAACAACATCTTTGACCTTTCTGATAGAACACTGCTGTCATTTGACAGGCTAATTAAAACAACTTGCCTGTAAAAAAAAAAAAAAAAAAAAAGCAAAATCATTAAATATTTGCTATTTTTTTCATAATGATGCTTTGGTTGCCAGTTACAGGTTTGCAAATTAAGTGCTTGCTCCAACTAAGCACAGCTACAGCAGATGGTCTCGTGCTAATGAGTCGCAGAAAGCAGGAGGTGCAATAACACCATGGTGGCAATGACAAATTCTGTTGAACAATCTTCTTTAGGTCCCCATCAGAGTTGAGCAATTCAGAAGAACCACAGGCTCTGCACTGAGTTTACACTACCTGCCATGGGCTGAAATTATTTATGCTCAAGATTTTCATCTTCCAGTAATAACTTTAACAGCCTCAAATTTATGTTTCCATGCAACATGTAACAAATTTCAGGTCTAAGTTTCAAATTCTACTCTACATGTGTGTATATATATATATATATATATAAAAGCTTTAGCTAAAGTGCTCTCTGAACTGGAATATCGTCCAGACAAGAGAGGTTGCAAAAAAACCATGTAAAGGTTGCAACTAGTAGGAGTATATATTTAAAGTCATTGCAAAACTAACAATTATGTTATCAATGTTGAGAGTTTACTGATTGACTACGAAAATTCTTCAAACTTAATAAATGCATAAATGCCTTAATTATTGAATTGTTTTGGGAAAATTAAGACTTAAATTAACAATTCCCACCACAATGCAGAACCACTGGCCAATGCATTCACTCACTTTTGCATAGGTCTGACATCAGGGAAGTGAAATGCAAAATGTGACAGCAGTTGATTAGTCCTCAACCTATCCCACTGCTGGAACTAGAGTCTGGGAGCACCGTGGCCAGAGTTGAGTTTTTCCGGTTGTGCTGAGTTAACACAGTCTAGGATTGCAGGATCCTGAAGGACTCGCGAAGCGAAGGGCACGCTGCCGGCAGCGCCCCATGCCCAGGGGCCGTGGCATTTCATCCCCAGCGCCCCAGGAATCACACGTGGTAGGAGCCACTTCTGCTATGCCAAACATTGGGACTCAAAGAGCTTCCAGTTCGGTTCTCGTAAATGACTCTCCTTCTGCAACCTGAAACCCCTTAGCGAGGGTGAATGCAAATCCCTCGCATCGCTCAGCGTGGCTTTTAACGCACGTATTTATATCCCCAGCAGATGTGCTTGAACCGATAAACAAATCTCCCTGTTACCAAGCTACCTGATGGTTCTTAATCTTCTCACTGAATATTCCGCCATTAAGTATGTTGACTCACAATTGCAACTTCATATTCTAAATAAAAAAAAAAAGCATGTGAAAGGACCTCAACGTTTATATAAATGTAAAATATCAAGTTGAAGGCTCCTTTAAAAATCCCAAGGAACTTTAATGCTAACAAAAATCATAAACATTTATTTGCTGACGTATTTTTTCAGGTTATGCTAACATCTAGATCAAAATGCCTAGAGAAAAATGTGTACTTGAAACTGATAACTGCATTGCCATGGGAAACTGCATTCTCCATCCAGAGTAAGCCAGAAATCCAGGCGATTCTCATTAGAGATCAAGTGACGTGAGCTACGGACAGGTACATAGCGAAGCTGGTGCAGCACAATGGTCGCGTTTCTCCAGCTGCGGCTTGGATTGCAAGCTCACTTGATTACAATCAAAGCCAAATCAGTAAAGGACAAAGGAAAGAGTTACAGTCTCTCTGACATTAGAGTAATCTTACACAAAAAAAATCTGCAGGACAGCATGCATTTTTCCACGTAGTTAAGAGTGGAGGCTGCAGGATTTTTGCATACAAATATTCCAAATTTGCAAGCACGTGACAGATCGCCCATTATCTGGATTGTCTGAGTCACTATGTAAAATGCTGTGAGGTATGTTTTCTCTTTATACGCAAAGCTATAGTGACCAAATAATTCATACCTCCCAGAAACACTGGGCTTGGATTTGCATTCCTACTACTTCCCACAAACTGCAGTTGACACAGGTCACGGCTCCTTCAGAAGTGCTGTAACATCACAGAGAAAGAAATGCAAGAGAAATACTCCTAGAACAAGATAATTTGTGTGTCTGTGAAGGACCAAACAAAGAGGCTATTGAGGATAACATAAAGACAACACCTGCATCTCTCCCATCTGCAAGGCAGCTTTAGTCCGGGCCTCTGCAGGCCACTCAACTTTGCAGCCTTAAGCGAGCTCCAAGCGAGTATTTGTCTGGTACCAGGCACTGTAGGAGCAGCAGGACGGACAGAACACACTTGCTTTGAACTTGATATAGTCTGAACTGTCAATGTTTTATCACCTTTTCTCTTTACCGTTAGTGCTCTCATAATAGCAGTATGAAACAATACGAGCATTTGCAAACGTGGGAACCAAAAAAGCCTTTGAAGTGTGATGAATATAGTGTTTGCCTAAGATTTCAAAGGCTTTCACTTCTACTACAACAGCACTTTTATTAAAGCTGGTTAATAAGGAAAGAATTTCAAAGTACAGATTGAATAAAAAATTTGAAGAGGATGCAGTGTGAATGACTGGATAACACATCCCCTACAGCCTTTTCCTGGTATGCACTTATCAGATATGCACTTTAACAATGAATAATACATACAAACTATAAATAGATATAACCATAAACATTATTTATAATGCTTATTAATTTCCCTATCTCTTATTAATCTTTGCTATTAAGCAAAAGTAGAAGACATTCACAGTATTGCCAGGAAAACTTTTAACCTGGAGAGACATCTAACTATTAAGTACAAGAATAGGAATAAGACTCTGTCTTAGAATTATCTGGGAAATATAGGAATGACTGGATGGGAATGAATAGCTTTATACCAGCTTGATTTTTCATGGCTTCATAATTTAGTTTAAAAACAAAATGCAAAAACATGCTTGCTGCTATAATCTTGACCATTTCTGAAACTTGGGGTCCTCATGGAATCAGCCAGCTATATGCTACGCTACCTTTCTACTTTGAAAAAAGGACTGACTGAATGCCCACACCCCCGTCATTGAAACTCCATACTTTAAACTCAAGCCCTATCAAATTCAAATTCAAAATTCAAACCCTATCAAATAAATGGTTTCACATTTTGCCCATATTCAGAAAGTTACGTGCAACTTCATCCAGTATATAATATTATCTGTCACTGATAAAGTTATTAAATAGACCTTAAATATCTTTAGATGCCTCTCAGGGCACAGTCATTTGTACTCTGTCTCCTTGGGCTCTATGCTATTTTGCAGTCTTCACCACAGGAGGTCTGTAAACATCAGGGGAAAAAGGGTCATTTTCTGCCATCTGGGATGGAAATTTCCACATTAGAAAGGAAGTTGCATTTCTTCAATTAAAAAACAAACCAAAACAAACAAAAAACCAACCCAGACACCAGAAAGATGTCAGCAAACTGGTGGAAACTCCTCAAGAGTAATAAAGGGGATTATAGCATTTAAATAAAAAAGATAAATTTAAAAAACCTTAAATGTGCAAACTTCGCAAAATGATTAATAAGGAAGAATATAAATATTCTGAGGGCATTAACGCTAAGAAGTGGTTTAACTGTGTATCTCCTGTGGCCACCCAGAGTCTGATGGATGGCTGACAGAAGCTATCAAACTTTTATTTGTTAATACAGTATTTCTTTCTAATTTTATCCAAGTTTCACCTGAACACGAGCAAATTCCTTCCTATCTCTATTAGATATGTAACCGTAATAGGGCTTCTACCGTACATTCATCTTCTTTACCGCAGAAAAAAGAGCATCAGCAAAATCAAGATTCCTGATCAGTGAATAATTTCAGAAACGGTTTACTGCAGTTGTGGGTGACCCGCCAACTCCTAAATGGAGATGTTATATGAAATGACACCTGGATATATAATAATTATGCCTAGTTCTTTATACAGAAATTGTCAATTTGTTCTCACAGCAGATCAATCTGAAGAGGTGTTTTAGATTTCATCCAGGTAATTATAAGGAGCACATACCAGTCACTGAGTCAAGATTTCTGAATAACAAACTAGTCATTCCTAATGAGCCCAGCCAGAAAATTAATTTGATAGTAAAGTTTGCCATAAAACACTTTTAAAAGTGTTCAAAAAAGTTATATGTGGGTTGATTTTCATTTTGAACACTATTCTGGTTCTGAAGAGATGACCAAAATATTTTTATTTAGGATATTATATTATGCTTTTTTTGTTGTGTACTTTTACATGATTGAGCTATAATGCTCTCTAATTCATTGAAGACTGATGCAGATATCAAATATTATATGCTTTGTCTCATGGTATTAATAATAATATAAACAATAAGAGAACATTTTAAACAATAAGACAAAAAAATATAACCTAATCTCTCCCTCAAGAGTCTTTTACCCCTGTTTTAAGTAGTATTAAAGTAATATCTGATATATTATTGAAATGCACATATTGACACACTGGGAATTGCTAAACCTTGATATAGCAGGAGCCAGCTCTGTTTCCTTGGCAAGAACTTAAATCACATTTTGCATGTTTCTTCTATCTTAGTCTCTCTAGATAGCGCCTGTCCTGAGGAGTTCACAGGTTCTCAGAAACAGTCACACTAACACAGCCGGCACCAGAAACACATTCTTATTTGTGCTACAAGCAGTAAGTAATACCATTTGGAATAAAACTTCATGAAACTGTGTAATGATGCAGGTTGTCCAAAAATAATTAACTTCTTACTCATTTGTACATTCAAATTAGAGTTTTGAACGTTCTATGTAATCATTCAGATAACCAAGTATCTACAGAATGGGTGCTGATACATTGTCACGTCAGTTAATTTCTTGTTGCTTTGGAGGATTCTGGTCCTTCTCTCATTTGCAAGATATCAATGTTAGATCACTTCCAAACTCCAACCTAGAGCAAACTGAGAAGTCTCCTTAAAAAGCCCCACGCTGGGGTAGGGGTCTTACACTCTGACCCGAGGCAGTCTGCACAAAATTGGCCAAGGCTCCCCCTTGGACATGCATGATCGTGTAAATACTGAATCTCTCCTAACCCTTTTTCAGAAACAGTTCTTCCAACTTGGCTTTCTTTAGGACCCAAATCTGCAGTAAGCTACATAAGTTTATATCCATTCAAAACTTATTCCAGTATTAAGATTTCGGATGTTTTCTGTCTTAAACTATGCAGTCATAGTAAACCTGTTCAGGCATGGCCTACATTGTAAAATGTTTATGGAGTCTCCAGGACCATGAGGCCACACATTCAGTGCCCAGTGCTATATATAGCAATGGCTGTCACGAACACTTACCTTTGCAAACAAAGCACTTAATATGGAAATATTTGTTCTGAACTCTCAAAACTTCTCCTTTGCATGGGTTTCCACAGTTATTGCAAAGAATTGCAGTACTTGATGGCTTCTCAAGTTGGCTATGTACAGCCTGTGGTTGTGAAACTACAAAGAAAAACAACAGATAAAGTATCTTAAGTGCTTTGAGACAAACAACTGCATTATAATCACCTTATATAAGAGTTACAAACAATGATAATTTACACCAGGGACAAGACACACCATGTGAATCAAACCTTGGAACAAAACAGCTAATGTAAATGAAACAGTTTTAACTTCTGATACTGACCAGCACAGGAGAAAAGATCTGTTAAATGAGCTGAAAAATGCTTTCCTCATCTCATAACTTTGAAAGTTCACCCATTTAAACATTTCAAACATAAACGGGAACTGCTTATAGGACAGAAATCTCATGAAGATTAAGACCCTCTCTCTCAATTTCAACAAATCACTATGCAGCATCTCCCCTTCAACAATTCAAACCACATAAACAACAGGTATTATTTTAAAGCAAAATACCTTTAATGGGATTTAGTAACCATTACATCGTGATCTGGTTTTCTTTAAAGTTCAAAGTAATTGCCTTTCTAATTACTTTAAAGCTATAAATACACTTCTTCAGTCTTTTGAATATATAATTTGGAAAAAAAATAATGTTTCTGTAACTACCATGCATATATGATCATTAATTAAATGTTGCTGACATTTTGTAGGAAAACATTTATGATTTTAATAACAGATTAAGTTTACTTATGCTAGTAACATATTAAGTGAATTAAAAATTTGCTGCCATCTTGTGATGCAAGGTAGAAATTGCATTTATTGGGCTGTTAATGTAAATTGTTATTCCAATGTTCTTCTAGTAATTCTGCTGTAGTACATGCATCAATTTTATATTGCAATGCACTCAGCCTGTAAGGTAGTGAATACCACATGGGCTAATTATAATTGGCCTTTTTTTCTACCTGGAGAACTAATAACAGGAAAACATACCACACATTTTTAGCAAATTACACACCCACAGAATTGTTTTTAATTAAAAATACAGTAGTGTCTACACCTTTGCCATAGGGAAGGACGAAACAGAGAGACCATGAGGGTTATTTCCACTCATAACCATCATACCTGGTATCAGACAGTCTCAGGCACGGTGTCATTACAAATGTGGTGTTGGGACATCTACACGCACACCTGGTCTTGCTGGCACCCACACCCCACACTGCCCTGGAGAGCCCGGGTCCACTCTGCTCTCTTGTGTCTGTCCATTCTTGCTCTTCCTCCTCTAGTCACACCCTCATCCCCATCGCTGGTGTAGGACAGTAACACCTAAAAGGTCTCTTCAGGACCACGGACTTTATGAAGTCACTACTTCAAAGAGATGTTGAACCATCCAGGGCTCCAGGGATATTTCTGGAAGTTTTGCCCAGCCCTGCATCCTCTAATTGTAAGTAGAAGACTTTAATTTACTTTTTTCTCCCTAGGGAGACCCATGTGCTCAAGCTGCCTGTAGTCACTCACCACCCATTCACATTCCGCCTTGCCCTACTTTGCAAGGCTGCATCCTCTGCTGGCCAAGAAGTCCTGCTGAAAGCAGCGTGAATTCTGGAGCTCCTACTGCAGCCCTGGTTATAATTAAGTACATACCCAAAACAAACAGCTCTGAACAAGCAATTAGAAGTTTATAGAAACACAGCTGTCCAAATTTATGAAGTGGAAACAGTGCATGTAGTTCAAGCTGATGTGACCCTCTGCCTTTTTCCTTTAAAGAAATAAAAATGGAAAGAACTTCACAACACTTAGCCTTCAACACAAAAAAGAAATTGCCTACTACTATCCACCTTGCAATTAATTGTGGAATAAACCCTTCAAGAAATGTAAAAAAAAAAATTCAGTTTTATTTTACTGGCATGCTTAGTATATCAGGAGACAAAAGTTTCCAATCCTTGGTAAAGACAGTTTTCTCTCTAAAATTGTTAATGAGAATCAGACCTGTAGCGTTTAACTCAGGGACTGAAAGACAGTTGACTACACTCAGAACACTTTGATCTGAAAAATCACGCCTGAAATAGAAAATTCTGATCAGAATAAGGGAATTGTTTGAAATTTTGAGGTTGTGCATCAGGGGCATCTGCCTGGGCTCCAGGCTTTGTGTTTGGGGCGTCCTGCTTGTGGCAGCCAAAAAACTGACAGGAAAAACTACAGTTTTCTTCCTCAAGAAAATGGTAAAACCTTTGGCGCACATATACGTTCATTTGTCCATTTTCAAAATGCTTTCAAAAGTGTTGCTGCTGCTGTTGTTTTGGGGAAGACACTTTTCTTCCTGAAAGCTGAAAAGCAGTGGCAAATGGCAATTCTTATCTGACCCTATTTTGTAATTAACCAAAAAGAGGGAGGCCTGTAGCCCGGCCTAACTAGACCTGCTTCACAGGAGAGCAGCCCAAGCCCCTCCACTCTGCACCATCAGGCCATCGCAGAGGTGGGTCCATATCTCCA
>JAWLRI010000332.1:6301234-6325548 GCA_034781795.1 Crypturellus tataupa | reverse complement strand
GAGAACAAACATATGGTAGAAGTGAAAATGATGCGCAAAATGATAAAGCTTTAACAAGATAGAGAAGGATCAATGGCGTATTTACAAACAAACCTATATCCTCTCACTTTCTGTCCAACCTTTCTTGAGGCAATCAAGCAGGACCCAGTCCTGTTGGAAATGGCCTCAATCATCCAACCATACTCATGGTTACCACTTATAGGCAACCCAAATTCAGTGTGCACAGAAGCAGATCAAATGTAAAATTCTCTTCTGGTTATCAAACACTTCTCTCTCCAAATCAATGCAGGAGAGAGCATTTCTCATCATCTGCATAACAAGGAAACATATACATGGATACCATTAATCGAAACATGTGCAATCAAGCATAGAAAAATAATGCAATTTGTGGCCT
This sequence comes from Crypturellus tataupa, assembly GCA_034781795.1. NCBI lineage: Eukaryota > Metazoa > Chordata > Aves > Tinamiformes > Tinamidae > Crypturellus > Crypturellus tataupa. The sequence continues at coordinate 6,325,154 of JAWLRI010000332.1, read as the reverse complement.
TTTTGAAGGACAAAGCTTGTGTATAAGCCAAGGAAAGTGTTGCATATTTATGAAGCAGAAATCCTTAAAATGTAAGAACAGCTTGCGAATCCACTGAGCTTTGCATAAAGGATAACATGTTGCTGTGCTTTCTCCAGAGGTAATTGGGTCAAGTCTTTTATTGCTTCCTGCTATCTCTTGCGAATAAAGAGCTTCCTTCAGCCCCAGAATCTGTGATGACAGCCCTTGCCTGGTGGCCAGCAAGTCAGATGAATGAAACCAGAAACCTTCCCGCTCCAGCATCCCTTTACTGCATTTCTCACCGAGGGAATAGCGTGTAGCAGGACTGAAGATACAGTGTGCTTTGGTCCTTTCCCCTCGACCAGGAAAGGAGCACCTGATGGTACCATCTAGTATCCTGAAGAATATTTTATTCAGACACATGCAATGGTGAGTAAAAAAACAAAGACATGACCTGCAAAGTCTTTAGAAGATGTGACATAATAGGAAAAAGTATTGTATAAAAATCAAAACACAGGGTGCTGGAAAATTCAAAAAGGCCTGACAAAGAGGTGTCTCTAAAGAGGTCACAGAATAACAGCACATGCAGGAGACGGATGACTAAGTGACACAGGTCGGAAAGTAAATGGATACAGTCTGGTGAACTGCAAAGAGGCAACGTTATCACACACCCCTAGAAAACAACCTGAAGCTCAGGGAAATTGCTGCAGGTATGAAACTGATAGGGATGATCGGGAGCAAATGGAGATGTTCAGTAAGAAAAGAGCTGCCTAAATAGAGGCTATAGGCTGACAAGGGCCATTTAGTGCAGGAAACCTGCCATGTAATAAGGATAAGACAAACAATTAACAAAAGATATTAGTTTCTGAAAGGGCACAAATGACATGGGACTAAACAGAGAGAGGATTTGAGAGTCAGGGAGGAAGAGAAACTTAAACCGTCTGCTGAATATCTGGCAGTAAATTAGAAAAGCAAACAGAATAATGGAAGGCACTGTGTTAGGGGAAGGTAGCCCAGGAGCAGTAGCACTGCTACTGTGATGAGAAATGCTGAGATAAAACCTAGACTCCCAATCCCATATTTTATAGGAAAGAACCAAAAAAAAAAAAAAAGGAAACAAAATGAGCCAATAAATGCAAGTGTGCTGTGACCAAAACTGTTCATAGTAAGCAAGGAATTTGAAAAGCTAATTCATACCCTTTACTACAGAAGGAATTTAATTACAAAATGAATTTGGCATTGCAAGGCTCACAAATGGAGCCAGAAAGATAGAGGGCATTGCAAAGATGCTGAGATCTTTTTAAGATATTTCTTCTGGGAGTAATTAATGCATAGAAAAGGTTTTTAAAGATGCAACATACACACACACAGATCACAATGCTAGTTCACCATTTTTTCATAGAAAATTTCCATTTATCTCATTCTTTTTTAATTTCAATGGAAATTTTAAGTGGAGAATACCTTAAAGCATTAACTAATTATATGGACTAAAAGGATCTTCATTGCTTCCCTCTTTTCTGAAAAGCACAGAAATCACCATAATTCTGCTATTCTACAAGGCTACCAAATGATAAAGTAGGTTGGATTCTATTTAAAAGAAAGATTCAACCTACTTTTTCACATATTTTTGTAACAATCTTGAAAAACAACCTTAGAGGTGTCTTAAAAACCACACATTGATGCAAACAAAATACCTCAGCAATAGGAAACAGAGGCACTTCCCTCTCAAGGCTCCTGCTGAGGGATTCTCTCTCAGGGATCGAGTCAGCTCAGTGCATCTCTGCCATAACCATGGCCAAATGTACACACACACTCTCAAAAAGAGGTGTGCAGAGTTTTGTTTTAAAGCAGATACAGTGATGTGGATTGCAGCAACAGCCACCCTTTAAATACAACCTTCACAGAAGAGCTCTCCATACAGAAGAAGACATTATGTGTAGTGCTTCATCAGGGGGTTCCAAAACTAAGTGTTGCTATCTTACAGGATAAGATATATCAAATCCAAAGCCTGTTTATATGTGTTAATTTTAATTTATGAACACTGGCAAGGCTGTCAAGATTGTCATTTTGAAGACTGTCATTTTGAAAGTACGCTTTATTATGGGAAATTTGACACTGGTGGATTTCACCCTGTTCCCAGTGGTGTCACCTGCTACGGGTTTGGGTGGGGGACCTTCAGGCAGTGTTAACTTCCAGCCTTAGTTGTGCCAAGTTCTGTTCTTGGCGCTCTACTCATCATTTCCAGAAAGTTCAGACTGATCCCTATTTCGCTATGGCTACAATCTCTCCTCAGCAACACCTGAAATAAAATGACATCCTTGAGTGTATTTTATAAAAAGAAACTAAGCAGAAACATTTGTTCTTTGAGCAATTTTAAATTAACCAATATTCCCTATTGCACAGTTCCAGCTAAATTCAAAACTCCTCGCTCCCACTTCTTTAGGAATCACTTAAAAATCGCTGGTCTCTGCTACCTCAGTGGGTAGATAACCATGGCAGTAGAGCATCATCCACCGATTTTTCATAAAAGGAAGCCTAGAGAGAGCTGTGCAACTTCTGAGGATGAGTAACCTGGAAGTAACTTCTCTGAGTCTAAAAGGGACCGTGCTACGAGCACGTCCCCTTGGCCTGCCCTTTGCAAAAGGCAGATGGCACCAGGCCAGTGGGTCCCCTTGAAGCTGCTCTTTCCTGGCAGGTGATAGAGGACGAGATGCAGCAGGGAAGCACCAGCATCCTGGTCGATACCACTGGGTTTCCACACTCCGCACATCACTGGTTCCCAATAGTCACTTCTCCAACCTCCTGTGAGGGGTGTGCTCCTTCCCCAGCTCAGCCTGACTTTCACCTGTTCAGGTGTTAACCACCAGTGACATTATCTGATCCTGGTGGTTGCCTCCCTGATTTCTTCCCCTACTCAGACTTTAACCATTAATAACAGTCCTGATGGCCATATCCTGATGGGCAGGTAAGACTAACTGTGAGTACACCAGCCAACAGTCATTTCTGAAATAAAAGAATGACTATAAGTTAATCATCTTATCCCATAAATATGGGGCAGCCCAAGAGCTGACTGGGCTCTCCTTGCATCGCAGTGGGCTGCATGCCAGGATCTCCCCTTGAGCAGCGATGCCTCTCAAGGATACTCCTCGGGGTTGAGAGATCCTTGCCACAGCAGCCCGTGGGAAGTGTCTATAGCGTGCTCCCTTCCTGAGCTTGTAAACTTTACTGACGTAACCGTGCACAAATTTCCTTAGTCACAAACTACTGACTGGGCCCGGGACTAGGACTGGATCCAGCCGCATCCAGGCTCCTCTCAGGGGGAGTCTGGAAAGCAAGAGGGTCCAGTTTCAACCCCGTGATTCAATGGGAGGGTCTCCTTGATAATTCTGTGTATATATTAAGCCCCATGCAGTAAATAGTACGTGACCTTGCCATAAATTTCGTGAAACCATTGTCCATATCAATAAAATCTATTCCTATTTCTTTCACATGAGTGAAGTGTGAAGAGTCACTCGCTCCCACCACTCATTCCATGACACCTCCACAGGTTGCTGGCAGCCCTACGCTCACCACCCCCTGGTCTTTAGGGCTCTAAGCTATGACAGCCCCAGATCAGATGGCGTCAGTTTGTGAAAACTGCGCTGACTTCCAGCCTCAGGTCCCTCGTGCCAAGCAGGCTGCTCTGCAGCCACCTCCTGGTTTTCATGGTGATCGTGTTTTTGTGCTCCCATCTGCGCTGTCAACTGGAAGAGGGGAAAAAACACGTTCCCTGGCTAGGAAATGAGCAAATGTTTGGAAGCAGGGGAAAAAAAACAGTTTAGAAGGAATTTCCATGGTTCATTTTTCTTTCCATTTGCCAGTACATGCAGAATAGCAATAACAATGCCTATGTGTTACAGCAACATGGAGCAAAAAGCAAAAGTAAAATGAAATAGTATCAAAAACGTTCATGCTGCTAGCCAAGGTGCAATGAAACACCTCATATTTAATTTAGGTACATATCACTAACTTCCCACTAACACTCTAGGAAATAGTGTTTCTATAGCACTACAAACAGTAATTTAAGGACCCTTCATCAAAAGGTACTTTTTCTGTTTGCATATAAAAATGTCTTGGATGTCTTGACTCTGCAGTGCAATATAAATCTGAACTCCCCTCCATTTTATTTGCTACGCTTAATTGGCATTAAAGACAAGATTAGCGACTGTTCTGTTTTGATCACACAGTCCCTTAAAATATATGTTGGTATTTTGAGTTATGGAAGGGGAGTTAAATTCACCCTACTTTAAACAGGGGCAAGTTAGTCAACCTCAGTGAAGTGGACACTGAATTGCTCCTGAATTTTCTCCTTGGATTCAATTACAGACAAACAAATCGAATTGTGTTTCACCCCGTCAGCACATCACTTCCATTTTCACATTCAGGCTACAGAATTTCTGCACTCAATTGTCTTTCATCGCTGCACTCGCCGGAGAAAGGTGCTACATTCACACAAACACAACCCGTGAACCAAAAGTCACTGTGCTATTTTTTGCACAGCTCTGCAACCATCGTTCTTATTTATCTACAGAAATATTTTTAAAATGCTCATACAACACACACCTTCATAAAAATTTTGGTTTGCTTATTTTTCAATCTGTTGCTCTCTGTAGATATTGAATGATTTTCATGTCAAACTGAATCATTTTGGTCACAGTGTTATATTTTGCAGAAAGAAGGAAGCAGGAAGAAACTTCATCTAATAAAAACATGCATTACTTAAGGCAAGATATTGCATACCACTTTTTTCCACAGCCAGCATACAGATGTGGAATTCATCAAAGAAATGTTCAAAATACAGTGTTAAATTCCATATCAGCATGATTTCCCAGATTGCAAAATTGCTCTGGTGGGATAGATGCAGTGGGGTAGAGTCAGGAGACACTGGAGATCACTGCAGTGCCTAGGAACATAGCCCAGGTCCCTTTTGGTTTTGTATAGGGACCATAGCAGAGGTAAAGGAAATAGGTAGCCACAGTCTGGTTTCAGTGCTAAGTCACGGATGAGGCTGTAGTGAGCACAGAAAAAACAGAAGTCCACTCTGCACACAGCCTGTATTTCTTTAGTCCAATTCATTGGTAAAGAAAGAAAAAGTGCAGCCCTACGTTATAAAAAAATGTTAATTAGAAATTCATTTTGATTCATCAAGAGAGAAACTATCAAATAGGGTTGGAAGAAAGCACTTTAAGACCACTTTTCATGTGAAAATAAAACAAAAGAAATTGCTATATCTGCATCTTTTTCTTAATCAAATTTGACTTTTAGTTTTATTGTGACTGAATCCAAAGTCCTACCATTCCATGGAAAAACAGTAACTTTCAAGCAGTGGTCAAGGCTAGATAACTACCAGCCATTTGTAAAACCAGTAGAAAAGAATGTATTTTCCTGTGCCTCAGAAGGACCTTTCATTTTTATCCATAACGCAGGACGCCTAGAGAGTTTCTGTCGAGCAGAGGGGCTTACCCTCGCAGTACCGCCTGGCAGAAGCGTTATTCACTCATCACGCCGACAGATGTAGGTCAGAACTCCTTAGAGTAACGCGAAGGGCGAGGGGAGCTTCATGCAACTGCAGTCTGTTCCGATTGCCAATAATCCCGCAGATTCAGTTTGAGGCGGTAATAACGCTGTGCTTAAGATGATTACGTATGGCTGGGGAACGCAAGTAGCTATTCCTTGACCTATATCTGAGCAAAACAAGGCTCCGTCTGTTCGGCTCACGGTGACTCTGGTCAAAACGCTCACCTAGGGGTGTTTTTACAGGTGTTTTTACACAAACAGCACCCACAAAACCACAGACGTGCCGAACGCCCCATCGCGGTCCTCCTCCCCAGCCTTGATGCTGGGTGCACCAACATGGACCATACATCTCTCCATGCCCAGTCTTGATCACTGACCTGGGGTCTCCTCCTGCTAACTGGCTAGTCTGATTGATCCTCACTAGCAGGTCTCATGCACACACAGATTACACTGGAAATGCTTATGAGCAGAGCCAACAAGCAGAGGAACCACAGGGATTAGGTGCAGGGCTTGCCCAGACCAGCAGCCGTCTTCCTTGCAACCATGCCCTTTTATCTGCCCCTTCTCTCATTTTCGCACACCTCCTCCTCCGGGATGTGCCTTGAGCCCTCCTTCCCTACCCTTTGGTTCCTCCTCTGAACTCCCACACAAGCCTAGCACAGTCCACAGTCCCCCCCACAGACCCAGGAGGAGCTTGCTCTTTCCCACAAAACCCCTGATAATCACGTTTGCCTTCTCCCCCTCAGGTGCAATGTCCTGAATTAAGTGCTTCCAAGTGCCCCTTGAGAAGTTCCTGCAACTGTCCATCAATCCGTATTTTATAGGTTCTAATATTTGTTACCATCTCTGCTCTCTGCTGTTTGTTAGGGTTCGTTACTGGTTTTAATAAGACAGAAGCCAATCTAATGTGATGCACTAAGTGATCCATGCTACCACAGAACATTTCCACTGTTTATTTCCATAGCAAAATATGAGAGAAGATAATTCTTCTCCCAGTCCAAACACTCAAAACGATGACTCAGATACTAAATACCTATTCTGTGGCTTCCCATTTCTCTGTCATTTATAGTGACAGTCTTGCTCTCTCTGAATTAAAAAGTCAGTTCTGCTTTGTAATGAATGAAATCAAAATTCACTCCACTGTGCCTAATTTTTCTGCACTGCTAAGCACTATTAGTGTCTCTACTTCACAATCTTTGTTTCTATTAGTGTTTCTGTAGGAACCAGCCTGAATTTCAAAGAAGTACTTTGCAGATTTTGAAATCCTTTAATATATGGACATGAACCTACCTGAAGTTATGTAAACATATATACAGAGGGCAAGAATCTGATCACACTGAAAGAAATGACTATCATATTCAAAACATGACACAGTTCCATGAAAAGACTAATGAAGTTCTCATAGGATGCAACTGAATTATTTCTGAAACACAGCTTCCTACAAAAGAGTCACAAAAATGCCACAGCAAGGGCTGACATACTAAGTGGATAATTAGGAGTAATTCCAAAAACCCACACTAGAAATTAGCCATATTAGAAATTAGCCACATTAGAAACCTTACATTTCTAATTATTTTAGCTACAACCATTTTTGCAATTGTGCAGGACAAAACACCCTCTGGAATGTTTCCTTCTCTTTGCAGGCTAACCAACCTGCCTACACTGCCAATGTTAAGAGGCCCCTCAAAAATATAAACCCTCTATATTATGCACCCTGACTTGCAGAACCCTTGAACGCGATCTAACATTTAAACACAGCCTTTCTACCATTTTTCATACTGCCGGTCACAAATGAGTCTCATCTCTTTAAGCTCCTCTATTAGTAACGCTTTGCTATGTCACTGAGCATGGGAAATTCTTCCCTCAGTATCTGCTCTGAGCGAAACAGTAATGTGTTGTCTGAACTTCAGCTTGGAAGATGGGAGCAACATGCACTTACACACACATGTTCCATGCCATAAACCTTGAGGATGAACATCAAGTTACAGTTACACTGAGTGTGACACTGACTACTCAAGCAGAGAGGTTTTAATACTAAGCACTATACAATGGCTAAATGTTTAAAAATGACTTAAATTGTGTCCCTGCTATCACCAAACAAAGGGACAGAAAATTCCAAGCAAGTCACAGCTCTAATGTGAGATACCTCACTTAGGATGGCACAAAACATTCTCTGAAAGTGTCTTTTTTCCTCTGAATATATGATCACTTAGACTAGACACCTACTTTTAAGATGTCTCAAGTTAGCTGAGATAAATCCGAACCCGAGTGCATAACTGCTCGCTGTGTTTTCTGAGTTTGTTTAAAACATTATTGGGATTGTGAGCTTCTCTCATAGATCTTGCTCCTGCATTGCTACCAGCTCTTTTGAATCTCACCATTAGTGGTTTTTGACATCCCCATATGGAAGTCTTGTAAATATGTGAAAATACTTTTCTTCATAAGGAGTAAAATAAGCTAGCTTTCTAACTGTGAAGAATCACCTGAGCACTGTAAATAATCACTATAAACATGTATCATGGCTTTTTGGAGGTTAGATTTTCTGACATTTTTAGGCTGATACTATCTCTTTGAAGAAAGGATCATCATTGTTTTATGTCTTCTTGATGCACCACTTTTGTTTGCTGAAATACTACTCTCACAGCAGTGCCAATTAAAGCACAGGACAGTTAAATAATATTTTTGAAGCAACACCACTCAGCCAGACCATTTGGCATGAAACTATGTGTAAATATATTTCATTCAAAACAAATCTATTGTATGTATTTAAGCATTATTGTTTGACAGAATTTTACAATATTTAATCTTCCATAACAAAAAAGAAACATCTTTAATCTCCTAGCTTTTAAATTAGGCAATGGATGAGGAAACTCTGAATAAGTATTCCTACAATACTATGTATTTTCATTTATGAACTTTGATTAGGCGAGTTCAGGCTATAAGCACATGTGCAAACTGTGTTTTTAATGGAGATGGTAGATAGAAGCCAAAAAGGATGATTTCTCAATCAAAAAGAAACCTCTGTTTTGTAGAGTGAGGCTCAGCCTGTGAACGCAGGACAGCCACAGGTACTGCAGCAAGCAGCGCATCGCAAGACCCTGCTCACAGTGCCCCAAATACTGCCCGCCTCATGGGCAAAAGAGGAGCAATACACAGGAGGAGCACTGTGTCACTCCCTCATTTCTCTATTTATAAACCTGACTGAAAACACCACTCTGATTAGTGAACAGGCCCCACTGAAGTGCCATTCTGGGCAGGACCGTAATCCCTGTGCACCCGCTCCAGGAACGCTGCCCTTGCAGCTCGCTGCTCCGCGCTCCCGTCTGCAGGCCCCATCACTCAGCTAACTCCTGCCACAAGTCCAGCTACTCACAGACCGCTAGTGCAGCACACAGATGTAATCAACACTTATTTACAAACCACCTGGACCAATTAGAGGCCTGATGAAGGGGAAGAGTAAAACAAAATGGTTCTAAATCCTCCTTTTTCTTCCTCCCGCTTCGATATCCATGTGCCCTACATTATACCACCACAAAAGCAGTCTCCCAAGGATTCTCCAGCAGACTGATGGATTGCCACGTGTTGCACAATTCCCATGTTTGGTCTTCTCCTAATTATTAGAAACTGGCAAAAGAATCGATTAGAATCAGTCAAAAGCTACTAACATACAATTTTTCATGTATACGCAATATTCCTCTTTGACAAGTTTACACTTACATTTTTGTACATTTATAAAAAGGTAAAATTACATTAATCAGTTTAAAAGGTACTCTTCTACTTGCAAAATTAAACATTATTTCATTTAAAGCACAGCCAAAACCTTCCAATCATGCTCTGGTCTACTCAAAAGCTTTAATGATTACACATTAATTCTAAACTCAATTATGTATGAGTTATTTGCTAGCTGCATAAGTAGGGACAATATTAGAAAATATAATAAAAGGAATTTTGTATTTTTAAAACAGAAAATGGCCTAATCTTAAAAAGTTATTTTTCTTCAATATCTTTTAAAATCATTTTAAAGGTAGTTTTATATTAATGAGATTTTTCCTGTGCTGGCTGGATATGAGTTCACTATATATTTTACGTTCAGACCACATGAAAATAATGCTCTCAAGATTCATCTTCAAATCAATTCACTATCTTAAAATTGGCTTAGTTGTAGTAATGACACATCAAATTAAAAATTAAAAACCAAGTACTCTGCTTTGCAGAAAATCTGCACAATACTGGAAATGTATTGGCTTTGTTCTCAGGTCAGCTCTAGAAGAGATTACATCTTTTAATTATCTGCTACAGAATAGGAAGTAGAAGTCTTATATCTATTCTGTTCCATTTATGACCCAGAGAATTAAATTTGACCTCCTTAAAAGCTCATTTAAGCATCACACAGCCAGAGAAATGGCTGTTTTAGAAAAATATCAAATAACTCTGTTGAGATAACATTATACTACAGACCAAGAACTGAATTTCCATGGGAAGTTTATGCCATCTTTGTATTTTGCTGGACATGCTGCATGACTGTCCAAGGAGGACTATATTGCTCCTACTCCACCTTTAAAATTGAGTTAAAGATTATTAAAAATATATTTAACACTCCCACCCCCTATATGGGGCATCATGAAATAAGGCAGGAGTGCTCCTACGGAGGTCACCTATCCAACCTGCCACTCACTCAACACAGATCAGCTGGATGAGGTTGGTCAACGCTTTGTCTAGTTCAGGTGTGAGCACTTCCAAGGATGGAGACCTCAGTCTCCCTGGGCACTCTGTTTCAGTGCTTTACTGCCTTCCTTGTGGAATTTCCTCTCCTCATTTCTACTCAGCACATCTCCTCTTGCAAGGTGTTACCGGTGAGTCTTGTCCCTGTGCCTTGTGCCTCCAAGAAGTCTCCTCCAGCCCCAGGCAGCAGGTAGGGGTCGACCGTGACCGCGTCTCCCACCTGGGTCTCTCTGGGCTGTGGGTACCCAGTCCCACAGGCTCTCCCCACACGTCCGTCCTCACCCCGTATGGGATGACACGCAGAGCTTTTCTCTTGGGATCTCTTATACGGAACTTAGCACCTCCAGGGTAGGCTCTACACTTCTGATTTAGACCACTAGATTCTAATACCATCATCTAATTTTAGGCAATTCTTTCTATACATTTCAAGCTAAAAGAATGACTTTCCCCCCCCCTTTCAGACACAAATGTCAAAATCCATCCCTTGCCCCAGAGTGCTGCCTATCACTGGATGGCCCCAGGCCATTTCCAGTGACTGCCTTCAGCTTGCAGCAGCCTGGCCCCAGGGCAGGCCCGGCGAAGACCACACTGCAGCGGCCGAGCAGCGTTTCCAGAAGAAACTTCACTACAAATCTGCAACTGAGATATCAGCCACGAAATGCCCTGGGGATCGCCCCACCAAAACGTCACCGTGTGGCTGTGCAGAAGCAGGGCTCTATGTTAAATTCATACAAACACCCGATCTACAAGTCTTGGTTTGTGAGGTTCTGCAGTGGACACTGCAATTTGAAGGGCCAGGACATCAGAGAGCGACAGTTGTTCTGCTGGGACAGGAAACACCAACCCGTCCAGGCCGGGTCCAACAGGTCCTGCTGCCAGCACAGACCATCCTGCAGACGGAGCCGCACGCGAGCAGCGCCCGTGCGGTGCAGACACCGGGCAGCGCGGTTAACGCTGCTGCTCCGGGGGAACTCCGCGATCTGGCTGGCTCCGACATGTGAGCCTGGGGAGCTCTGACAGCAATACAAGAAGCATTATTAAGTCTTGCAGTTTTATCATAGCCTTGATAAAGCTGATGCTTGAAATACACCACCATCACTGGGAGATAACTGATTAGGCATAAATCCCTTTTTTTTTTTTTTTTTTTTTTTAGTATGGTTCTGTCACAGTTGCAGAAAAAAAAGGCTAAGAATCTGATCCATTTCTTAAAGCTTTCTCATCCCTCTACCGAGTGAAAAGTATTAAAAAAAATAAAAAGTCAGAGACATTTTGTCTCCATTTTACAACAGGAAATATAAACTGTGACTTCTCTCAATTTTCTCACACATGCACATTGTCTTAGATCTCTATTTAGATCTCCAAGGTAGATCTCTTAGCTGGATCTCTAAGGCAAGCATAGGGCTTGCACTTCCCCTTTCACACTAGCTGGCAAATTGATAATAAGGCAGCAATTATTTTATAAGATCTTTCAGAATGCTGTTTAACTAGAGCTACATTCAAATACCTCATTCTGGAGCAACAGTGACAACCACATGAAATCACATTTTTGTGAAGTCATTTTTCAGAGTATCTACAAGAGCTGTCAAAGCATGCACAGAACTGCACTCACTGAGGTGGCCACAGCAATAGGGAAAAATATTAAGGGAAAAAATAACAATAAAATAAAATCCTCTCACAGTGAATTATGTTCCTCTCCATGCTGGCTAACGTCCTCGGAGGATTCAGAGATTTTCCTCCCAACCACAAGGGCATCTCAGGGGCCGCAACCACCTTGCCAAAGGGACCAGCGCCAAGGGACCCAAAACTGGTCCCCAGCCCCTAGAACATCGAACCCCGAGCTCTGGGCTCTGCCCTTGCCCACCGTTTGCTGCGAATCCTCCTTCCAAGCCCGCAGGCAACTGCCACAACAGATGCTGCTGAGCTGCCTTAATGCGCTAAGTCGCTATTTGTTTAATTCTGATATGGAAAATGTGTCACACTCAAAATAGTTTAGTATGTTAATGTATCACTGTAGTAACCTAAAGCAATCTTTATAGCTGCATTCTAGACCTATCTGCTTACAGATTTTAATCCAAGTATTAATCAAAACCTCCTGCTTTCTTGCTTCTTCTCCCTGCTATTTAAATGTAGCCCCAACTTCAGTTTCCTCAAGCTGAATAAGCAGGGCTGAATGATATGAAACAAACACTCAAAATACTTCCTATATTTTATGTACATTTCATTTGTATTAAATGACCCAAATGGCCCAAACTAGCTGCCAGCTTCCAGAATAGGAGACTTGGTCAATGATTTGGAGCACGGGAGTTTATAGATGAGAGGAGCTTGGGGAATCAATATGAAATAATATCATTCTAGTATCTATTTCTGTAGCAGAAAGCTGACCAAAGCTGTATCTGTAACCTTTTTAGAAAAAGGTTCTTGAAATTTGAAATTTCAAGATAACAAGCAATTTTTAATAACTATAGTATCTGAACTTATTTATTTTATTTTTATATTGTTCACCATACTTCATGGCACGATGTGTGATGAAAAACTTATCTAGACTTGAATTTGACAATGACTCATCTCAGAAACATTTATGGAATCAATTTTAGAATCAATTTTGTAATATTACAATGAGCACATTAAATAAGGAATGCCAGGCAGAGCACACGAATAGAGGCTCCTATCATTCTCCCAAGCCTATGTCCATTTCAAAAGTAAGGACGAGCTATTATGTCTATTAAATTTAACCCCCTGGTGGGATTGCATGAGATGTTGCAGAGCTCTATTAGCTGCAAGAACTATAAGCATGTATTAGTAAAATTAATCCTCTGGCATATAGCTGCACTCCGTCGATAAGTCAGCATCCTCTCATCAGCACTTAGGGTTTCTTCACGCTCTCTGGACTTGCGTAGGATAAATTTAGCTTGCCAGAGCCTTACCCCGATGTGCCACAGCGCACTTTGACAGGCTTTCCCTGTGGGGACTGAGGCTACAAGACTCGCTGCTCTTTCATCAGGGACTTATGTGAACAGCTCTGAAAATAATCTTCAAGACTTTCGTAAAACAACCTATAAATCTTAATCTTTGCAGGACACCTTTTGCAATACCTATATTTCAAAATATTTCAAAAGTCATATTTCTCATCTGGGAAGCTCAGTTATCACTTAACACCAACACCCTTATTTGGGTGATAATGAGAATTTACTGCAATGGAAAAGCCAGCTGGCATTTTCACTTATACCAGCTCCATTCAACGTTTTGCTGTTTCTGCTCAAATGCATCCCTCTTCACTTCAGTTGCTTTTTTTCTTGCTCACACCCTCTACAAGCCAGATCAGAAACAAGCCAACTGTCTCCAAAATGTGTAGTCTTAATTCTATAGATGGAAGAGGATTAGCTAGACAAGTCAGCATGCACCATTTTTCTGTGCATTGACAACATGCGGTTTTAGCCTCTTCTGAAGTATTTCAGACCTCTATTTAACCCTCCTCATGGGAGCATAAGAAGCTTGCTGACAGCATCCACACTTCAGACAAATAAAAACAGATGATTCCATCTTATTCTTCATAGGCAAATAGAATAATTAGTGCATTAGTGAATACTGTCATATTGCTCTTAAAATATTTTTTTTGGGGAAACAGAGTAGGTTGTCACTACCAGAGCTGTCAGTCTGTAGCACGACTAAACTTGAGGGTGACCAAGATGAGCATAAGATACCAAAGAGCTACCCCAAGGCTCCCTATGTCTGCAATTCTGCCTTCCAGAAAAGCATTTGGGTGAGCAGTCACCTCTAATCTACCTAACCCAGGAGGCAGGAAAGAGGCCAGGAGCAAGATGAAACCCATCAGTACCGCGAGTCGCAAGCCCAGCAATTCAGCTAGTGGCTCAATGACTAGAAAAAGGTCGATGCACTTTTCTTTCTGCTTATTTTCTAGGCAACACAAGTGATGCATGCAAGAAGACCTGAACGGCAGCATACAGGAGAAGGCAGCTGGATATGAAAGGCAGGCAGAAAAGATCAGCAAAGGCTCCCAAGCTTAGGATATGTGTAAAATGAAGTTTCATAAAATGCTGACACCTCCTTGTTTCTAGCAGTAAACAAGATACTAAAAATAAGTTACAAATACACCAAATACTTTATCAATATTATTTTTGCAAGTATGCAACTTATACAGTTGCAAGAGGCTTTTATGTTTGCCAAGAGCAAAGGGAAGAGTTGCTACCAACACGAGTAGGACAGGTCACTGTCCATACCTCAGGAAGTTCAGGAACTCCAGTGAGAAAATGAACCTGGCAGGAAAAGGAAAAGTGTATGACATGTACATGGGCTGAGAAGGAAAGGGAGCTCCTTGATCTCCAATGCTGGAAATGCTCAAACATCTACAACTACGATAGAAAACATCCACTTCAGTTTCACGATGGTCCAATGACTACGTCCCACATCTCTTTCAAATGGTTCTAGTTACTCGAGAGATGCTTTTTCCTCTACAGTTAGTCCATATCAAGGGTTAGACTGAATTGCTATCTCTTCAGCATCACAGAAAGTCATAAAAAAGGTAAATATTTCATCATCCTACTTAAAGCTTTTAATAGGAAAGACGTGACTAACTCCTTCAGAATGAGGTGGCATTTCCAAACTCGCAGCTCAACCAGGTTTCCACTTTTCAATGGAGAAACCACTATAATGTTTACCCCTTGAACACCAAGCTCTAGCAACCTGATAAGGATTCACACAGGGCATCCTCCCACTCCACACTGCTTTAGAAGGCATCAGGGGTCAGCCTGAGCCGTGCATTTTAACCCCAACTTTCTTAAATTGGGCTTGTTTCTGTCATTGTATTTCTAACCAAAGTATTGGAATGGCTTCACTCTGTCTAGTCAAATTTACCTAGTAAACAGGTCTGAGTCAACACAAGCCCTCAGGATCAAAACAATCCTCAGCCCAATAACTACTTACAAGCTCTCAGGCCACTGGCGACACAATGCTGAGAATCCTTATCAGCCCCATCTGCAACGGGCTAAGAATATTTTCCAAGTTACCTATTGCATGAATGAGATGACGACTGATGAAAGGTACAGAATCAATTTCTGTAGTTTCAGCTGGACTAAGAAAACCTTAAGCCATCTGACACCCTTCAGCACAGCCCTGGCTTCGTTTCACTCCTAGCGCCGATTTGGCTTGATATTTGCCTCCTGTTCCCAGAGCTGCACAAACCAGTTCCTTGGCCTCCATCCCGCTTTCCTGCCCGTCTGGGAGATGGAGACAAGGAGTGCGGAGAAGGACAGGGACTGTTCAGCTTCTCTGCATGCATCTAATACACCGGGCTTTGGCATTCATAGGGGACGTATTAATCTAAGGCTGCCTCTAGAGGAGAAAGCTGCGCGTTATCTCCCTGATGTGCTACATCACCTTTAAACAGCTTTAATCAACTGCCAAGTGACAGTGGCAGCTGCTGGCAGGGCCTGGCAGGACAAGCGTCACCGGGAGCCGCACGGATTCCTTGGTGGGGCTGCACGGCTGCAGCGAGGGTGCTGCTACACGCAGCCTCCTCCTGTCACGTACGAGCAAAAACACTGCCAGTTTTGCACAGACACACACATTTTTTATTCCTGCACTAATTTACATGTGCAACCCGGTGCAATCCTGTTTTCTGCCTAAGGACATCGGTTGTGATCCTGACTTTTTTTCTGGAACGAAACCTCCCCATGGATATGATCCAAAATGCAACAAAACTGGAGGAGGGGAATATCTAGGCTGTCCAGGGCATGGAGTTAGCAGCAGGAACCTGGCTTGGCAGCAATTGTATTTTGCAAGCAGAATTCCTCCCTCTCCCCCTCCCTCTGCTCAAGCCTTTGGGCAAATTAAGGACCAGATTTTATTTTTCAAAACTTAGTGGAAGATGACAAACAAATTAAGAGCTTGTTTTCTTTTCTCACTTCTGTGAACAAATGTCAGCCAATCATGTCAATTGTAAAGAGCAGCCCAAAACGCACCAAGGCTTGTACCTGTGGAGTCAGGGTGACCTGATGGACACAATATTTAATTCAGGCTCTGATATTTTCAGATTCTCTTGGTACCTTCCTGGCTAAAACTACCAAAGACAAGCCACAAGCTTGTTTGCAGCTGCCCTATGCACACAACTGAATTAACAGTTCATTTCTGATATGAGTCCTTTGCGTACAATTGATGAATAAAGAAAGCCTAACTATAATTATTACAAAATACACCACCACTGGCAACACAAAGTTCTACCAAAAGGAAGCCCTGACATCAGGGAAAATACATGCAAGAGTGATACATCCTACCAAAAAAGGAAGGAATTTCTGCAAAGTATAGCACAAGTTTCCTAAGGAGATGATGTTATCTTTCTGCTTGGGGCTAAAAATAGCATTGCTGTTTATACAGTACACAAAGCTGAAGGCAGGATCTCCTCCTGAAGGTTTACAAGCTAAGTAAACTACAGTCAGATGAAATACGGGGAAATTTAATATGACCAGGAGTCATCCGATTAATTACAGTATCTGCATGTGGAAGAGTTTTCAATATTTTTATGGCACTAAAATCCTTAAAGCTCTCTCTTGAGCACCTAGTGCTGCAGAGATCCTTGCACCCAGCTTTTCACATCTTTTGCATGGCTGTCAAGCTCACGTGTCAAATAGCTGCTGCCTACAACAGATCTTCCGTAACTGTTACCTTTTCATAGCCCAGCAACAACAACGCAGAGGCAATACCTCTATTCTGGGCGGCTATTCCTTCTCTAGGAAACACATGGGGGATTCCTGCTTCAACACAGTCCGCAGCCTGTCAGCACATCTTGGGCATCATGAAAGTCACGACCAGGTGACATCTTGCCAAACCACAGTGAGAGACCAGACTAGGAGGGAAAAATATTTCATGGTTTGCTGTGCACCGCCGGCTCTGTGAGTGACACTGATACGCAGAACTTCTTAAAATACATCTAACTTCGCTTTTGAAGTTTATGGGAATTAGGGGTCTTCAGTACGACACAGCTTTCAGTCTTAGTGCCATTCTAGTTTACAATGGGCAAAATCAAACCTGCAGCGGCAGAACTACTTTTCAGCATAGCTTTACGAGAGACATATCTATACTGATCTCATCCTAATATTTAACAGTTCTTGATTATACAATAAAATCTAGGCCCCGCTATTGAAAAAGAGCTAAAATTTGGCACAATGGGCAAGATGTTACTTTTTATTCAGCCGGGTTTAAAATTTTTTACCAAGATGCTATTAGTGGCTCTTCTCCTTTGCACCCACTTCAGGGACCTTAAGTGCTGCTGAAAACAGGATACTGAGCGAAAGAGACCTTTAGTCTAAGCTGGTGCAGGTATATCTTAAATAATGCAAGTAAATATAGCATAGGGCAAAATGAAAAGTTACTGTGTATTTCAGAAGTCGTTAGGCACAGAAATGAACGAGCTGGCCCCAGAGTTACAAAACGCGCTGCAGTTCACGACGGTTTTGCCAGCCGGTGACAGATGTTTCGGAAAGCCCAGGCGCTGATGGAGAAGCCACATGTTTGGCTCTCCTCTCTCCCAGCTGTAGCCCAGGAGGGGCTGTGCAGCTGTGCACAGACAACCCACGGGAGAGGGTCTGTGTCCTTGGGGCCACTGTTAACACAGCAGTCTTCCCATGGATCGCTTGCAGCTCCACAGGAGCTCTGCACCTTGGCTACAGAGCACGGGGAGGTCCAGCACAGCGCTGGACTGCACCTGCAGTCGGTCAGTTCGGTCAGGTTGCACAGACTTTTGCCAGCTGAGGCCACACATTTCATATCTTCTCTGGGCAACATCTTCAAGGGTTCAGACACTCTGCAATTCTTTCGTTCCTTACTTGCAGCTGTTATCAGTCATTCCTACAGCTTCAGAGCTGCCTCATATATGTGTATATATATTTTGTCCATCTTTGAGAAAAGTCTGGCTCCATCTTCCCATATAACCACCCATCAGACAGTTGAAGCCAGCAATTAGATTGCCCCTTTGCCTTCTCCTCTTCAGCTTGAACAAATCCATCTTTCTCCACCTCTCTCCTGTATGTCAGGTGCTCTGCATCCCATTCCTTTCACTGCACTCCAGAGCCAAGAGGCTCTGCAGGATTAGAAGGCTGGATTTTATATTGATCAGGTAGGTGGGAACTTTGCAACTACGTGTTCACCATTGGTCAAAGATAGCTCAAGATAACTTAAAAAATATCACCCTTACTTGTGTACAACCTGTGCTCAGGCACGGTTCTATCACCTTTCCAAAGATAAATGCAGAACATGCTATTTTCTTATCAATGCTGCTTTATTTAGTCTGCGTAGGCAGGAACAGCTGAGCGCCCTGAAGCTCTGACCACAAGCACAAACCCTAAATTTGGCCCTTCCAAGCACACGGGCGCTCTCCGAGCCTGCCGTACAGCCAGGTTCACAGCTAGCAGCACGGGTGGCATATGTGCAAGTCACAGGGGTGAGGTGCTGCAGTCGCTGCCAGACGCTCACTACAACTAGCAGTACAGACATATGAAGCCCCAGCTGTTCCAGATTGTCTTGTGTTCTGTTCGGTGATCTGCCTGCAAATCCTTCCCCTCCGCAGCTTCCTGCCTCCAGGGGTACTACTAGCAGTACAGCCAGTTCCTGAGGTTGTCTTTACCCTCTGCACCCCACACAATTACGCTAAGAACCAACCCTCATGTCTGTGCAATTGTCACCAAGTGGTTGTTTCAGGACTGCTGGCATTTCAAAGCCAAAAGAAACACAAGAGCAAAGCACACACTACAAAACCACATGAAGCTGAATTTGCAGCTAAACTTCCCTGTCAAAAACACTTGCTGTCCTGTAGAAGGCGAGGAACAAAACTGACTTGCAGATCCAAGCTAAATCTGCAATACCGAGAACATCAACAGGAGAAGTACTTGACAAGAAAATCTGTAAAGTGATCAAAATGAGCACAAAGCAACTGAGGTGAAAACTTAAGAACAGTGTTTGTGACTTCTAGAACATTCATATCATTTTAAACTTAAACAATATTTGCAACAATCTGGGATTCATAAACGTTGTCCCAAGGAACCTGACAGAAGTAGCTGAAGCAGTCACTGACTCTTTGACCTAACCATGGCACAAAATAGTGCCTAGTCATTCAGCCAATTCAATACTGCTTAGCAAAGAAGATCCCAACATGGATTTATACTTCAAACAGTAAACTGCCTGATATATTAATTTTAATTTTATTATTACTTATTTTATTATATAAATATAATATAATAATATTTTATTATATATTTTTATTATCAATTTTAATATTCATTGCTATTGATGAATCCTCAAGTCACCTATCTGTGAGGACAGCGGGTACAAGGGCCTATTTCCTGAATTGCCAAAAGCTCTTTTATAACAAACTCAGGTAGAACAATCTCTGACTTCTACATGCAGCAGGTATCAAACTATAACCCTTACTACTTCATTGGGGCTTTTACCATTGGGGCTACAACATTGTAGCTATTCGATTACAGTTTTATTGGTAACTTCTAAAAAACTATTTGATTGCTGCACTTTACCTATTATTTCATTCCATAAATCCATACTGGCAAGGAAAGAAAACACTCAGCTGAACACTGAAGCTCAGCTGAACCTGGTAGGAGGGAAGAGAAAGAGGGAAGAGCAGGAACATGGGACAGCTGTTTTCTATCTTCTTCTGAACATCAGTGATTGATCCCTGCTTGGAACGAAATTATAGAAGAGGGTATTTGAAAACTTTCTAAGAACTGGATACTGTATTTATCAGCAGTTCTTATATAATAATAACTAAGCTGCCATGCTTGCTCCTCATATTTACCAAGAGGAGTAATTATAGTCTGCTATTGCTCAACAAGAACAATATTACTTCTAAAAATAACAGCTTTTAAACAGTAAAAAGTCCCTACTACAGGAACATTAAAATGCTTTTAAATTGCAGCTTTTCATTACAAGTCACTGATTTATTACAAGTCATTGATACCTTATTATTGAGGAATATTTATTTTCATGGATAAGTGCATTTAGGATTTGTTTTCCTTCACTACAGATCAAACAACTTGTACTATAAGAACATGGATATCTCTAGAACAAATCAATTTGTCTAATGCCAGTAGAAGAATTATTTGCTTTTATGCAGAAAGCGGGAAAATGGATCCTGAAACAGGCAGAAATATTCACTGAATAGAGTTTATTTTCATCTCACATTCCTTTTCTAAAATGGAAAAACAAATACTGTGTTCTGTGCAAAGCAATACACCATCTCAATTTCAAAGCACGAACACCAACTAATAAGCTGTGGAGAAAAAACATTCTAACATTTCAGATGGTAACAGTTAAAGGCCTTGAGACACCACTAATATATTCTGACATGGGGAATAATCTAAATTCAGAAAAAAAATTTGCCCTAAAGGTATATTTAAGGATGCAGACCATGAGCCAACAAATTGTCCGGGAATCTCAAAGGTCTGTCTGCTCCCCTCGCCTCACACTGTGCATTTGTATAGGGAAATGGAAGGTGCAGCTCGAGGTTTTAACTGAGGGGTCAGTGATAACCACCTGGGCGAGAGCAGGTGCCACCAGCAAAGCTGCTTCCTTCCTCACCCACCCCTGCAGAAGCGCAGAGTTCATTATTGCAAACACCTGGTTTGAAACCCCACGTTACAAAGGGGAAAAATGCAGCTGTGAGCTGAAGGTTAGTAATAGTCGGGAGGGCCACGTTTCCACTGCTAACAGCCTGGATCTGGAGGTCTGGATAGCAGGAAAGGGAATCGATTGGTCAAAGTAGACAAAATTGACCAGCCCTTTGGATAGAAGAAGGAAAGAGGGAGAAGGTTACCACAACACCTGTAGTTCAATTGTGTGTGGGGTTTTTTTCCCTCCTAATTCTTTATATATTGTAGCCTTCTATGGTTTTCTAATGAAGTGAAACGTTGGGTGTAAAGAACACAAATCACAAGTGTCCTGAGAAGCAAAACCAGAAATACACCGATTTTTAACACCGTATGGAAATGGCAGTGAGGTGTGCACGTCACGCCAGCTTCTATTTTCTGCCGCAAATGGGCAAATTAGCAGGAAATGGACCTTGCTCAGAAAACCTCCGATTTATTTCAAACAGAGTGTGCTCCCTTTCTAAGGGGTGGACAGCAGCCTCAACAGGGGCATTCGGGCAGCCCGGGAGGCGCTGCCAGCAGAATTCAGCAGCTCTGACCCCACCATCTCCTCTGGCCTAGTTCATCTTCGCGCAACACGCGCTGTTCTTGCAGACCTCTTGGTCATTAAACAGATGTCATGCACTGAGCTAAACGTCTTTTCTAAATATCTATAAGGAAAAATCTTCACCCCAAACCCTTAAAGAAATGCAAGATATGACCTCCTATTCTACTGCAGTCTATAAGAAAAAATATGCATTCCATGCAATTTAATTCAATAGAAAGAAATCACCAGCATGGAATATGTGCCATTGCTTAATTTTCCAGATAAACAGTATTCTGGCTAAAATGGCAATGAAATGAAGTAACTCTAATTCTGTTGAAGTACAGAACTTGGATGACTCTGCACTATAATCCCCACGCGGTCACACTTAATTAGGCTGAGGAGATCTCCAAAACAAGATGACCTCTTGCTGCTTCCATCAAGTAACTGAATACTCTCTCTTACTTGTGCCCAAAGTAAGGGCTGAAAGTACGAGGAAAAAGGTATATTTTACTGTAAAATATCCTGTGGCCTGAGCCAGCCACGATGCTGCTTCCATGGAGAATTCCTACTGCCATATTGGCACACGAGCTTCGACAAAGAATTCAGTGCTCCCTCACAAGCAGAGCAGGAACCAAAGAGATCAATGGTGCAACCTCCTTCGTAACCAGTATCACTACTTTTGTGCTCCATTTGGGCTATGACACCCCATTAGCTGCCCTCTGATCCATGCAATCCAATTTGCCCTCTAATATAATGGTTTGAAGACTAAGTAGCCATTTGTGTCATGATATCTAATTTAATCTAATCTAAAATAATTTATCTAGCATGTAATTAGCTCTGTGATTCCTTTTTTTGCACTTAAATAATAGGCATCATGCTACCCTATTTCTGAAAACTGATGGGAACCTAATTTTCTCAACCTTAAAAGTTTTAACCTACTCTGTTCTTCTTGCTAGGATTTCAAGTTGAAAAACAGAAGTGCACTAGGAAGCCTAAAAGCACGTAGACACATCATGCAAAACCCCACAGCGGTGAGGGCAGGGAAGGAGCTTTCTTCAATATATTTTCAGCCAAGAAGTCAAGGGTCCACCCCAATGGTGGAATTCAGCTGATAAAAAAAATCATGGGTTGAATAAAAATCGTGTTGAATAATCTAATGATGAAATAAATAATGATGCATTTTAGCTGTGGTTTACCTTGTCACACAAGTACGTTTTTAGTTTTAAAATTATACAACTTTGCAGTTTGCTAATATAGCATTTCAAATCTCCATCTATGTATTGCACGTGTCAGAAAACACAATCCTTTTTATAATAAAAATCCAATCTAACGTTTAAAGAGGCAGAGCAGCATTAGAGGGCCACGGAGGCCCTCGTGGCAGGAGCACCTGAGGACATGACGCACCAGCACAGAGGAGACGTGCACTCGCAAGGAAGGTTTTGGCATAACATGCACAGACCCACACCACTTTGCTCCTTCGCAAGAGCAACAGGAAGACCAAAGGAAAATATTCCTCCCGGACTGCCAAACAGATCAACATCTCCCCCAACCTCGTCTTGAGATGATTTAACTCCACGCTTCACCCTCGTTGTGTTTGCAAAACAGGAAACATCTTTAGGTTACGGTACCACTTGAAAGCTCTTTCCTGCAGTAATTTTGGTGGAAATCTTTTGTGAGCTGTAAATTCACTTGAATTAATTGTAATAGTAAAGCTGCTGATGTAAAACAGACTTTTTGCAGGGTAAATATGGGCTCTTTGCATTAATGTATAACAGAGGTTGACTGTCAATTTACACAGTTCACACAGACACGCAAACACAGAACCTGGAAACATCAAAGCCATTAAAGCTAAAATGATATTTAAAGCAACACTCCTAAAGCTGCTAATTTTACTTTAAAACAAGAGCTGAGGTATCACAGGGAGCTCTTCCCCCCTTCCTTCTTACTAAGATGTTATTTTTCTCTCTCCATTTTCACCAGTTCATTTACACCCTCTTCGATGCAATTCCTGAGATAAAACTGTATCAAGCCTCATCTGCACTAGCATCTCAGCCACCAACTTTTTCCCTGGTTTTATAATATACAAGCCTATTTAATTTGCCTTTAAAATATCACGCAGAACCAACCATGGGATTCGATATTCTCTCCACGAGCCCAGCTTCCACCGCCACCAAACCCAAGCATTTCACAAGGCTGTGTTTTCTCTGGCTGAAAATTACAGATGGGTAACCAAGAATAGGATCTCGCGCTGGGGCCCATCCTCTCCAGCGCAGATAGAGACATCCGAGTTAACCATCTCGGTTCCCTCTGCGGTCAGTAAAGCAGCATTTCTAGTGCTCGGGTCGCTTTCTGCCCCTTGAACACACACATCCTCTGCTCCCGGACGCTGGCTCTGCTGCCCGGCCGCAGCGCAGCTCCGCGCCCGGCGGTGCCGGCGCTGTGAGCAGCC
>JAWLRI010000332.1:6282448-6292559 GCA_034781795.1 Crypturellus tataupa | reverse complement strand
AGAACAGATAGTGAAAGGGGGTTTAAGGACCTATCGTTCAGTTCTTGATTTTGTTACTTGTTTCCTTAAGCAAGTTACCTTTTGGTCTTGTTTTTTTTTTTTTTTTTTTTTTTTTTCTTCCCTTAAAGATTGTTTGCTTTATGAAGTATTTCAGGGACACACTGAGGTATAGAGATTCTGCAGGGATTGGGCCGCAGAAGCACAGATGATATAAAATCTCTCCTTTGTTGGAGAGAGGGGAAAAAACGGTTTAGATTTTTTTTTTTTTAACTTATTTTTTCTGGATTCCGCTTAAAGGAAGAAATAGCAGGTATTACAGTAAAGAACTGAGATTTTTAAAGATTGTTCCCAGAAATACAAATAAAATGTCTGGTCTAACAAAATGTAGGCTCCTCTGGGCACCAGTTGGTTTGTAGAATATTGATATAATTTCATGCTGTGGACGTAGTCACTATATAAAGTGAGCAGGACTGAAGCAGCATGGTTTGTGTACTGCGCTGTAATGCAGTATCACGTACGGTGCAAGGGGTGATGATTGTCTCTGTAGCCTTCTACCATCCCTTGAATACCTTCCAACTCATAAATTCTTGAAGGATGGAGCATTTCCAAGCATACTGCAGGAACAGATTGGCCAATCTGTGTGAAATAGTATTTATAATTCATGTTAACACTGGGTGGCTGGATAATATAGGGTAAGCAAGAGTGTGATTTGTAATTAATCATTAGTTTATGCCAAGAGGAAACTTTACCCGTGTGTTTTGGGGAAAGGTTAGGCAGAGGCACGACCAAGGCCTCGATGGCATCTCACGGGCCCCAAGGCTGCTCGATGCAGCCCTCGCGCACAGGGCAGGATTGAGGGCAGCTTCACTGCGCGCCAGGTTCTCCAGGCACCAAGCCCCAGCCTCTGCCCAACTGTGGTGTGTGTCAGGACAGCACCTCATTGCACACACATACCCACACACACAGCCCGTTGATCCCAGTGTTGGGTTTGGGCTGGTTAGAGGTGTCTGAGGCATCAGGGGTTTGTGGGACACGGTCAATCTGTTCTGAACTTGCATGGTGCCTGCTGCAATGGGTAACCCGCAGCTGGGGCGTTTGGGGTACCCAGCGCTTAACTATAGTAAGTGTCTCGTAACTGTGACTAGACTAACTGTATATGAAATTTTGGGTTTGTTATGCAAGGAGACAGGGTGAAAAGAGACATCCTCATCTCAGTGTGGAGAAAAGAAAAAATGAGCAGATTTGAATAAGCATTGTTTCTTTTGAGTTTGTCACCCTCTTTGTCACCTTTGTGTGACTCATTTGAAATCTGGCATTTGGGACCATGATGAAGTTTTTATGATGGGGGAAAATATGCTCTGCATTTATTCCAGATTAGATTTGCTTAATGCCACAAACTGATATTGAGTGTTTAGTGCTGCGTGGTGCATGAAGGACTGGCACACTCTATGCGCATCTGCAGTTTAAGACCAAATGTATCAAAGGGAATTCATCCCCAAGTAACTCCTCATGAAGCTTTTTGTAGTTGCAATGATATCAAAAAGGTTAATTCTGTGATCAAAAGTGAAGATGGATCAAAGCCTGGTACTCTGTCTGAAGGACTTCTTAGTATTGTTCACACAAATAACTGCTTAGCACAACGATCTGGATCTGTCCCACGGAGCCTTTTAGCTGCTAATGCAAAATGCCAAAATGAATTATTGCTCTGAAAAGCCAGAATGTGTTTGAATCAACCTTCCAGCACATTTGATGCATTTCTGCTTTGTGTAATGGACTTTACTCATGAGTTTTTTAAAGTTTGTGAATTAACAGCATCAGTTAATAGACAACTTTTTGTTTTTACCACATTCAAGCTGGGCTGTGCAATCAACAGGAAAGATAAGAAGGTCAAACAGGAAGAGCTGTTTTGGAGTCAGCTCCGAGCAGAGCTCAGGACAGCACAGATCGCTCTGTTTACTGGCACGTTACAACAGATCTCTCCAAAAAGGTAGGAAAACTAATATTCTGTATCTGCCTGCTTGTCTGTTGCTCGTAGTGCTTGTAGTCCAGCATTTGACTGAAAGTTTATTGTCCATCTATTAGCACTGCAGCCAGTTAAGGATATAATTTCAGTTGTACTGAAAACTTTGTACTGATACTGAAATAACTGAAAAACACAAGTGTGACCCGTGAACGCGCTCACTGAATGTGACTGTTCTCTGCCTTAGGCAGTGTTGTCAGCTGAGCTGCTATTTAGAAACAGAAGTGATTCTCCCTTCTTTGGTATTTGCCTGCCATAGGCCAAACTCTGTCAAATCCTGCACTCAAAATGAGGTGTTGAGATTTGTAGATGTCACTTTCAGTTTTCTAAGAGTGATATGATTTTTTTCAGGAGTAAACATTAAATGAATATTTTTGATCATTTGCCAAATTGTAGATTTGAATCCATATTTTTTGGCATTAAATGTGGACCTACTTTAATATTCCAAACTGAGTGTACAGTTCGTGACTGCAGGTGAAAAGTAATACATTTCAGTGCTGCTGTGGAAAAAAAAATGAATCGTGAGAAGGTTAAAACTTCTACAGAAATATATGGCATCTTTCAAACTCAATGCTTTCTAGGTTGCTGTTGTTTTAGACTAAAAATGAACTACAACATAGTTAACTATCTGAAAACCACAAACTAGCCTAAAATGCCTTCACTGATGCCTCTCAGTGAATTCTGTGTCCAGAGGGCACTTGGATTCCTAAGTGTGTTTAACTTGACCACAGATTTGCTTTACCTTTCTCTGTAAAGCGTAACAGTGCTGTGGGTTGGAGAGGGAACTCACTGTTTTAAGTGTTCCATGTACTATGGATTTTCTTGATTTTTATGCTTGTGATGGAATTTCATATACATCAAGGCCTGGCTGTGATTTACTCTCAGAGCCTGAAGTTAAGTCTTATTTGTGAGATGTTTGGAGCCTAAGAGATGATGTGGAAAAGAAATATGAGTTGAATGAAACAAGGAGGAAGGAATAGTGCCATAACTACCCTAAATCAGTTTGGGAAAGTCACTTTGCTTATCTTTCCATCTGGCCATTCTGGCAGCACTGGTGCCAGACTGAGGAGGGGTATCTCATGTGCGGTCTGCCAGACGTACAGAAACAGAGCACAGGACCAAGGGCTGTGCTCAGGCAAATGTGGTTTTGATGATGTGACATATCCCAGCTGTCCTGCCTGGTCTGAGAACCTGGAGGAACTTGATGAGACAAGGATAAGAACTTGGGGGCTACCACAGCCCTTGGCTAGAAGGACAGTGGTTGGAAGGGTTTAAAGTTTAAGACTTTAAGTTTAGATTTGCACCTTGTTGACAAGAGGCTCAGGTGAAATGAAGAGGGGAAGCAGTACCTGCTGCTTCTCAGGTGTGCCCTTAGAGACAGGGATTGATGAACAGAGGAGCAAAGCTCTGATAATGTTGTATCACCCAGGGGTTTCCCAGTATGTATGAGCAGTACTCCCTTGGGGTAGGGTAAAGAGGAATTAAGTGCAGCTCTCTGAATCCATGAAGTACTGGACCCTCCAGCTATTTTCTCAGTGCTTTATAGAATTCCTGCATGCTACAAACACTCTTCATCTTGATTTCCATATCTGTAAAACTAGAACAGCTCTTGCTGCCACAGGTATTTTGAAGCTAAATGTTACTAAGTTCTCCTGAGCATCTTAATGGCAAAATGACAATGACAGAGAAATGTGGTCATTGTGTGCAGTTTTATAAGCAATTACTTAAAATATAACCTATGTTTTAAAAATCTCAGGCTCTTTCTCATCTGATCATTAGAAATATCTTCCAAGACAGAACAAAACACAAACCTATTCTGCAGTTGTTATTTTTTTTTGACTATTTTTAATGAGGGAGGAAAAAAAATGTCAGGAGTTTAAAAATAATGTTCAGTTAGTGGATTTGTCTCCTTTTAAACTCCTTAAAGAAGGCACAAACACTCTCAATCTACATAGTCAAGGAAATGGAAAATGTCAAACTATGGTTTTTTTTAAGCTGTGCTTTTAAAAGAGAGATAGAGGCGCTCACTGAAAAGGAAGTAGCAACAGAGGGAAAAGCATGATAACAGAATCATTCCGTTTAACTTCCAGTGGGAAAGAAGTGTCCTGTTTCCCTATCGTGTTCCCCAGCTGCTGAGCGGGGCCCTTTGGCACACTGTGCCCTGAGAGGATGAGGGGAAGGGGAACAACCTTCAGAGCCCCATGAGCCAGAAAAGGTGCTTGTGGTGGCCCCGTGCCCTGTAAACTGCAGCCACGAGGAGGGCTGATGCCAGTGAACCTCTCTGCAGGAGTCTGAGCTGTCCAGCTGCTGCATCGTGTGCATTACAAACACCTTGCTGAGAAAGTGAGGCTTCCCTGAAGCAGTGCAAAGTGTTACCTTTCTATGAATACTTCTGAAATGGAGGCTAGACCCTTGTTGGGAGAAATGGGAAGAGAAAGTTGGGGGTTTTTGTTGTGTGTGTGTGTGTGTGTTTTTTTTAGCAATATACTCCAACATGTTCTTGTATGTAGTTCTTACAACCTACATGTTGTTATAAAAGACACTAGTTATAAAGACAAATGGACTTTACATGCAAATACTGTATCAAAACTTTAATCCATGTCTTCAGTCTGTCTTTGTTGCTCTCACAAATTTACTGTAATTTAGGCTTGACAAAAATCTTGAAAAGTGAGAGAATGAAGCATGGAAGTATGAAGTTTATATCTTCTCTAAATCTGTCTGTTCTCTTGGGACCTGTTTCTAATTTGCATTGGGATTATTTAATAACTGCTGAGAAAACACAACAAATATGGTGATTTTTGCACTGCTTGCCTATTACAGTTTTGATCTTTGGAGAAGCTTACTGTCAAAGTTGAATAGTAAAAGGATAGAAACCAATGTGTTTCAAACCTGAGATTTTTTTTTCATTTGGTTTCAGATTTAAGCGGTTATACTCTAAATGAACGCTTAAAGCCTACGTGAGCCAGGTGCACAGCTACAAGTTGTTTACTGTTTGGTTTTTGGTGGTTACAGAGCCACATGGATTCACAATTGATGGCCAAGGCAAACATTAAGGATGGGAAAGGAGCCTGCAGTGCAGAGCATGGCTGTCAAGTGTTTTTGAGACTTTAGCTTTCACTCTCTCTTGGAAGAACCAGGAGGAATAAGTGATCGGAACATACTGCTTTTCCTTTTCTCCCATGTTGAGTTCTTTGGTTTAGGATCTGAGAAAATAGCTCAGTCTTAAGCAGATCACATCCATCCTGATATATTCAAAAGCCCCACTTGCTCTGTGCCTGTGCAGCACTCTGCTGAAGAGGTTCACTCGTGATCTTGTTTATACGTGTGACCTTTATAACATGTGGGCGCTCAAGCAGGGGACAGAAAAAGTCAATTGGTATCTCCTCTCCAACTCATCCTTTGGATTCCTGAAATTCTGAATTCCCAGACATGTTGTAAGCTTTTTTCTTAAATCTTGTTGAAGATATTCTTCTTCATAGGTAAAAATGATGGAAAATGACACTGAATGCTGAAGGTGACTTCTGAAGTTAGTAATTCTGATCTAAAAATATCTGACTCAATGAGACTTAAACTGCATCTGGATTTTAGTTACTCTTCATATCACAGTATTTCTTTATCAACACCAAATACACGTAAAATAAAGTATATAATTCATAAGAGTGGAAAGCACAATCTGTTGTGTATAATCATTGTACAATGCTGAAGACCTTAGTAGTTACTGTAATGAGTCATTTAAGAAAAAATGAGCTGTGTACATGGCAAAGTATATCCCTAGCAACATGAAGTTTAGATTGTGGCAGGCCTGTATCCTGGGGTAGGATACCCTATAACATATTGAACAGAAAGGAAAAATAATTCCAACAGGTCAGAAGGGGATATTGGGAGGAATATGTGTTAAGTGACAGGGCTAAAGTAAAATCAAATCTGTGTCTATATAATGAGTTAGTGGCATGAGAGAGCCTATGCAAGTCGTGGATCTAGAGATCAGCATGGCATGTGCTGACTACATGAGTCCTGCTGATGTTCTGGACGATGGTCTGGCTCCACTTGTCTACAGTGGAAACCTAAGTAGCTTGAGCCTAAGGAAACAGCAGGATCTCTGATCAGCAGCTGTAAAGGAAGCTTGCACCTACTTCTTCTTCCTAAAGTGTTCCACTTCTAATCACTTTTCCTGGTGCTCCTGTCGATAAGTCTTGCTGCTAGACTCAGCTATCAGCCTCAGTAGTTTCTTTACCACAGAGATATTTGCATCCTTGTTTACCAGCCTTCCTGCATTGTGATTTCTTCACAGGATTCATTCTTTAATTGGATCTATTTAAAACCTGCCTGCTTGTCTGCATCAAGTATGCAGCACATGTTCCATCCCTGTCACCTTTGGGCAATCACTGACATTTTCCTCTGCGTTGCTTCTGTTAATGTGCACAAGGGCTGTCCCTGGAAGGTTCCCTGTTAAAGCCGGCCAAGAAGGAATAATTAGCAATGGACACAAGTGCATCTCACCGCGGGCCTTGGATTGTCACTATTAGTCAGATCTACCTTTTGCCTTGTTTTGAAGGCAGCGATGTCACCTGACTGTAGGAGGTTTTTTCTGGGGTGAATTTGGGTGTCAGACAACAATTCCCCTGAGAAGATTAAAACAAAATTTAGAAATTGGTAATTGAACTTCTTAAAGGCATGTGTGAGAAACTTGTGCTAATTTCAGAACTCTTCCTGATGATATATTTTAAAACTGATTTTCTCCTCTTCCCTATTCCACAGTGAGGGATGCAAAGGTGTGAAGAAGGTAAAATGTCTTGCCCAGGATTAAAATTCAAGTGCAGCAATGACAGATGGCAGGAAGGCATTTCCTTCACTTCTCATCTATTCCAGTGTGTCCACATCTGTGATCTGGTGTTTATCACGGAGCCAATTCCCGCTTTGCCCTTATTCCTGCACTCAGTGATGCCTTTCTCCCATCACCGTCTGTGTCTTTAGTATTTGTATCTTTTCCTTTTGTAGCCAGCTGCTGTGCTGTCAAGCGCTACTTTTATTCCTTGAAGTTTTGTTTAATTGATCCCACTTCAACTGCCCATTGAAACTAAAAGCAGGAGTTATGTTTTCTGTTGTCAGTTATTACTTTACCTATTACTTTACAGGTATTACTTTACCTGTTTTTTTTACAAGGAAAATCCTTCTTTGTTCTCTTTTCTGTCCCTCGATACCTTATAGAATGGGTCCTGTCTTGGTAGCTTGCTCAACAATCCTTTCATGTTTGTGACCATTAAAAAAGTCCCTTGCAGGAGAGGGACAGCTCTTGAACATGGTCATGTACTCCGAGTTTTTTTTAATATTCTCTACTTTTTTTTTCCTGCAGATTTCTGATGTGAATTGAGTTGCTGTGAAGGAATCGCGAGTTATGGAGAGGACAGCAGCAGTGGAGGGCAGCGCATCTGTGCTTGGGCTTCATGCAGTTATGGAGGAGGGATTCCCTGTTAGTCCAGAGGGAAAGGAAGATGGTAATTTGGGAAGGACAAATGTAGAGCAGGGGACCTGGACATCTGAATGGAAAAGTGAGGAGGCCAACGCTCTCATAAATGTTGTCAGCGATGAAGATGAGAAGGATCCTTTGCAAGAACAAATGGGTAAGACCTATGATTACCTCCTGCTCACTATGCTATTTACTTTTCTTTAGATTTAAGTTGCTGAATTTTTAAACATTGTTCGCCGTGTTCAAGCAGAACTGTTATGCTTTCCATTTGATCTTTCTGAAATACTTCTATAATCATTAAATGCAGCAGAACAGCTCTATTTCAGGCAGGGATATGCTGTGTGCATTGGTGTATTAAATGATCTATATTCATGTTAAACAGACCAAAAAATTAAAATTAAAAAAAAGTTAGAGCTAAAGTGAGATTGTTAAATTATCTAAACCAAAGAACAATAATAGTGAAAATTTCTACTTTGCCTAGGCCTTTATCACTTTCTGCTTTGAAGCTCAGATAATAACAGAGATGAACTAGAATGCGTGTTTCCATTTTAGTAAAATCTTGATTCCCTTTTTTCCTATGAAGATGTAATGCTATTTTGATTTTGGACAAGTGAAAACCTACTGCATTCAGGAGAGGCGGGAGGATAAAAGGAAAAAAGAAAAAACACACCACCAACAATATGCAGAAATGTCTTTGGGTATAACTGTAGATCTTCAAAAGGAGTTACGTAGTTCCCATTCTCTGAAAATTGGTGAATAAACTTAATTTAATAGTAGGCATCAGAGCTTTATGAATATGAAAATACTTTAAGCAATTCGTAATGAAATAAAATGTCACAAGGCTTAGAAAGAACATGGCTTTCTGTTTACAACTAACTCTACTGATATCTAAAAATACCAGGTGCAAGTATCCCAGGCAATTTTAAGGAGCAATTTTCCAATAGGATATTACCCTTTGAATGATTCTCAATAAATGCTTTTCAGGTAAAGTCCACCTGTGGTACTATAGAAATAACAGTAATGGTAAATTTATCTATCAAAAATATTTGCTAATTCTGTTTTTCAAAATTCTGTTGAACGATGATCGAAGTGATGACATGCTGACATAGTTTTGATAACTGCCCTATCTATTTCTATTTCTGACTAAAAGGAAAAGCAGAGCTAGACCTAAGAACTAGAACCAAATCTGGACCGAAGTTGTACTTAATGCTTGTTAAACTCCGTTAGCCTAGACTGCAGCTACTTTACAGGTAGATTTCATTTTTGGCTTGAGCCAAAGCCCAAGAGCCCAAGAGCCATCATTGTTTGCCTCTACTTTTTCATATAGCTTCAAAAGATGCACTCAAAGGAAGACTAACATTAAACCTTTATACTAATTACACCTATGTTTTCTAAAAGCACAACTGCAGGAGAAAATGTTTTTTATATTAAAATCGGAGAACAGATTTCCATTTTGCATTAAAATCTTAGACTTTAGTTGCTCTTGTTTTTGCAATATCACAGTCTCCCTCTAGGTATTAAATTTGTTATAAACATAAATTGAGATACTATTTCTCATAAATTGGCAGGAGGTACTGATATCACTGACAACTTAATGTACTGAAGATCCATCAGAGGCCAACTTTGGTATTTTCCTTCTCTCTTCCCACCTATACTAAAAGTCAACTCTTGCTTGGTCTCAGATGGGATTTCTGATTTCTGCTAATTCTCCATCTTGAAAGTGCATGTGAAAATGGTGAAATGAGTATCTAGCCTCCTCCGCAGTAGGATGGAAATGATCTTCAGATTCTTCTGGTACTTTCTCGGTGAATCATAAAGCAGGGAGGAAGAAAGATCTAACTAAATATATTCCTTAGCAGTTCTCCAGATCCACAAGCTCTATGAAAGTATGGTTATTTTCCACAATTTATGTGGACTTTGAAAATGCACTTAGCCATCCTTTTTATTTGTTAGGATATGCTCAAAATGAAAAATGTGCAGGTGTCAGTTCAAGGACACTTACGAGTCAAGCAGAGAATTTTCCAACTGGTAAGAACTTTTTATTATTATTACTACATCTTTTGAACATAATGTCTTGTTATTGCTTCCTTTTTAAAACTGAAACTACTACATCAACATGCTAACTGACAGCATGCTTTATGGCACCTACAAATATCAAACTTTTACATAAGATTTTTAAGAATTTCTAATAAAATGAGAAAAGTAGGATTGCAATAAGATCCAGAAAAAAAATTAGGTGTCATAGGGGAGTCATTGATATTAAAAAAAAAAAAAAAGGGGGGGGGGGAGGCAAGTTAAGAGATCATTGCTTATTTTTATTAATGACTTCTATTGCTCAAAATACTGTATTTATTCTTGTGTGGCCCTTCTGGATCTCAAAACATAAATGTTGAATCTTCAATAAAGCTAGGATAATGTGTTCCAGTAAGTAGGCACAGTAAAATTCCTCTGTAGAGAGCTCATGTCCTACCCTGGGATATGAAGAGGTAGTTCAGTATCCTTCCTGTTTATGAAGGAAGAGCAGTAACACTGACTTACCAGTGCATTTGTGTCAATTCATGTGTGTGCTGCTGTGCGTTTCTCTCTCTCTTAAAGCAAACTACCAAAAAATAAGTGATTTCTGA
>JAWLRI010000332.1:6252431-6282348 GCA_034781795.1 Crypturellus tataupa | reverse complement strand
TGGGATATGAAGAGGTAGTTCAGTATCCTTCCTGTTTATGAAGGAAGAGCAGTAACACTGACTTACCAGTGCATTTGGTTTTAAAGATGTGTCAATTCATGTGTGTGCTGCTGTGCGTTTCTCTCTCTCTTAAAGCAAACTACCAAAAAATAAGTGATTTCTGATAATACAGTATGCCTTGATGCTTGAGTTTAAAAAACAACAAAAAAAAGAAAACAAACAAACAAAAAAAACCACTCCCTTGCAGTCTGTCTGGTTTCAGGATTCAAATGAGGCTTGCACAGAGCATAACCAGCCATAACTCTTCCTGAACAGAAGGCAGGTCCTGAACCTAATTTGGTGGATTCTGCACTGAAACTACTGGAATTGATAAGTGGATGGTGCTCTGCCTTATAGCTTGAGAATCCCGTCAGTGGTTGATCATCCTCCCCAGACATAAGTTATGTGCAGTGAAGCTGTTTGTGCTCAAGAGTCTGTTTGCCTCACTAAGCACAAAGTTACTTTCATCCCTAGAGAATCTGGGTTCTTTTTAATTGCGATTGTGGATTGGAGCTTATTAAAGCAGGCAGGAAGATTGCCATGGGTGGTGTTGGTTTTTGGACCACGTTTCATTTTCATGAGCTATTATTAATTGTCACTTTGGTAAAAGAAGTTGTATTAAGGTCACTTAATACAGTGTTACTGAAATAATTAAATCAAAGTCTACCTCAGACTTAAATATGTAACGTACGTAACTGTAGAAACATTATTCACATGATTCAGCTTGTACAACTCAAGTATGTAAAATAAATTTGAGAATTTGAGTTTAAGTCTTTCTGTGTGTGTGTGTTTTAAACATCCTCAAAGGAAATGGATTGATTATTCTAAACTAACAGCGAGCTGAGTAATATTTGAAAAATTTTGCTTTTATCTGTAGAATGAACTGATAAATTACCACTCTGCTTACTTTTCTGGGGATGGAGAAAATAGATAAAGTGTTAGTTGTTCCCCAAAATCCAGGTTCCCCATGGTAAAGGTAAAATCTTTGTGCAGTTGAGGTGTGTGGGGAGGAGGGAGTGTTTTTAATCAAGCTGTCAAATCTTAAAAAAGAAAAAAAAAAGAATAAAATAGCAATAGCTCAGTCTGGTGTGTCTGTCTCTAAGAGTTGGATCTCAATGCAGACTCTGCCTTTGAGAAAACCTTTTGGAAAGTTTGATTCTTCCTCATTACAAAACTTGTGCTGTCACTGGCTATCCCCCTCCAGATGTCTCCTTGAAGTTAACTGCAGTAAGACGGCAAAGTGGCTGTTCTGATCCCCGGCTCCAAAGGCAGCTAAGAGGACGACTTCGTCTTCTGGAAAATGACAGCAGGGAGGTCACGGCAGTCTTCAGTGTAAGTCCCTTGTCTTGGGGTTGAGTTGTGTTCATTTGAGCCGACCATCCCGTGGTTCTGAACTCATCTCTGAGGTGCTCGGGTCCCATCTCCTCTGTGTCTGAATTTGAACAGCTCTTCTCCCAAAGCCATGCACCACACAGACTTGTCAGATACACTGGGCTATTGAGAGACTGGATCATCAATTTCATCCAGTGCAAACAAAATTCACTAAGTGGAATATTTAAGGGCCTTCTTTGAAATATCTACTATGAGGTTTGAATTTTTTTTTTTAATTTTGAAATATCTACTAATTTGTTAATTTGCCCTCCAACTGATTATTTGCTTCAGTGTCTAGTCACATAAACAATTCCATGAAAGCTACCTGGAAGGCCCATTACTAAGCCAAAGAGGAAGTGTGAAGAATAGTGTCAATACCCTACTGGCTAGGGCTGGATAACTTAGTTTTAAATTGCTGCCAGGGTTGGTCTGTTTTTAGGGAAGTGAGGGAATAGGAGAGCAATGAGGCAGAGGAGAGGGGTGGGGAAAAAGGCTATAAATAGACTAGATTTTTAAGGCCTGGAAACAGCCTAGGAAAAGAACTGCCAAGGAAGCAAGATTTCAATAATAAGATTCCTTAGAATTATTCTGATATTGAGCAGTGCAGCTCAGCCCTGAGGCTGAGATTTTAGCATGTTTTGGCAGTTTATTAATAGATTTCAGACTTTTGTTAATATTTAATCTGGTGTAGAAAGGGGCTCGCACGAGATCAAAGCAGTAGTGAGGCACGCCTGTTGGAGAGGCTTGAATCAGACTTTTGTCTTCCCAAGAGGACTTTGTTTTTCAATCCATTGTGTGAATTAAAAATAAATAGAATGAATTCACAAATATAAAATCTAGTAAGAAAAACAGTGGATCAAGCTCTCTTACTTAGCATAATTTTGAGGAACAAGTTCTCTGTGGAGTTAGGAGCAGCTTCTTTCAGTCCCTCAACATCTTTTTAAAGAGGTATTGCAAGTTTGATGTGACAGGGACAAGGGTACAGGATATTGGGAAATGATATAGTAACTTTATACCTGTAAAGTTTATCTGATTTATTCCCCTATTACTGATTCAGCTATTTGAGTCAAATTGTCACGATTTCTTGCATTTTCTGGCAGGATGGTAGCCAGCACCACTGAAGAACCTCAGTTTTGAAGATAGCGACAAGCAGTCGCAAGTTCTGGCTGTTTGGCTCGAAGTCATTAAAATGTATTTCAATTATTTGAAAGTTTACGTAGTTTGCACTTAGTATTGCTGAAATCTCTGATAATCCTTCATTATAATTTACAGTGATTATTGTTCATCTTATTAAACTGCAAAATCTAATGCCATCTTAGCAAGTTTCTGAGTTTTTTTGACATCTGGTTACAGCATATACTTTAATCTCCTCCCTGAGGAGGAGAGACTTTTAATGCATTCCTTTAAAAATAACATTTTAATATATTTAGTGTTAATGTACAGCAAGAGTAAACTAGGAAATGTTTCCTAAATGTTCAGTGTTTCCTCTGGAACAAGAATGAAGCTTCCAGGTTCTGACTATTATAGGTATTTTTAAAGTTATAGATAAAATGTTGGATGAGTTTTACCCTCCCTTTCATTACAAGTTTCAGCATGTTGATGAGAAATTGTTTATTGCATATGACATTGGTATAATTGCAACAATTTTAAATATTTTTTTATTTTAAAATATTTTTTATTTTATTTTAGGAGCTCTCTGCTAGATTGCTGTCTATTCACAGTGACCAAGACCTAATAGTAGTGACATTTAAAACTTTTGAAGAAATATGGAAGTTTCTAACCTACTATTCACTTGGTAAAGCTATTTTGCCATACCACAGTTCATCGTGCTTCTGTTTTATTGTTCTGCACACACACAAATGTTATCAAACTTAGTAATGGGGCTGGAGAGAACCCCCTCCCAGACAGGCCAAGGGATGGTCTTCTCTTTCCATGGTATCAAGACAAATAAAATTGTTAAATACTTAATGTGGTTTGAGCACAAACCACCAAAGTTAGCTCTAGCCTGTGATTCAGTGGATGCAATTTTGACAACACTAGGAAGCAAAGACAGTTGTATGTTGTGGGTTAAACAGCTACTGGATTATCTGAATACAAACTCCATTCTCGGAGTGTTTTTCCTTAGTTAAACTACGGCACTAAAGGTTTTTATTTTTTCTCCTAGGCTTTATAAATCACTGCATGGAGAATTTATTCCTAGATCCATCTTTCTGGCTCTATTCTCAAGAAGAGGAAGAAACAGGCATTGAAGTTTGTATAAATGAGAATTCTTTAAATTTGATGTACAGAAGTCTGCTCTTACAGGAAGGTAGGAAAACCTGCATGCACTAAGACTAACTTTAAAAAAGCAGCTTTACTTAATCCTTTAAAAAAAAAAAGTTATTGATTGTTTATTGAATTTGAAGTCTACTTAATCTATTGACTCCAAGTGCACCAGAAAGAGAAGAACAAGCATATTATGGAGTTCAGAATTCAGCAGTATGAAAGGCAACTAGAGAAAGTGATTTACAGCTAACCCACAAATAAAAGGCCTAGGCAGGGATGCACACTGTAACCTGCTTAATGCTGTTGGAGGTCCAGGTGGTGTTTGAGGGAGACGGATTGCAGAGGGACCAGGTTCCTCTGCTTTCTGTAAAGAGCTTCACTTCCTGCTGCTGTGAGAGGCCGTGCCGGGCTGGATGGATCGCTGACCAATGCAGGAGAAAGGTTTCTTCCAGTCCTCCTGTTCTTTGGGGAATATTGCTATATATAGCAATAAAATGTTACAACAGAAAATGGTTTTATGTCTTATTGGCCATCTCTGCATTTTTTCTTATTCACACATTTATCTAGTTTGTATTTATTTGTATTGTATTTATTATTCTTCTTTTGAAGAAATTTTTTTTTAAATTGAATGTTATTGATGCTCTTGAAGATGACTGTAAAGCTTGTGTGACACTAAAACATTATGATAAAATGGCATCTGCCACACTGCTTTTCCTAGGGGCATTTTTTGTTTTAAGTCCTGACAATGTGATAAGAAAGATAACGGCTGCAGACCATGAAATAAGCAGCAACTGTGAGAACGGGGCTCTTGCTGAAGACGCATCGGGTGGATGTGGGGATGGTGACGTGACCACGTCTAACACTTCTTCAGAGCCATTGATCCCTTTCCATCAGTAGGTATCTGACTTTTTCATATGCTTCTGTTCCATATGCATGCCTGTTGACACAGCTGTCTCTAAACTGCAGCTTCTTACGGAACATCCATCCACCAATGACAGCAAATGCTCTCTTCATTTCTATCATGTGTATGGAAGAAAATGAATTCAGACGGCTGCAGTGCAGCATTAAAGATGATGATTTACCATCTTGCAAGTTAGATGTGTTTTTCTAAATCTCAAATAATGGGTATTTGCACTTCTAGAAAAAGAGAATTGCAACTTTCAGGATGCCTGGAAATACAGACAGTAGGAGGCTAGTAATGGCTTTTACTTGAAATTATTTGCAAAAACCATCCAACTCCCTAATGCAGTTTATTTAAAGTTAATGTCTGGGTAGTAATTGCTTCCTTTAAAAAAAAAGTCCAAAAAAGTAATGCTTTTTTTTAAACTATCAATGCTGCTCAAAATATAGCTCAAAGTGTGTACTGTTGAAGTATTTGATGGGTAGATTATCTTGCTTTTTAAATAGATTTAAAATATCATTATTATTGTTGTGACTTTTACTGAAGTATTCTATGCACTTATTTCATTTTTTCTTAATTTTAGATGGTTTCTTAAAGTGTATTCTGATCCTATTGATTTTACTTACAAAACAGAACCTAAATCCATCAGGCAAGTTGGTAAGAAGCTCTGTTTAAACATCAGCATTAAAGAAAAATATCAATTTATCCTATGCTTTCTTTAGGACAGACTTGAAAGGCTTTAAAATTTGTCATCTTTCATTTACTAGGGTAGCAAAATGGTTTTCAAAAGTAAAATATGAACACTAGTCTGCCTATGGCATTTCACGCTTACAGGACTAATTTCAAAGGGCTGTTACAAAATATATTGCTAGACATGTCTAACTTACAACTTAGCTCTGAAAGCTTATCATTCCTCTATTTTTTTCTTCTGAATATCAAACCAAGTAAATCTAGAAGGTAGTGAAGAGTAGTTAGTGAATGCTTCTTTAGGGAGGTGATAAAGCAAATGTACCAGTGTGATTATTGTGGGGGTCTCATGTGTGTTCCTTCATCTAGTACTGCTAGAGAAACACACACTGGATGAGGCTAGAGAGTAAATGTC
Organism: Crypturellus tataupa; assembly: GCA_034781795.1. Lineage (NCBI taxonomy): Eukaryota > Metazoa > Chordata > Aves > Tinamiformes > Tinamidae > Crypturellus > Crypturellus tataupa. Next base: position 6,276,670 of record JAWLRI010000332.1, on the reverse strand, counting down.
TTTTTCTTCTCTCTGCTTCATAAATGCTATACGATTGGTATGTAACTATTTATCCAATAGGAATTTTGTTATCCAAATGTCCTTACTGTGGTCCAAATGAGAGTTCTATGAGAGGGAAAGGCAGTGATCTCTGAAACAATTCTTTAGCAAACACTTCAAAAATTCCTCCCTAAGGGTGGGGAACAGGCCAGTTGGGAAATTTAAGCCTTTATTTACCATTAAGTGCTCAAAGCAAATTGATTAGCTTTTGATGCTTTAAAACATTCCACGTGTGCAGCTGAAGAGTTCCAGGAATGTCTTTGGCTAAAAATGCTTCTTTGCTGAGTTGCAATTCAATGAGAAGTCATTTAATTTTTAAATTACTGTATCTGCAAATTTTTTTTTACACAGCAACAGGATCCTGCCAAGCTGCAGTGAATTATGAAAGTACTGGGCCTGAAGAGATTAGTTTCCAAGCAGGGGACAAAATTGAAATCCTTGGCTACTTCATTGAATGCATGGAATGGTTTGTCGGAAAACATGTGTTTACTGGTCAAATAGGTTTTGTAAAGACAAGTTATGTTAAGCTGGACATATCAGGAAACAGGTAAGTGATATATTTGTGTTGAACCTGTAAACTAAAGGCATAGAAAGAATTCTAAGCTTTAAAATATTGAATATCAAAACTTCTTTTGAGGATTTTCATAATTTGCTTTATTCAAAAATGCAAAGAAATTGGATTATGAAGTGTTAAGTATTGAAAAATGTTCTTGAAATGCATCTGAGTTATTTATTGGGGAAATGAATTTCAATACTTGCTCATATTTCGTTCAGCCTCTACTCTGAATCACAGGATCCAAGGAATTTTGCTGTCTTGGAAGACTTAATTTTCCCTGTTTTCTAGAGTTCTGTTTAAAGTCTCCAAGTTCTCTTCTTGCTAGTACTCTCAGTATAGCTTGTAGCTGGTTTCAAATGAGGGTCCTTATGTTTGATCATAATGGAGAAAAAAGATGAAAATTCTATTCAACATCCATTATCCTCATGTAAAAACCTAATGCTTACTACTACCTGGAGTGTTTGCATGTTGAAATAGAAGGAATTCTTAGATGTAGCTTGTAGATCCCCTTGATGTGACTATCACTGTTTTTTTTTTCCCCTAGGAAACTTAATATCCTTAATTTATTAAAAACACAGATATTTATCTCAAAATGCTATACCATGATAGAGATAAAACTTATTCTGATAAACCAGAAACCATGGAATATGCATGCACAACTATAATGTTTTGTCTGTATGTTTAAGTGTGATTGCTATTAATTCTGAACACTACAGAAAGTAGCATAGTGGAAAGATTGTATTAATTTCTGCACCAAGCACAAACTTGAATGACAGCTTCTGAAGCCATCAGAGGTGTTCTCAAAGTTGCTTCTTTCTTTGTTAGACCACAAGAGCTGGAATTTCTGGAAGCAGAAGAGCTATTTTTCTTTTCAAAAGAAAAAAATTTGGAAGAAGTGATACATTTATTGAAACAAACATCGATCACAGATGTTTGCTCAGTGTATAGAATAGGTGAGTATGAGCTTCACTTTACAAGATAGGTATTCCATTTCCATATTCCTGTTACAGTTGTGTTTGTTTTTCTATTTAAATGAGATTCTAGCACTTAAAGCTGCTTGTGTGGCTCTAACATATAAACATATGTTATATCTATAGTGTTTGGAATATATAAAGATACTATATGTTGATATTTGGTTTGATTGCACTTGTAGCATCTAAAAATCCTTTAGATTCTTTGCTGCGGAACCTTCTCCTATAGCAAACTTGGAAATTCTCTTTTCTCCATTTTTAAGTGAATAGCATGGCTATTTATTAAACATGGTCCTTCAGGCTTGTGCGTGCTAGAGCTGTGTCACCAGAGCCTGGATGTTCAGACAAATACAGTTCTTCCCGGTGTTCTTGGGAAGAGTGGGATAACAGCTGTTGGATGCTAGAACAGACATGCACCTCTATGCTTGCTTTAAACTTCAAAAGGTGTGGAAAATAGCAGGATCTATTGGTATAAATAAATAATGCATTTCTAGATACATCCTTACTGATACAGCCATTTTTAAGTGCTTGGGGTTTTCATTTTGCTGACCTTAAACTTGAGTAGTCTAAATCTCTTGCTAGGATAAATTTCTTGCTGAACTGAACTTGCAGGAAATGTCACATCCCATTACAAGCTGCTCTGTGGAGAGGGATGTGTGTGTTCTGCACTCTTATTCTGCATGCAAACAGTAGCTTGCACGTCTCAGATCTGAGCTGGAAAATGCAGTCAATGTCCCATGATTTCATTTCTCATATTCCTGTCTCAGATGACAAGCCTGGGAACAAAACTTGAAACTCAGGTGTTAAAACTAACTCATGGACTTAGCGGTACTATTTTTGCCTGTAGCAGACTTGCCCCATCTCATCTTCTCCTTAGTCTTTGCAGCTACCGATTTCTTTTCAGCTGTTCTCTAGCTAAGTGCTGTGTTTTCATCACCCTTTTCTCTTAAATTGTTCAAGCAATCAGTGTAATGCGATTTATCCAGAACAAGTGTTTTCAGAAGTCATTTGATGTTTTGTGTGATCTGGTTAAATGCCTCGCAGATTTTCAATTCCTTCCATCTGTATCAGTATAACATAAGATATTTCTATTTATGAACGCTTCCTCAATTCAGTACTCAAAGCATCAATTTTTAACAAATATTAAAAACACTTATGACACTTTTCAGCAAACTCTGGGAAGCATTTAAACACAGGAAATTCAGAGGTAAACAGTCAATAAGGCATCTTTCATAACAGCTAGTAAAATAGCTTCCTATCAGCTTACATAGACCTGGTTCTACAAGCCTCTGATTTTTTAAATATTTCCTTTCTGCTATTGCATTGCATCTAGGGTATGGAAAAAAAGTGATTATATTCTAAAAATGCAGAATGACAGCTGAAATACTGTAAGAAACATCTTCTACATAAAATAATAATTTCTTATGCTCTATGAATATGCCATGTTAAGTGCTTAAATCTGGATTTGCATTAATACTTCCAGTGAAAATGTACGTATTTTAAAATGTCAGCATTTAAAAATGTCATGCATGTTGTTGGAATGGCCACAAAAGCTTGACACATCTTATGCAAGTTATACTAAATCATATATTTCCAAAGACTGATGTTAAAAATTATTTCTGTACTATTAAGCGTTTTTGTTACAAACATCTTCCTCTAAAATGAGGCATTTATAGTGCCCATTTGTAAAGTGTCAGTGTATATGTTGTGTTGTAATTCATCAGCGGAAAAGCAATTTGACATAAATTCTCAATGTTGTCTGCTGAGGACTTTTAGGTACATAATAAGCAGACATGTTTTTTCAGGAGAGCGAGTTCTTATTGTGTTAGCTGTGGGTCAAGTTTAGAATGTTTGTTCTTTCCTAAATTTCCATAACGCATGGATTTCTTTTGACCCTATAGCCTAAAATAGGGCTAATGTTAGTTTATTTAAAATTGGAAGAACTTGAATATCATAAATGTGGTTATTTTCTTTACAGATCAGATGGAAGAACTAGAATGTCAGAAGTCTCATGAATGTGGTAATGTTTAAAATGCATATGAATCTTAAGTAAAATTGATGTGATTTCTGATCTTTTTGGAATCTTTACCAGCTTTTGTCTTTACCTAATGCCTTTTCACATTCTGATTGCCATCTTGCCTGCTTCCTTATGTCTTCACTAGATTTCATTGCCAGACACTGTATACCTGCAGATCCCTTTCTCAGGTGTACCCATCCAGCTGCAAATTATATAGTTCATTTCTACTGCTGTGACTTCCCCTCCTTCCCTCACCAGCTATTTAAGAAGGCTATACACTGTATATGGGATACCTGGCAAACGCTGAGTTTGAATTCCAGCATATTTTCATTTTTGCTTCAAAATTTTGTCCCATGAGTATAAATTCTGAAGATGAAGTGTTATTTGCCATTTACTTGCCCTGCTGTCAGTGTCGTCTCATTGAACTAGCATTTTTCTAAATACTTTATCAATAACTTTGATGTTTATGGTTTTGTTGAACAGTTTAAGACATGAGGTTCAAAGGAAACTGAGTTCTCTAAATCTGTAGTTTCAATAAACTGTTGACATTTGGCTGTAACCCTCATTGGCCATGGTCTCAACCTGCCTCGTCACTACCTGTGCCTTTATGGGCCCCTTTATAAACACAAATAGAACCCCCATGGGACCCACTACAGGAACAACCCAGCCTTTTCTCCCCTCTAGATAATCTGACCTGGTTTTGCAGCAGAACATAAGCGTAACCTTAATTATTTAATTCACATGCATACTCGCTGTCATGGTTCCTTTGAATCTTAAGGCCACCCAGTATCCATGCCCGTTCCCTTTGCTACTTAACTCTAATTTAGACTTCAGTTTTTTTCAGCTTTGGTCTTTTCCAGTTTACCAGCTAATTGGAGTTGTAATTTGTTGGTAGATTTCTCCTTTGTATAGAAACAGAGATTATACACTTTCAAAAAGTGCTTTGAAAACACATTTGAAATAGAGTTAATTAAGATGGAGTTGATTCATGTTGAGGTACGAGTCTTGGTCAGTCAAGAGCGTTTGTTCAGCCTACTTTTGTGGGACAAGCACCTGTTACCCTCACTCATCTATTTTTCCCAAATTTGTGTTTTCTTAATCTGCCTCACTCTCCCTTTCCCCACCTTTGATCCACCTTCTAAAAAGTACTGTTAAGAAAACTGTATATTTATTGATGCATGCTTCTATTAATCAGATATGTACACATGCATACACGTGAAATTTGTAATCTCTCACTTATTTTTGGACTACAGAAATTCTTTGTCCATGTTCTACTACGGTATCTGTTAGCAAGAACACCAAGATAGAAGAATTCCTCAGGAAATTCAAGGATTTCAAGGCCACACAGGCTGGAGAGCCAACTTCTGAAGGAAAAGATTCTGCTGGCTCTTTAAATACGGGAATTTTTCCTCAACCTGAAAAGCTTTTCTTCCATACACATCAAGATGATGTTCAAGCATCTGAAGTATTTGACTCATTGTTGCTGTTCTTAAATAGAAAAGAGTATGAGGGGAACTTCAAAAACCTTTATGATTTTTCTTATTCCTTTATCACTAACATGTTTTATGGTTACTCAGAGGAAGAAGAACTGGTTAACTATTTGAGATTAGCAAGGGAAGCAGCAAAGAAGGCAGGTATGTCCTGGGCTCTAGCAAGGCTATGCTTTCTCTTAGGTAGGTTGAGTGTTAAAAAGCTTAAGTTTTCCCAAGCTCGAGTTTATTTTGAGGAAGCCTTGGGAGCTGTAACTGGAGGATTTAGCGATATGTATCTCATCATTGCTCTTTATACAAACCTAACAGGCATCTATTTGACACAAAAGAACAAAGAAAAGTGTGCTCACGTTTTTGACAAGGCTGTGTCCCTTCTTGTGGGAATCCCCAACTACATTTGCAGTGCTGACCTTGAGTCAGATATTCTAAAGCACGCTCTAAAGAGGGCAATATTGAGCCAGAGCCAGCATGCGGAGGCAAGGGCATGCTTTCTGTTGGCAAAACACTACACTGAACGCAAACAGTATGAAGAGGTGCTGCCATTCTTGGAAAGGTTGCAACTGTTGCTTAATGACTTGAGTTTTCAAAACAGCTTGGCAAACAACTGCTATTTCAAGCTAGCAGAGTCCTATCATGAGAAATGCTTACCACACATTGTGTTAAGTTGCGTAAGGGTTGCCTCTTCCCAGAGTTCAGGTACCTTAATGGATTCCTTGAAAAGAATTGATTTGGTCATCAAAAATGCTCCCAAGCTCTACGGCCCTAGGAAACTCAAGCAGACGCTGCCATCCCAAGTTGCACCTTATCTCACTCAAGCGCTCTCCTCCTTGTTTACTCGTGACCACCAAGGACTGCGCAGCGCTATCTGCCTTGGCTTAGCAGAGCTGTACAGCCACTACAAGCGCTATGGGAAAGCCATAGCTTACCTGATGGAAGCGCTGGACTCGGATGTTTCTGCGAAGCCAGAGGAAACTGTTAACCACTTGGTTTCGCTTGCTTGGCTCTACATTCTGCACAGGCAGTACGATGTGGCGTTAGCCATTCTAAATGCCATTGGAGACTCTTCGTGGAGCAGTCCTCAGCAGCTGGGCGTTGTTTATAATATGCTGGCCATTGCTTTAAAAAGAAGGAACAACACCAAAGGAGCTGCCGAGAACTACTACAAAGCCCTGTGTCTTTCAGGAGAGACCAATAGGACTGATAACCAAGCTATAGCCCTGGCTAATTTTGGGGCCCTCTGCCTGCACGTAGCAGCCAACAAGCTGGCAGAGCACTATTATATCAGGGCAGTGAAGCTGTTCTCCACGCTCCCAGCTACAGACTGTGGCCGAGACTTTATTCAAGTCCTCCTTCAGCTGGGATGTTACTATGTCAGTGGATCTCAGAGAGAAAAAGGAAGATTTTATTATGAATGGGCATTTTTGGTTGCAATGGAGACAAGTCATCTGGAAAGTAAGTACAATATTGTACATTCAGTTCTGTGGCATCTATTGAAGCAATTATAATTTTTACTCTGTTGCATAATAGAGGATAGGCCCTGGGCTATCCCTATCCTTTTTCCCTAGGCTCTAGGGAAAAATATCGCTTAATTTGTAAAAATGATAGAAATTAGTACATTCCCTATTACTTCTAATAGTCATCATACTATTGCTAGTACAGACAGTACCCACCGCAATTTAAATGCATGAAAATACAACTGTTCTGAATTTGTGAAATAATGGGAATTAATTATTTTAAAACTCTTAACTATGAATCTTTGTTTTAAAAAAAAATGTATTTCAAATCTATTTTCCTAGGTCAACTTCAAGCTATTAAGCTGCTGTGTCAATTCTACAGTACAGTTATTCCTAATGAGGCTCAATGTGTCATCTACAATGAATATCAACTATCTCTAGCTAGGAAAATGTCCAACAAAGTTTTGGAGGGACAAATTTTGGAAACCATTAGTCAGCTCTATCTGTCACTAGGAACAGAAAGGTGAGACATACGCAATGACTTTGCTTTTATTTTGATCAAAACGTGATGCTACAGGGCTTCAGTTTTTGCAACAGATGAATATAACTCAAATTTTCACACTCTGCCAATACACTCTATTGATATTAATACTGGAGAGTTTTTTGATTCAAGTAACTGTCTCCAAGAGAGACAAGATGTTCAAGAAACATTAGCACCACTTCATGAGCCAAATTATTTTTTTAAATGTATATAAATATGCATACATTATGCAATTTGATGTCTTGATGACTTTTTATGATGGTAGCTATTATGTGACAGTTTTTTCTATCAGAAAATGAATGAAATATTCCTCTAGATCTGATATCAAACTGTCTGATTGCTTCATTTTGAGGCTTTTTGGTCAGAATGCCTGAAAAACCTACATGTAAAACAGTACAGTGTTAGTCTGACACTTTCTATCCTGCTCTTTTCAGAGTGCCCATTTTTTCCTTCTGTATAAGGAAAAGATTGCACAAATCAATTTATACTAGTTAAACATGTGCTGGGAATACTGAAGATTTTCCTGAACAATTTTTTAAAGACTTCTTTTTATTTTTTTGTCTACTTTGACTTTTTCATTATATCTTAATTTAGGGAGTCATTTTGGAATAAGATATTCCCAAATATGCCTCAAGAAAAAAAAAAAAAAAGATTAGTCTCAGTTTTGGAGAGAGCACGAAGTTTCAAGGGGAATGCTCATGTGTCTGACTTAGCTAGCAAAGCAGCGTAAAGCTAGCATCTATTTAATGATACAGTAGGTGAAAGTTTTTTGGATGGGCTAAGATTTCTGGTTTGAAATCTGAAGAAAGATTTAACTAGCTGTTAATCTGATTCTGTGTGTGCATGAATTTACCAAATAAAGTTGGCTGCGTAGTCAACTACTATGGAGTAGTGATTCTATATAAAAAACTGTAATATCACGATATTCTGAGTTAACAGCCCTGGGTAACAAGGGTACCTGCATCATAATTATGTAGAAATGAAAACCTTTTCATGCTCTGTGTCACTGCATTTCCTCTTCTGGTAATTACCACCTCACTATAAATGACCCTCTCCCCCAGCAAGCCTGTGGCTGTGCCTGGGCTCCCAGCCTGACCGGTCTCAGTTAACAGACTGGGCTATGGATTGGCAGATACTTTTGTCTCTGCCATAGAAGCAAAACCTCTGAAGGAGAATGGAAGAGGTATTTATTCACTGGACTCAGTTGGACTATTTTAAATACCTGCTTTGCTGTATCCTCATATTTTTCAGAGTAGTTTTCTGTTAAAGACAGCTAAAATTGGATCTTTACATCCCATTATGAAAATGAGTGACAGGTCTTTTGAGGTTCTGTAAGAATTGGAGTGGTAAAATCATTTTTTTTCCACTCCAATGAGATTTTGCTGAGATGGAACAGCAATCCTGATAGTGTGAAATGCCAAGGAACATATTACTTCTTGATTCGTTCAGCATCTTTTGGAGGTCAGAATAGCTTGGTCTAATGGTACACAACTTAAGGCTTCACTGCAACTGTGCAGTTCATGTGATGGGACTCTGCAACATGACAGCTTGAGAAGGGATTAATAAAATGTCTGGGGCTTCTATGTCTGGTATAAAGCACCGTAAGCTTAATCAGACAGGGTTTTCTGATGAAAAGTATGGCCATTCTTTTGAGAGCACAGTGCCCTTATACCTTACACCCACAGTGGCTTATAACTTAGTGGCAAGGTGGCAACTGTGCCTCCTCATCTTATAAGTTAGAGCTGCTGTATAGGTTTTTTTCTCCTTCCCAAGATTTTATGGAAGTGTTGACTACCAAATCAGGTGCTTTTTAGAAATAATTTATTTACAGATATGATTCCTTTCTATGAAACATGTAGGAAAATGTGATAAATGATAAAAATTAAACATATTTCTGTCTCTAGTCTAAGGTAGTAGAAAGATGTGTCTAAACTGTTCTGAAATATGACATATCATGATAATCTAACAGAAAGCATATATTGAATAAAAAAGAGGGGGAGAAAAGAGAGTTGTTAGTTTCTGATGGAATATATCTGAGGAGTTATAATTGTACAAGGAATAAAAGAAGCCTTGTCTTTTATATTGTATCTTACATATGAAGCCTTTCTCTCATTATGAAAATGAACATTCCTAATTCTGAAAAGTGACTTTGATTAGCAGTTTCTCCCTGTTTCAGGGCTTACAGATCAGCTCTGGAATATACTAAAAGAAGCCTTGGAATATTTATAGATCTTCAGAAAAAAGAGAAAGAGGCATATGCTTGGCTGCGGGCAGGAAAGATCTATTACATTCTTAGACAGAATGAGCTTGTGGATCTTTATATTCAGGTATGTTTTACACACATAAGGTCATGATGAAGGTGGCACAGTAAAAGAGTAAGTCATGTAATGATCTCAGAAATGTTGCTGTTTCATGTCCTGAACATACAGTAATATCATTTACTCAATGACTAATACCTGGAAGTCTAAGCCCTTTCCTATTGTCTCCATTTTTATTGACGTTACTTGACTGTGAAGGGATAACCCGGGGGATTGACCTGCTTTAGTGCCTGCTCCTTTGTCAGTTCCAGGCATTCTGTTCTTTCATCTTATCCCATCACTATCACCTTTATGGCACTGCAGAAATTGGATCAAGTGTGTGCAAGCATCTTACATGTGCATATCTTAGCATCAACTTAGGATGCCTCCCTGTAGGCCACATCCTTAGGAAAATGGAGAATGACTTTTTTTAGGAAGCCTTTCTCAAGCATGTAAAGTTTTCATTTTGTGGCGGGATGCAGCAGGACATGGACCCTCTTGGGAGCTACTTCCACCTCTGCAGCCATGAGACTGATTTGGATCTAGCCCTTGTGACTGCTGACACTAGATCAAATTGAGTCTTCCCTAGAGCTGAACTATAACCCTGTTCTGACTTTCTCAATAAAATGGTTTCTAGTCAATTACTTAGGTATTTAGGAATTGTAAAAGGTATAAAAATATTTTTCTCCTGTGGCAATGTGTTTGGGAAAAGATAAGTTTTGTGTTAGAGGATGTATACTGAACAAGGCATAATAACATCTGAGCCTTGATGTATGAAATAAAATTATCCAGCTTCTAGTATTAATACATTAAAAAAAAAACTCATAAAAAGAAGCAAAAAAAATATAGAGAGCAAGTTCATATTCAAAGTGTGACATCTATTGTGGGTCTAATTTTAATGAATATTTCATGTATTCACTGCACACATGCCAGGAACACTGACCAAATGCATTTATGGGAGGGGAGTGGACCATACATGGTTATTTCCTCTTCTACTAAAGGACTCTAGCTGGTAGCTGAGGCACTCATCCAAATGGTGCTGCACAAGCCAAATCAGCCTGAAGCCTGATTTTTGCCTGTTGTTTTCAACATGAGAAACAGGTGAGGGACATGCATGTCCACGCTACGTGTGTATAGATGTTGGTATTTAGTGTCAGTGCCTCTCCATGAGGAAAGTCTTAAAATAGAAATCTGTCCCCTAAAAGACTGTGCCAGTAATTTGTGCAAGTCATCACATCTGCACTTGTATTTAAAGCACAATTTCTGAAAATGTAATGCAGCAGAGTCCTTAGGTTCTGTAAGTCTGAGAAGGATCAAAGCCTTTGAGCCAAAATAGAGCGCTGGACTTCTTGGACTTATATGAAGTTTGAAATTTGGAGATTACAAAACCAAAGCAGGATTCACTTCCTGAGTTAGGCTTTCTGAGTTAGGCATCCTGAGACAGCAGGGATATCTTGCTTCATCTGCTTTCCCAATACTACTTATCCTGTCAATAACTGACTCTTCTGCTTTCATTCATTTGCTTTGGAGGGTGCATGCTTCCTTTCATGAAGACCTTTCTGCTAATAATGGCATAGAATTATTTCAGAAGAGCAATAGAGAGAAGTTAGGCCTACTTTCTCTTAAAATTCATAAGCTTTAAAATCTTCACTGTCAAGTATATCAAGCTTGTAGTTATTTTTATGTAGTTAAATTTAATGTTGTAGCTATCTAATGCTCCACTGTTTATCCAGAGTGCTATGTGCTGAGAAAGGTAGTAGGAAACTATTGCCAGAAAACAGAATATTGTGATCCTTTAAGTGCTCTAATCCTTGTGCTCCTTAATATCTGCAACTGGCCTGCTCAAAAAGAGGATAAAAAAATGAAGACAGCTGTAGTATCATGAGAGCTAACACCGCCTCTCCTGTGGTATAAGAGAGGACTCAACAAGACTCTTTTTTCCCTAATTGTTAGTATTACTACTTTACCAAGAAGTAACCCAGGTTTTCCTTTTCCCTGTCCTGTTTTCAGGTTGCTGAGGATGCTGCTCTTTACACAGGAGATCCAAATTTAGGAATGGAACTGTTTGAAGCTGCTGGAGACATATTTTTCAATGGTACTTGGGAAAAGGAGAAAGCAGTGACTTTCTACAGGGTTTGTGTTCTGCTATTCTATTGCATTAATAGTTGTGGCTTAGGTCCATTTACTAGGTGTTCTACAAATGCTAAACGAAAAGATGATCTGCTCACTGGTTTATAACCTAGTGTGTCTGAGTAATTTCTGTCACTGTTAGAGTTGGCCAGTTTCAACCCCACCGCTGCCTGTAAGATCTGTGTTAGATGAAAAGAGAAAACCCAAACTAGAAATTGCTTTGTATCATAAAAATAGATGATGCCAGTGCACATCCTGGAATTCAGATCTGCATTTCCTCATGCCTTTTAGGACAGGGCCATTCCACTTGCTGTTGAGACTGGTAATAAAAATGCTGAACTCCGATTATACAACAAGCTGTCAGAACTACTGGCGAACCTGAAGGCTTATGAGGAAAGTCTGGAATATGCAAGATTATCCCTTATGCTCAGTGTGAATTTAGGTAAGACCAGTTATAACTACAGCTCAATATGACTGGTATTTCCAATATAAGGTAATATAAATTCCAATATAATTTTAAAAATAGTTTTCTTCCTTCTGAATCCAGTCAGCTTTCTTCCTTCTGAATCCAGTCAGCTTTATTAGAAAGATTTTATATCAATAATGCTTTTTAATTCTCTGCTCTACCAAGTCGAAATGGAATGCATTAAGCAGTCTGCTCTTTATAACTAAGCTGTGATATTGATGAATATTGTTGTTCCTAGAGGCTTTTGTGTCCTGCTGTTAGATTTTTTCATAGCCTTAGTATTGAACAAAGCTGCAAAAATTAATAATAGAGCTAGTTTTCAAAGTTGCTGTTTTCTCCAGTTTGAGAGATGAGCACTCTCCCTACTTGATGCCTGTGCAGACAGGTCACTTTCATCAGTGTGATTTTTGTCACGCGACTTTTTTTTTCTTTTTTTTTTTTTTGATAGGAAGTTTGTATTTGAATAAATTTTTGATCTCGTTATCTGCTTTACTCTGAAAATCTATTTATATCCCTGTTGAGCATGTGCAGGGTATGTACAGCTATATACGAGAGTTATGAATGCAATTATTTCTTAAGAAAATGCCCAAGACAATCAAATTCTACAATGAGAAATTCAGCAGTTTTTGTATGATTTTCTTAAGGTAGTAAGTTTTGTCTATGCATCTCTGGAGGAAATTTATTCATGGAAAGATCAAAAAATATTATATAGAACAAAAAAGCCAAGATTGGTTTCAGAAAAGCTGGCCTCTTACTGTATCTTTGACCTTATCCTGATTTCTGCGTTCTCTGATTAGGAAATCAGCTAAATGAACGGGTAGCTTACCACCGCCTTGCTGCCATCCATCACCAGCTGGGGCACTGCGAGCTCGCTGAACACTTTTACTTGAAAGCTCTGTCCCTCTGTTCCTCTCCTTTGGAGTTTGAGGAAGAAACACTGTATTATGTCAAGGTGTACTTGATCTTGGGAGACATCATATTCTACGACCTAAAGGTAAAGAATGTTAGAAGAACTAGAGGAGGGGAAAACCATTCCATTGAAATGTTTCATGACATTATGTTTTTACCTAGTTTTGTTTTCATGTATTTTGAATGTAATGATAGTGGGAAAGCTTACTTTGGTTCAGAATCTTCATTCTTCTGGTTGGATATGTAATAAACTGATCTTAGATGTTCTCTTAAACTTGTTGTACTACAAAGGATACTACTTTTGTCTCTTATTTCAGGATCCTTTTGATGCAGCAGGTTATTACCATTTGGCACTGGCTGCCGCCATGGACTTGGGCAATAAAAAAGCTCAGCTGAAGATTTACACAAGACTTGCAGTCATCTACCATAACTTTCTTGTAGATCGGGAAATGTCTCTGTTCTTCTATCAGAAGGCAAGAACTTTTGCAACAGACCTGAATGTCAGGAGAATAAATCTAGCCCCTGATAGGTGTTATAAGAATTCAAGAGCATCTTTGAAAAATGTATCCTAACAGCAGTGGAAGTAGCTAGAGAAATACTGCACTGCCTCTGGAGCACACAGAATGTATTCAAGGTGTCATACTGCATATGTTTAAGTGGGAACTTAGCCTCTTAAACTAGCTTGTTTTTTTTTTATTATCTCTTATGACAGTGGACTGCGTTTCATTGCTGATGTACAGTCCTATGTTTGTATTTGAAGATCGGTGTATGCACTAAACCAAAACTGAAGGCCTTTATCCTACACTTTTCTTTGCTAAATGTTTCTGCATAGCTGGATGTCAGGCAGGAAATGATCAATGCATATACACAGTGAAGTATATTTAATAAAAAATTGCAGAGGAATAACACTCCATGGAAAGCTGTGGCTTTCTTTGACCTAACTCTATTGAATTTACTCAATGTTGTGGAAATATTTGCACAAGCATGTTAGGGTATTTGGGAATATGCAGTTTTCCAGGCATCACTCATCACTCCCTCAGACACACCTACTGTGGACCTCTTGAGCTCTAATTAAGAGAAAACACTTTGCAGTCATGAGAACACTTATGTGAAAACTAATTGCTTTCAAAAAAGAGAACTCTAGTGCAGTGTAAATTGTAGTTTTGTGGATTTCAGCAATAATGTGAAGGCACTTTTTCTCTGTTCAAAGACAATGCTTTTTGACAATTTTCAAAACTGTCAGTATTATTTTCATAGGACTTATTGCAGCACCTACTACAGCCTCTCCTATAACTTTTATGTCCAGTAAAATGTATTTATTCACTTTACTTGCAAAAATTCTGTATTATTACTTGTGATAGCTCTAAATCTCTGTGCTTCAAATCTTTTTACATAGCAAAACCTTGGTAGAAATGATATAGTAGATCATGCTGTATATTTTGAGAAGGAAGTCTGATATTTGCAATTAAACATTTAGATAAATTTTGAAGTAATGTCTCTGCATTTTTTTGCTACAACTACAGAGTTCATTGTATTTTTAAAGGCCATTACATGGGATGGGAAGTATGGAAATGCAAGTGGGTTGCAAAAAGTTGTTGCTATGTATTTTATTTGCCAGTACTGCCCAACCTGGGGAATTAAAGCTGCAAACCCTTTTCTCTGCCTTATATTGTCATTGCTTTAACTGTCTGCCTAAGCATCTTTTCCTAAAATCTATAATTCAGCATACCCCAAACGCTTCATATATTTATCTATGCCTCTGACTTTTGTGTTTTTTTTCTCTCCTTGTGAATCCTTCATTATTTTTGTGGCTTGTTCTGCTGAAGGAACATAGGATACTTATGCATAACTTGAATGCTAAGTTATTACTAGAGATCTTCTCCAGAGAAGTGACAATCTGGATTTCAGCTGTTAACCTTAGATGGGCACAGCTGGGCCTGCATCTTCCTCCCTAATGACTACTCTAACCTCAGTTCTGCAGAACAGACTGTTGCCACTGTTGTGATAATTGGGTGACCTGTTAAGTATCTTGAGGAGATTTGATTTCTGGGTAGCTTGAGAACCTCTGCAGTGCTGCTGTTGGCTCAGAGCCCCAAAAAGTAGAGATAGGATGTCAGCCCTATCCCTTTGGGGATCATTACTTTGTATTTATACTTTGAGAGGCTTCTAGCACACTACCATTTTTTTTTTTTTTGGCTTTCTCCTTGCATGCTCTATAGTGTGTTTATGTGTTCCTGTGTTCCCAGTTTCATTCTAAGGCTTCATCGCATTAGGTGGCTAAAGAGTAAGCATGATAGCCCCTTGCTTGTTGCACTCAAGATATGCTGCACTCATTAAACTTATCTCAACACTTTAAGGCTTTATGATGGATAGTGAATCAGTTCTCTACTGTTCTGATTTTAGTAATGTATCTATTGTTCAGAGCATATCTGTGCACATTTTTTCAGCTACAATTGAGTTTGAATTTAAGAGCATTAAAATTGAAATTCCTACTGGTCAGGTATCTTGAACTTACCTTGAAGACTCATGACTCGGACTAGTGTCCTATCATCTCACTAACTAGGGCAAATTATCCCAGATTCTGTTCTTTGTCTTCATCTGAGAATGTAACAGAAGTCTTGAACGCTTTCTTCAGCCTTGTGAAAATTATGGATGTTACTGTCTGCTAATGTTTTTTCCAGTGTTTAGCAAAGTGGTTTCCCTTTCTATTGGTTTTCAGAATACATAAACTTTTCATCTTATTCTGATTGTCATAATCATATTCTGTCTTTGTATTTCAGGAAGGGAAGCTGCTCTTCCTAATCTGAAATTCAATTCTACTGATAAGGACTACTTTCCTGCACTATTGCTTCCTCTGCTTGCCCCAATTTTCACAGAAAACTTGCTTTCAGAACAATTCAATCCTTCATATTAATTCACTATTTAATGTCAAATTGTGCTTGCACAATGCATATAGCACCCTGAATATCTTATACACTTCTTCTAGGCCTGTGGAGCATAAAAATCTAATGGGAATTAAAAAAGAAAATAAAAAGATCCAAGTGCCTCTTACGTTAGCACTCGAATTCTTTCAGTTTGCTCTGATGACACAGGAGCTCTGTTTCCACCATCATAGGTATGATGTTTCAAAGAACCACATTTCTGTAAAATGTGTGATGGCATTTATGTTCCAAAAATTGCTTCAAACCCCCTTGGACTTTTAAATATGTCTTTTTCTTAATTTTATGATTCTGTGATCATTTGTCCCATATGCACTGAAGCTGGAGTTTACAAATTCTGGGAGGAACTGAATTTGGCCTCAAGGCTTTTAGTACTTCAACAAGATGCCAGCTTTGCTAGCAGAAAGGTATTTCATTGTGGAGTTCAACTGCATCTAAAATGAGCCCTACAACTCATCTGTCACAGTCACATTCTTGCAAGTTTTGCTGCTAAGTATATCTGCTGTATATCTAAGTATTTGCTGCCTGTGATCAGGAATGGCAGAATTCATCTTACCTGGCACATGGCCATACCCTCTTCACCATCACAGGAGGATCAACTCAAACACAAGTCTACAGTGTAAAATTTTGCATGTGGGTCAGGTGAATCTTACTGAGGGCATTCCCTTATGCAAGTCTCTATAGTGTCTCAAATTTTCAGACACTTCTCTATAAAGATCCCTCAGTTTTTGTTTTCCAGTAGCTGTTACATGATGAATTTGGGTTGGGTAATTGGCAAAACATTCTTGTAGTTCAATGAAGCAAGAAGTCAGAACAGCATGGAGTCTGGACACCACCTGCCTAGAGCCAGAAAGCATCCAGCTGCAGAGCTTGTATCTTAAAAAGACAATAAGAAGTAGGATGTCTGGATGAGAAATGAAAAGCAAGGCAAGTGTCACAGAAACCAACTCTAGATTCACAAATCTTAAATCCAGAACAAGTTATAGAGCTAGTTAGCAACAACAACAACAAAAAAGGCATTTAATGAGCTATAAAAACTCTGTTGAGCTGTTAAAAGCCCTGCAGATGCTGGCACACTGTAGATTTTTTTTTTTTTAATTGATTGAAAAAAATATATATGTATATCTGTGTACTAAATTGCTGCTTCCAGAAAAACCATGAACTTACTAGTGCAGGTGGGCAGCAACATGTGTGGAGCCCCAGCAGATGAGCATCTAGACGGTCATGGTGCTTTCTCATCTAGGAATGAAATAAATTGACAACTGTTACTCAGTTTTTAAAACAGAATTACCAAAAAGGAAACAGTATTGCTACTATTGTATGTAATATTTAATTACCTGTAAAGGGTAATCACCACCTCCTTCATGCTTTCCTCAGCCTGTAGAAATTCTTATTGACAGGAAAATATGGAGCCTCCTACCCAGTAGCCTAGGGGCCTATCTTCCTCTCCTTCTCTGCTCTTGAGATAGAAAGGCTTGCCAAGTTTTACATGTTGCCTGGATATGAGTGCAAGGCAGCACAGCCCTTTTCCTTCATGGTTAAAGAATTCACCTTACCCAGTAAAGGAAGGCCAGGCACCAGCCAACTTCATCATCCTCAGATGCAACTCAGCATCCTCAGAAAAGTTAAGTTGGCTTCATGCTGGTGTTAGAGGTGGGAGGGCCCAATCCATTCAATTTTAACAGCTTTATTTTTTTCAAGGGCCAGTGTTAATTTAACAAGTCGCTAGCCACACGGTGGCACTCTCTAGCTTTAAATAGAGTCCTCCAGACCAGAAGGTTAAGGAAGGGATCTAACACCCTGGAAACACGGCCTGCTGTTCCTCGCTTACTCCTACTTTCCAAACAAAATCTAGAAAGACCAACCCCACAACACACGTACAAAACAACAGCAAAACAGATTCAAAAATGATGATGCAAGTCCTTGCTCTTGTCAAAGTTCCTTTCACTGGGACCAAAGAAACAGTGATCTTCTCTAAATGAGCGTTTGTATCTTGCCCAAAGTTTGCTTCAAGTAAGCCATGGGGCACCTACAGGGAGCAAGCGGGAGTTGAGAGAACCATTATTTTAAGCTCCTTTGAAATGCCTAAAGTTCTTAAAATTGACTTGTCCATAGACCCAGAAAAAGCTGGCTGCTGTTATACAGGGTACAATTTCATTTGGCAGTCAGAAAATTGGAATATAACCATGAAATACTGTCATAGAGAAAAACCGAGAAAATGATGTGAGAAGCTATGCACTGAAAAAAGGTTAGTGTTAGTTTATAATGGCCAACTTTTGACAGTTAGGGAGATGCATAAGACTTGTCTGGTATGAAGCTGGTACTACAGCATTCTGGACAGTGATTTAGTACATTCAAAATGCTTAAAATAAGGAGCTCATACAAACCACTTTTTCTGAAAACTCTTTTTTTTTTTTTTTTTTTTTTTTTTTCTGAAAATGCCCCCAAAGGGGGACATACCAAAGTTGTCAGCACTCTTCTTGCTTATGTACATTTTTTGCAGGGTTTTATTGTCTCTTGACGCGCTAAGGAGATATTCCCCTAAATATTTGCTATTTCAGATAATGAATTTTCCAGATTTTTCTCTATCTGGCAACTTTGATCATAGAGCGGACAGGTAATGTTTCTTTTGCAGTCCATTGGCATACCAAGATGACTGTATTTTTTGCATGAAAAAGGAAACTATATAAGATTACCCTGACCTTGACATAAAACTTACATGTCATTTTTACACTGTATTATTTTAGGAACTTATTTGCTGGGAAACTCTTGAAAAAATTTAGCAGGTGTTTTTCCTGATGTAGCAGATGTGCAAAATCTGCTCTAAGTGTCATTCCTTTGCCAAGTCAACAGAAGGGAATTTCACTATTGCATGGAAAATGTTTCATTTTATAGGAGTTGGAGTATGATAAATGGAACATTTTTGCTTCTTTAAAAATAACAAGGCTTTTTTCTGAATGTTTCCTGAAGTATGTCTAACATCACTGGCTATTAGACATCAGAACACTACGTTATATTTGTAAAGTTATATTTGAGAGAGACAGAGTTTCCAGAAGCCAATCCATTGTCAAACTAGGGAAAGAATTTGCCCAAGAATGATGGACCATCATCCACCTGCTCCTTTGTGCTTCAGGCACAGATATATTTCTGCATGCCTGCCTTTTATAATATATGGCACAGCTGTGTGGGAGAGGCGGATCCCCTCTCAGAAGGAACTTCCAACCTTTTTTTGCAATACCTAGAAGCAGCAGCATATGGTGTTAGGATGTAAGAAAAAACAGCTAAGTAATGCAAAGGTTGCAGGAAAACAATGTTCTATAATTTCTCTTTAGCAATTCATATTTATCTAATAGTTAAAGAAAATCACATGGAGCTACTTTTTGTTTGTTTTTCAGTGGTAATGCAGTAAATTATAATTATTTTTAGTTGCTTTCAAGAGCGATCAGTTGAACAATCTACTGTCTCTTCAGGTAATTTTATCCTGAACTCATAGCTGAATTATTGGGCATCATGGTAAAATCTGGTTCTAAAAGTTCTTCTTCTGGATATGTTGTCTCATGTTTTCAAAGCTAATGTTACTACTAACTACACAGAAGCATCGAGATTAGGGGGAACTGGTAGAGTAAAATCAATATATCCTCTCTATCTAATGAATCCTAGAAACTACTAATTTTTGTGTTTGTAATTCTTTGCGTTATTCTGTACTTAATTTTTTGACAGATTAAAAGTGATATGTACCACAATATTCTTTAAAACCCGAAGCTCTACCTCATATTGGTATAAAGAAACACCTAAGATGAAAGCACTCTTTTACTGATTAATTTAACTCAAGAAGAAAGCAGTTACAAATTACTTACTAAGTAATCTGAAAATTGTTTTTCTTTTGTGCTTTGCTGTAGGTCTGTCAGTTAGATGCTGTACTAAATTGGAAGTTTTTTGCTGCATACCAGATATAACAATGGTCTTACATACATACAGCTGAGTAAATATCTGTTATGGACTATGAAGTAACAAAAATATTAGATGACTTTAATATTATTCTTCCTTATTATCTGAGATAGCAATCATCTGTGAGTTTCCCACAACTTTATTTTACTTACTAATAACAAGGTTTCTTTATATCTTGAAAGGCTTGTGATTAAAAGAGGCTTCCGGAATGGGTGGATGCCTTCTTTAAATATTGTAAAACCTGAAATTCTGTCCTTTACAAACTTATTTTAATCAATTTCTGTATTTTTGCCATACTGTTTTCCTTTTCAGAGATATGTGGAATTTTGAGTTAGGATTATTTTGCTAGATTACCTATTTCCTTTCTTTGCATACCAGTTTATCAGTGTATATAAGTGCTCATGCCTGGGATTTTTTAGGTCATTGAACAGAAAGTCACAATCTCCTATTAAAGCACAAAAAGACTGCACTGTTCTGTCGCACTGTTTGTCTGTTACATTTGCTCTATTGGTTTCTTTTTTAGACACAATTTTTACTTGGTTTTAGATTTGCCAGGCTTTTCATCACCCTTGCTGAATCCTCTGTGTCTGCCACATACCAGTTGATGTTGGAAAAGAATCAGTCCTATTTCTAAGAATGAGCCTAGAGAAAAATGCTGTAATTTGTTGATGTTTATTATAAAATAAATGAAGTCTGGTTACCTGGTCTCTATAAAGCTTTAGTGGCCAGGAGCAGCCATCTACCAGCAAAAAGTGAGGTTGATTTAGGGATGGAATTTCTTCCATCAAAAAGAAAAAGTAATCCTACTGGAAGCTTTGGAAAATTATAACGTGCATCATGGAGGCATTTTACAGCTGCTTCTAAAAATCTCCACAGATTTACTGAGTAAACTTGAGCTACTTATAGCTTATGGTTGAGAGCAGGATCTGCCACATGTATGCTTCAGAAATGAAGTAAATAAGGCTGAGAACCGTGCAATAGACAGCAAAAAACAGTTTATAGAGTACTGAACACAGTTCATCCTCTGCCCCAAACAAGGAAGAGTGAGAGACGAAGATGTTGTTTGGCCATGTTGCCAAAGGCTGTATCATGTTCGTAAATTAAAACTGTGTAAACATCAGTTTTGGGATATTTCTGGGTAATTGACTTCACAGTGTTTAAAGATTCTGACTGAAGGTGCCCCACACCAGCATTAACTAAAGTGAGTAAAGGTTTGTGAGCTAGCATTCCCTTATATTCTAATTTACACTAGTTTCAAAGTAGCAGTGCCCAAGTGCGAATGGGAAGGGAGCTACTTTTGAGGATGCTACTACTGCTGCCTCAAACCCAGTATCTTAGGTTCACAGCAGAAAAACACTAAAAGGTTCAGCATTCTTGGTGGCCTTTTACCAACCAGCCCCAAATAGCTCCTTTTGAATTGGCAAGAGGTAAAACTGAAAGCCAGAGTATGATTCTCTGTGGCTTTGGTCTTTATATAATATGCAAATATCTGTGCAATTTTGCAAGCTGCTTGTTTAGTGCTTCTCATCTTTACTTCTAAATCTGTACCTGGATTATCCAAATATATCTGTTGATCCTCCCTGAACCCTCTTCTATTTTTTAGTAACTTTTGATAAATTATCACTTGGTCCCGAAGAAAACATGCTGAATATGGTTTATAGCATGTTAAATCTAACATAAACATAGATGGATTGAGAATTTAGAAATATTTAGATTGCTGCATTTGGACCTCTGCATTCACAAGTTATTTTTTTTAGCTGCTGAGACATGTAATTTTGCTTTGGATGGTATGCCAGATTCTCAGCTCTCATAATTCAACTAAGCTGCATTGAAATAAAGCCTGAATTCTGGGTCAAAGAATTTGAGATTCGATTAAAGGTCTATTTCTAACAGGACATTTCCTTGCCATAGGAGGTAAGAGCTCGATTTGAGGTCCCAGTCTGAATGGATTCCTGGTGATGGAGGCTGTATGTGGGCCGAGAGGCTGCGTCTCCTTCCTGTCTGACAGCTGCTGTAAACTTGCACCGCTCGCTTTTCCCACGCGAGCGTTTCGAGGAGCGGGGTCTGTGGGCATGAGCAAACCCGGGCGACCTCCTGAAGGCTGCGTTTGCTCTGCACGTACACCGCTCCCAGGATGCAGATGTTTTGGCATATTCCTACACATCCTCCTCCCCGCCTGTCCTCTCAGCAACCTCTCCCACCCCTTTCCTGTTGTACAAGGTATTAGAGGGTCTCCTGGAATAACGGCTTCAGAATAGAACATTAGATTGCAGAATTCAGTCTGTAAGACCTGTTGGAGATGCCTGACTCTTCAAGAGAGATTATCAGTGTTCATTCTAAAACCGTTCTCTCTCTTTCCTTATTGGCCAAGACTTTATGGATTTTTTTTCTTTAATGTCCTGCAAAATCTGTGGTCTTTCACTGGCTTATTTCTATTTCTGCAATTAGAGTCTTGTCCCTTTCCACAATCTGTAAGCTGAAATACTGTGTGCTTCTATTTTCATTCTCTAAATATAATACTTCACTGATTTCACTGTAGTGTATTTTTGACAATTTCTGCTTGGATTCTTCCTTACACCTTTGTCATCTTCCGCAGGAACTGTGCACAGTTTGTCAATGACTAGCTAGTAGACTACCGATGAAAGTGTAATTTTATCCTGCCTTTAATTTTGAATATAAGGAAGACAGGCAATGAAAAAACTAAGCCTTCAGTTCCTTTAAGTTATAAAGGAACGGTGAATGATCTTTATTTTTCAGAAGTGGTATCTAGGCGTGTTTCTACGTATTCCTTCATCATTTTATAAATTGTAACTCAAAGCTATAGCAGCTACATATAAGGCTTCTGATATAGTAAGCATATATATTCTGAATGATAGTCGGTTAGTTTCAAATGTTCTTTTGAACACCTAACAGAATATGCTTTAGTCTTTGGTGTTCATCTAAAATGACAACATGGCAGGGACTGGGGAAAGATTCAGCAGTTTTTCCATTGCGGTCAAAGTAGCTTAGAGAGTTCAAACACAAGGAAAACAGTCTCATGACACTTGGTGATCCTTACTCTTCCTAACTTCTTTTTTTTATTTATTTTGATCTAAAACAGTGCAACTACACTCTGCATTGACTTTATTTCTACTCTACAAATAATAATGAGGCATAAATCCCTAGGATGGATTATGCCAAATTAAATCTGGGAACAGGACATGCACAGGAAAGCTATGGATCTTTAATATCTTCATTCCTTCTGCAAAAGGTTTGTACTTTTTGTCATGATATTGATTTGCTATGCCAAACCAAATAAAGAATAAAACCATTAAACTGAGTTACTACAAGTACATACAGCAGTGATTAAGTCAAGAGGGTCTAAAGTGTATGTTACCAAAATTCAAGCATTTCATTATATAAATTCCTACAAAGAAAAAATGGCAAAAAATATATATACTAGAAAAGACATAACAGAAACCAAGGCATAACAGAACCAGGATTTGGAATAATCTGTTTACAATATCTTTGGTACTTTCACTTCTCTACTCAAACTCAGAAATCCACCATGGTTATATTTTTGGGGGACAAAAAATTCATGTTAAGATTTTTGCACAACTTGTATTTTGCTTAAATTGACTGTAAAGGGTTTCTTTTTTCAGTGGAAGGAGGACCAGATAACTATTAATAATAAGAAAAAACTATTGACCCCTCTTGGCGGAATAACGTATCCAAAGTTAACCACATGTGCCTTCCCTGGTAAAATTCAGGCAGCTAAGTGCCACTGTCCCAGATACAAGGGCAATCTGTGCAATGTCTCAGTTTTTCCAAGCGTGCTTAACTGCTGCATCCTGTATTATAGGGTGTGGTGCTATATCAGTGTTTAAATTCATCCCTATCCTGAGGCAGTACTTCATGATGATGGTGGGAAACAAGATGGATCAAGTTTATCAAACTTTACAAGACATTTGAAAATAACCGGAGGCTGTTTTTCTTCCTTTCTAGTACTCAAACCAATATGGGGAGGTGTTTGTCCTGTGCTGGGTGGAGGCAAGTATCACTTTTTATTTGGTCCATACTCTGCCATATATTAAAATCATGTTAATTCCCTAACTTCATCTTTCATGAATAAACTAATAAAATTCCATGGAAGAACTTACAATGCAAATAAACTGTTTCACAATTGCAGAGGCTTATATCACCACTTAAAATAAGTTTATGTACTTATAATTGAACTTACTAAAATAAAAGATCTCATTACAGATTTATTTCACACACCCTTTCCAAAGAGCTTAAGAATATTTGATTGAATCCCAAAAGCCTGCTCTTGGGAGGATTTGTTTTATTCTTATAAAAGGTCCACTGCAAAAGCACGAAGTCTGAGTTTGGATTTGACAACACCACTGTAATTCCTTGATGACTGTTATCATAGAATCACAGAATGCCTAAGGTTGGAAGGGGCCTCTAGAGGTCATCTAGTCCAACCCCCCTGCACACGCAGGG
>JAWLRI010000332.1:6177020-6216898 GCA_034781795.1 Crypturellus tataupa | reverse complement strand
GGGGTTGGACTAGATGACCTCTAGAGGTCCCTTCCAACCTTAGGCATTCTATGATTCTATGATTCTATGATTCATTAGAGGCAGACAGAGCTGTGAAGTTGATAGCATCAGCTTGGATTTATTGCCAGGAAGTCCAGGTAAAGATTTTTTATGTGCATCACGTACTCCAAATAAGAGTCTAGATGTAAAATGCCTTAAAACTTAGGATACTTTTCAGAGTTAAGGCCCTATTACATTATGTGTATTTAGATTAGATTATTTAGAAATCTTCAGATGCATATGTAACTAGTGGTGATTTTAAAAAGAGTACTGCATGCACATCTGAGATAGAAAGCAGCCTGAAATTTTACAGTTTAAATCTGTTATATATTAAAAGAAAAATATTTCCAGCATTTATTTAATGGTTCTGAATTCCAAACTCAACAAATCAGAATGCTTAGAATTTTACACATGCAAAGCACTTCATAAATGTTTGTTTTCACAGGCTTTTTGAGAGAAATTGCATGAAAAAGCAATTACTTTTTTTTTGCACTAAGTTGTGACTTAAAGGGAGTTTTCCCCCCAAAAAACCTCCTGTATGTTTCAGGAGCTGAAGCTCTTACGACATTTAATTGGTATTAGTTTGTTCAGTTGCAAATAGGGAAGCTTATGCAAAGTGTGTTAGTTAGAGCACAAACTGAATTAGTTGCAAAGCCAGAATTAGAACATGGGATTCTTGACTTCACGCCTGTGCACATTCCTCCAAATCAAACTACTTCCTTGTATGTGCTTAAGCAATCACTGCTGTGAAAAGCTAATGAACCAACTTAGACAAAGAGAGCAGAGTGAATCAGGTAATAGTGGATTAAAAGGAATAGTAAGAAAAGATGAGGTAGGGAAAATGTCAAAATATTTAAGGTTGCTTTGTCATAAGAGACTACAGAATATGAAGAGAGTCCCTGGCATAGGGATGCTGTGCGCTTAGCTAATGCACTAGTTTTCTCCTGAGAATGGGAGGAGTTTGAGAGCTGCTCTATTCAGAGCATTCCTGTGGCTCAGCCAAGACTTTCCTGCAGGAATGTGCATGCAGCTGCCTTCTGAGAAATGCTGGGACAGCAGGAACATGGGGCAGGAGAGAACAGGGCCATACGTTCCTAAATGGAGCTATACTGCCTTTGCCAGGCATCTTCCATTATCATGTGAATGCAAGATGATATGCTGAAAATTGTCATTGAAAGAGTATCTGAAGCCTGAAAAATCACTATCTTGGTTCCTTTATCAGATTTTTATGTTAGACAAAAATCAAATGTTGTAGCCCTGGTCCCTGAAAAGAGGCTACATAAGAAACTGATGTCTCTTTTTAAACATGAACTTTGAAGCTGTTTAAAACTTTGATGTCCATTTTATTCTTCTGATAATAAATAAGGTTTGTCCAGTGCTATCTAAGTGTAAACAGTTTAGATGGCTCATGTTGCTGTTATGCCTTCCTTAGCTTCTGTTTATTTTGAGTGGTAAGTTGCTGCTCTTGGCTATTTGATAGACTAGCCTCACTCGAAAACAATCTTGGTGACCCAACATAAAGATGGACAAGAAACTTTGCCAACTCCCACTTCCTGTAGTCCTGTTTGGATTTTTCCTTTGAAAGTCATTAGGTATTAGGCAATTTAAAACTGCTCAGAGCTGCTGTGTGCTCTCCCCAGAACTGTTCGCAAATCTGTGGTTACCAAAGATGCCCTTGCAGGGCACCTGCCTCACAGCAATGTGCCCTGAGTGAGCTTTCAAAGCGCTTTTTTCTCCCCTGGTAGTGAATAAGAAATATTGACAGTATCGCAGACCAAAGTGATGGATAACGCCCCTCAAAAATAATAAGCTAAGAACACTTGTCTAACTTCTCTTTAAATTATGGCCTAATTAATTTGGTTCGCAAGTTGCTACTCCTAATTTAAGACCTGTTTCTAAAAATAAAAATCTAATCCGTTAGAGGTATGAACAGGTAGAACAGGCCTAAGAAATGCCTTTTGTTGGTTTGCTACCAACAAAATACTGTTTGAAATGCAATTTTCAATTCCTGCAATGGACAATTTATTGTTTCCTTTTGTCACTTTTACAGTATGGGAATTCTGGAGGACCTCTGGTTAATCTGGTAAGTGCGAGTGTCTTAATTTTTAGTTGTTTGTTTTGGGTTTCTGTGTAAACTACTAGCCAGAGGATGCACAGTCATAGCAGGGAGTGCTCTTGTGCTAAATTGTAAAGGCTTATCAGTTATACCAGCTTCCAGTCATGCAGGCTAATGGTGGGTATATACATTGAGGCTAATCCAAATCACATAATTTGAGTTTCAGTTCATACACATTTGAAAAATATTTCTGTGGAGAGCAGAGGAAATTTTGCTCAGCGGGTGGAGAAGTTAGTCTGGTGGGAGTAGCTATGTTTATGAAACTTGGGATGCAGGGCAAAGCTAGGATCTCAGTAATCCACCCAGCAGATTTTAAAATAGATTGCTTTAAAGCAGCACTGACTTCACCATTCAGTGAACTGTTGCTAAAGTGCAGCTGATCGCTGCACTGGAGGGAGCCTCTTGCAGAGTGGTTGGAGGAATCTTGGATAAATAAACTGTAGTGTAATCTCTTTGGCCATCATAGTTAAATATGAAGCAGTGTGAATCATAGCCCAGATTCTCTCCTAGAAATAATGTGCTTTTTTGAATGATTACAAAACTTTTAAAAATTAGCTCCACCATCTTTTAAAATAAAGTGCTAGGTAGTGAGTTGTGCATTAGCAGCAAATTACCTGGTTCCTGTCTCTTCACAGGATGGTGAAGTGATTGGAATTAATACCTTAAAGGTTACAGCTGGGATTTCCTTTGCTATTCCTTCAGACCGCATCACTCAGTTCCTCACAGAGTCCCATGACAAACAAAGTAAAGGTAAGGTCTGGGGGTAAGGTCTGTGGAAAATACTGATGCTGCTCCCAGTTATGATCTCTCAGTGAAATGCCAAGGGACACAGGTCTGGCACTGGAGAATGCAGCATTTGTTTGCAGTGTTGGATACCTATTGGATTTGAGCCTAGAAGACAGCATTGTAGAAGTGGTGGTGAGCATTTATTATTCAATCTTCCCCTCAAAGAATAGATAGGATCTGTATAGATCTGGAAAGACAGAGATGTCTGAGGATGGTAAGGATGCATATAAGTCATGTCAGTCTCAAATAATCTTGAGAACAAACGGTGATTTGATCGAGAGGTCTTATCCCTTCCCTTCCGCATATTGTGGAAGCAAAATTCTTGGGATGTTTTTATCATATTTACTTCAATTAAGTACCTACTTGGGATTTGCATTTGCTGTCCTGAAAATATGCAGGGATCTACCCTTATGGTACAATTAGATCATATGAAACAAGTTTAAGGGTATTTCTATTTGTCTGTAAATATCATGTTACCTAAAGATGACAAAATTCCTTTAGGAAACAGCTCTTTCCAGATTCACTCTGGCATATGGGAGATATTCAGGATACTGCTCAAAATGCTTGATCTTAGTCTTTTAAGTCTGAGCTGATCAGATAACTACTAGTTTTATCTCCCTGACTACCAGTTTTATATATAAGCCATACATTTGTGAAATCCCATTCATTGTATATAATTGCAAATATATAATATACTTTTGTACAGGAACAAGGGAAATAGTGAGAATGGCATTTGAATTATTTGGGCTAATTTTTATTAGCCAAATGTTACACATTATGTAATATGTGTGTAATACCAATATAATACCCGATGTATTTTGCCTAGGAATTTATCATTTATTCATTGAAAGGTCTGAAAATCTTTGCCAATTCTGGATTTATCCATATTGGCAACCTTATTTTATAGCTAGAAAATTTTAAACTGGTGCGTGAAGTTAAGTGTCTTCATCTCTACGTGAGTCTATATATTGAGGCTTTGACTGACTTTACCTCTGTGTCTTTTGCTAGTACCTATAGGAATTTCTCAGTTCCAGTGTTAGGTCTGCCATATACTATGAATTAGGTCTTGGTCAGAGCAGTAAAACCACAGAAATGTGGAACACGGATACTCTGGGATTAAAGACAGCAAATTAGAAGTGTAACAGCATGTTAGGGAGAAAGTCCAGCCAAGGAGGTCAGTTTGGCCTCTCATAACATCAGTAGAAAAGTGAATAAAAACTATTTCAAGATGGGCAAAGAGAAACAGGAGAAATCTCTACTGGCCACATTCAAGAAGTCATTTATATGCATCTGCAGTTACATCCTTGTAATATTTTATCAGTTGTGGTGAAACTATATGCTTGCTTATGTATTTGTATCATTCTTACTGGCTTCTTACCAGTACCAATGAAGGCTTCTTCAGAGGCTTTCTGAGTATATGTGAAGATTCCTGATCAAATTCTGCTACACAATTTATGTGGAAGGTGCCCTGCACATATGTAACTCAATATTCCAGACTGGAGTTTGGCAGCAGAATATCTTTCTTGCATACTTTCAGGACAGCAAATGCAATATGTGAGACTATCTAAGAGCAAAAGGAGAAAGCAGATAAGTAGGAGTTTTACTTGCTGCTAAAATAAAAGTGTAGGATTCATTCCTTTACTTGGAAATCATGGAGATATCCTGGCCCCAGCGAAATCAACTACAGTGGGGATACTCATGTGCCAAAAATACTGATGTCTGTAAGAGGTAGAGTAACTCCTCTGTTGTCAGCCCTTGTGTCTGTCTGGTTTGTGTATTGCTATATGTTGCAAAAGTTGCGATAAACTTTTTTTTTTTTTTTTTAAGTAAGGTAAATCCTGTCTTTACTGTTGATTTTTAAAATGGCTTTCAGAACTGAACACTCCTTAAATAGTCCACTCTCTAGATGTTTGGAATCAGCTGCTTGTTATGTTCTGTTAACACAAAACAGATTCAATTTTAGACGAAGGGACAAGACTCATTTGCTTGACTTTGTGCTGCTGGCGTGGCACAAAGCACCTACATCAGTGTTTAATCTGGCCCAGTGCTTACAAGATCTAACTGATCTCTACATCTCTCTGCTGTGCTGTGTTCTAGCTTCAAGGTGCAATGGTTTCCTGTCTTTTGAGCTTGACTGTGTCGACATATTAATGTTCTTTTAACTGCTACTGGGACTTCACCCTCATGACATGTCTCTCAGATTTAAGGGCTCGCTTTATTTGAGTTCTCTTAATGATATTTTTACTTAAGCCTCATTGTGCAAACTGCCGAGGTGACAGGTCTTGAGATGCTTTATTCACAGAGCAGATGTAAGACAAGAGCGGTAGTTCCAGGTGTCACATACTACTCTGCCAAGGTGACTCAACCCTGACCTCAAAATGGCCCTCCCTTGGGGTGAGGAAGTGTTGTCTGTGCCCATTCAGTCTCTGCTGATATTTCTAATAAAGTGGACAATTATATTCTGCCTACTCAATGCTGGTAAAAACTTTATTTTTGTGTAAGATGTTTAATTTGGGTTAAATTTAATGGAATGAATTTTTGCAAAAGAGAAAGCCTGAAGTTCTGCGTGAAATCTAACGTGGGAGATGGTTGGGAGGGTGATGGTTAGGAGAAATGTAGACTCTACAGACAATTTCTGCAACTAAAATAATGCAACATACTAACTACTAGTGTCTCCCATTAACTTCATAGCTTAGTTTATGAAATAACTTTTCTATTGTTAGAGTGAGACTCACTATTTTAAGTATATTAAACTTCAAAAATTGTGGAGAGCATTGAAGGCAGCTTTAACTTTTGATGCATGAACAGTGGTGAAATCATATCCAAAGCTGCCCCTAAATGACATGAGGCCTTTAGTAGCAAATAACTCTATAATTGCTAGATTTTTTTCAAAGCCTTGTTTTTGCACGTGTCATCAGCCACAGGGAAAAAATCCCCTTTAGATCAGCAGTATTTCTGCTTGTGGTTTTCCATTCTTGCCCAATCTCCCCCTTGTTGTTTTGTTTCTTCCAGATCAATTTTTGCCCATCCTTTCATCTGCATTTTCAAGCATCCATTCCTAACTCAGCCCTCAGAGTACGCATTATGCTCCTACATCTTTCCACATCATCCAGGCCGTGACCAGCAGCAATTTGTTTAACAGAGACAGTAAATTGTCACCAGGCAGTCTGTGTCATTTTTATATCTCTTCAGTTTGATTTGTAGACAGCTTTATCATTTAACTGTTTAATTGGGGAAAAACTTATTTTTAGCTGTCAGAATTAGAATGTTTGCCTTTTTTAATTGAATATTTACCCTTTTAGGATTGGTGTGTGCTACATGGACTAAAAAAACATGAGTTCACTAATTCAGGCTCAGGCCCAAAGGTTTTTGTGACTGCAATTGAAAGTAATAAGACTTCTTCATTGAGCCCTTACTCTATCTGGTTTTGATCAGATTGATTTTAATCTAAAATACAGGAGAGCCAGAGTGTTTCAAGGAAAAGCATGCATGCCGATTGGGGATACAAGTTTGTCCAGAGTGTAGAAAATCCCATGTTTTACTACTCAATACTGATGTTAATAGGAATATAGGTCATGTTTATGTTCAGGATTAGAGCCTTAGTTTAGAATTATTTTCTTGGAAAGAATAAGAGTTAGAGGAGATTCTGTGCATCTCCTCTTCAGTCTGTCTCCTTACATGAGAATATAGATAATCTCAAAGAAATTGTGAAGTAGTTATGCTGGATCAAGTAAGGGGAAGTATTATTTAATACAGGATGTAACTAACTACTGCGGCACTCTCTCCAGGAGGTTATCCAAGTGCATTTGTAAAGCAGCTGTGCAATATCTTGTCTACTAAAGGCCAATTGCAGGAATATGTCACTGTTCTTGAAGGAGTACATTTCCACCATTTAAGATTCTATAGAGTCCTGGTTAAGATTTTTAATTCACTTTACATTTTTGAGGGGAAGAAATATTGAGCTGCACTGGAGTTTCTATAAGTTTTCAGGTTTTTCTCTTTCAGGCTGTCTTCTCTCTAAAAGGTGGAAATTTTCATTTCTTCAAATCTCATTCCTATGTTGCTGCAATTGTTTACAGAGTGGAAACAACTTTCTCTTACTCTTTCACTGGTGAGGATTCTCATTCCATGCACTACAGTCAGGCAAAAGAAAAGTTGGCATCATTGATGATGTGCCTGATTTTTTCTTTCTTTTTTTTTTTCTTTTTAAGCTGTTACATTCTTTTTGAATTGGCAGATTGTTAGTTTTTGCCTAAATTTCTTAAATATGTTATTTTCAGATGGGAAGAAACGTTTCATTGGCATCAGAATGCTGACAATAACACCTGCGTAAGTATCTTGGAAAAGTAATCTATATAATTGGTCATAGAGTTAATTGCAAAAGGTGTTCAGTAGTGGTTCAGAACTTCATTATTCAGCTTAGGTTATAAACCTCTATGGAATTACAGAATGTGTGTGTGTACATATGTGTTAGCTTCAAAAAGCTTATGAACATTTAAATTGTATTGGTGGAATGTATGTTCTGAGCCTTGGAAAATCAGTCAGTCGTTTAGTAAATACTGACAGTGGTGAGTGCCCTATGGGAAGTTAGGGGAACTTGAATACTTTTCTTTGGTACTTGACTGGCATGTCTGGAGTTGTACTAGGTTTTAGACATGATTTTAAACAAGCTGCTGCATTTAGGTGGCCGTGTAAGTACCAATAACAGTTTAGATGTCTGAAGGTTTGGCATCAATTTTCAGTGCCAGAGAAGGCACATGTAGCATCTGGTGTCTAACTGTTTATTTGAAACAAAACAATTGGTAAAGAACAGAAGTAAAACTTGTTTCTCCTTGTTAACCAAATGAGAATATGGAAACCCTCCTCCAGCTCCTTGTTGCCTTTTCTTTATCACACTGGTTTGTGTCTTCCTGTTACCCAGACATATCCTGGATAACACATGAGGGTTTTTAGGCTCATGGCCTTTCCACCAGTAGGCACATTTCCAGTGTGGCAGTAGACTACAAAATTAAACAAGACAATTTACAGCTGAGGTTGTAGCCAAAACCATCTTTATTTATTGAGTTACTCTCTGGCAATCTGCCCCAAAGGGTCAGATCCTCAGCTGGAATGAGTCAGTGTAACGGCATTAACATCACCAATTGAGAAAAATTCAGGATGTGTCTCTAAATATTGTGGTATGAACGTATGTGAGGCTCTACTGCTTCTGTTGTATCCAATAAAGCAGTGTAGGGCATCTATAGGCTGTTTCTCTCCATGTGTTTGTTTTAGACATTTAATTATGTTAGCTTCCTCAATCCAAAACAAAGTGAAGCTGTGTGCAGCTATTGTGGCTTCCTTTCCATCTGCGGTGCCCCAAATTCTCATGATGGACAGCAAACTAATCCACTGTTACTACAAAACTCTTTCTTACTATAAGTGGGTTTTAACTCAACACTGTACCCAGGTTTGACATGAGGTCATCTCCTCAGAAATGAGAGAGCATATTAAGAGCATCTATTTTACAGCTGATTCCTGTCATCTTTATAAAGACAAGCACAGCCAATCTTATTTGTGAGAAAACTTGAAGAAGCTGAAGCACTAGTTTCCATAGAAAAATTATAATTCTGATCACCTACTTGATTACAGGAGTTGTTAAAAGCAGTGTTGTTCTAACTAAAGACTTGCAAAATAAAAGAAAGTCAGTAGTAGATTTCTGCCTTATCGCTAGTGTTAGTTCTTTGGAGCAAGAATGACTTTCATCCCTGTAGAGTCCCTAGAACAGCATGTGTGTGTGGGAGGGGCTCTCTGTGCTGCTGCTGCAAATAACGCAAGTCAAGTTCTTGCAGCAGATTTATGAGAACATTAAATATAGCAGTTTTTGCACAGGTAAGTGTTTTTGATTCTTGAAATGTATTACTTTGGATTGGGCTGTTAGATGTTTTACTTAAGTTTGTATTCTCTACGTTGTCAGCCAAACATTTCTGTATTACATTATTTATTTGGGGGCAAGAATAAAGGAGTACTTTCAATTCCACTAGTGTTATAAAATCAGTAATATTAAATGTTATTTTATTTTGATCCTCTTTAGCTTGGTGGAAGAATTGAAACACAATAATCCTGACTTCCCCGATGTCAGAAGTGGAATTTATGTACATGAAGTGGTTCCAAATTCACCTTCTCATAGGTATGCAGAGCACATTATTTTCTTAACCACCAATCTACTTCCAAATAGGTATTCCTATTTGTAGTCAAACATTTATTCATAGCAGCCTTGATTTGCATTTTAAAACTTAAAATTTATGCCTTTTGCTTTTTAAAAAAATCATTAAAATATTTGTGCTAAGATCCAACTCACTTTTACAAAGGTAAAATATTTTTATTTCAAAACTTCTCAAATGACATTGTAAAGCACTAATAGAAAATAGATTTATGAGCCAATTTTGTCTTTGAAAACTAAATATTAATAAATAGAAACTTTGAGTTTAATTGTGAAGTAGAATTGCATTCATGTTAGAAATTACTTGAGTTATTCGATGAGAATTATTTATCTCTGAGGAGGAAAACATTATACAGAAAAGCTTGAAAATAAATAGCACATTTTTACAAAATATTTTAGGAATTATTTAAAAGATACAAAGTAAGAAGAGCAGCCATTCTCTCTAACACTTGAGCTGCAGGAAAGAAATCATTTACTTATAACTCAGTTGATACAGTTAACTTGGCTTTAAATTTTGCAAATAGATGTAATTTCTTCTGTGTGAAATCTACTGTAGAGACAGAGCCATGGTCTTTCAGGTAGATGGAATGAGTCAGCCATGGCTAAAAGTCCTTTCTATTTCTATAAAGCCAGGAGAAAATAGATTGCTTGTGTTCTGTGTGTGTTTGTTTTAGAAGAAAATCTTCAGTGAAATATTTCAACTTGATTTTACATTTAGTGAGCATTATTCATTAGTATGCCTCTATCAGAGTGTGAAACACCCCTTCTATGGAAGCTAAAGCAAGCAGAGAGTATGATATCCACCAAAAAATGGTGAATAGCCCTGTCACTGTTTGGGTAGAATACATTCTTTCTGCTTTTTTGCTTGTCTGTGCAGGGGAGGCATACAAGATGGAGATATCATCGTCAAAGTCAATGGGCGCCCTTTGATGACTTCCAGTGACCTGCAAGAGGCTGTAATGAATGAGTCACCTCTACTACTTGAAGTTCGCAGAGGAAATGACGATTTGCTGTTTAACATTGAGCCTGAAGTTGTCATGTAAACAGAACTGAGGAAGCTTTCATCATAATTAAACTCACTTATTCTGGAACACTAGATACCTCCTTTACAGCTACAGTAATTATACTTCCTGTTGACTAATGACAAGGTGGACTAACTTAATCGCCTGAGCCATTTCTGTACATAGTAGCTAGGATGAATTGGATTATGTCATGTATAGAAGATGTAACTCTCTCAAAAAAAAATGTGTTTTGGGGAGGGAGAGGAGGAAAAAAAAAAAAAAAGGTAGCTGGTAGAAATGGGCTCCCCTTCTAGTTTCTGCAGAGTTCAGAGCAGATTCAGTTCAGCAGTTTGAAAGACCAAAACATTGCTGAAAGTGAGGAAACATGCCAAAAGGGGATTTTTTTTTTCCTAAATTACAGTCATGGCTGCAGCAGAACCAAGCTATTGCAATGCAAAATTGAGCTTTTTGTACACCATTTTTTATGTGAAACTAGTATCAGCAAAGCTTGTATTTGTTCTTAGTGCTTGTATGCTACATGTCAATGCAAATAGATTAAATTTGTAAATATTGAGAGCAACAAAAATGGTATCAGGCTATAGAGTGTTACACCTAGGTCATGCAATTTTGGGATATAGTAAATGATTCTTATAGAATTAATGCCTTATATATAAATCACAACGATGTGCTGAACAAAGTTAAGTTTGAGGAAGTGCACATTTTTTTTTAATTTGATACAAATTTGTTTTGCATTTTACCAGTAAGCTTTGCTGTAAAATTGTTATACTACTTTTGGCTTGTACTGTGTATGGTTCTACTGTAAGGAGATAAAAGTTTACACAAATAAAGTGTTGCTGTAAATCTCTTTTTAAACAAGTGTTTCTGCTCTCTCTATTCTGTCAGAGTGGAATAGACTCTCCCAAAAGAAAAATTTCTTCCAGAAAATTGGACCCTGCTGATACGAAAACCCTCTGCAAACCTTTGATATAATTGCTCTGTCCTTACTTAGACTATGCTAAGAATTGCTTTGGACAAATATTGTTTATTTACACTTTTTCTTTCCCATATTTTTAAATTGTGCTTTGATGTCATTTATTCAATGTTGGCCTCCTTTGCACTCAATTCTGCATGTATGTGACAACAAGCAGAGAGGAAGCACTATTAATTAACCCTGCTTTACGGCTAGCACTTGAGATACTTTAATAAACCAAAGACAGAAATTGCTAAAGTATGAATCTAGATCTTGTAGATACCCTCAACAACAAAACTATCTTAGTTGATTCTGCTATCATTCCCAAAGAGACAGAGGAAGTGTCTGTATCTGCAATGTTTTCTATACCCAGTTGTGGGTTTTAGACTTATTATCTGAGCCTTCTACCTGTTTAACTCCTGTTTGCACTGGAGGGTAACTCTCTGGCAGCTAGGACCTTCGCTCCTCAGGTACTCATCAGGCCTGGCCTTTCTGCCTATATCCACCAACTTCTTTGTGACAAGCTTTTCACCACTGGGTTTGCATGTTACCAGGCATGCAGAAAAGAGCATGCAGCCTCTTCTTTGCTGGATGTACGACCATACAGTTGAAAGATATATGGGTTATATTCCTCCTAAAAAGGAAATACTGTTTCTTACCATCATAGTATTGCCCATGTCTCAAATAGTTATGTGACAACCATGCCGTTGCTAGAGAGAGCTGTTTTCACTCTCCGATAAATGCAACTTTGTTGTCTCTTCCATATTCAGATTAAGTCTCTTTCATTAAAATACAATCTTAGCATCCAACAAGCTCGCAAAAAACATCAGTATGTTCCTATCTGAGAATAATTCTGATGTAAAGAAGGATATTGTTATATCATCTCTATTACTGTCACGTATAAAAATTAAGCCTATTCATACATATGTACTATTTTAGGACCATTTTATTATTCGACAGCGTGTGATGGGTATTTGATTACATCTCTGCTGAATACTAGTCAAGTTAAAATATTTCCAACAGTTTGATTTGTTTGATTTATTTTACTAATTTTTCAGATTTTTGGACGACAAAGTATTTAGTAAGATGATCCATATAGTGATTAGCTGCCTCTGTGGTGCTTCTTTTGGGCTCCCAGATAACACAGTAATGACTTTAAAATAAATTGCACAAGTCGATTGCAGTAATACTGAGTGGCGTCTGAAAGGGATATAGCATTAAATTTGATCAGTGTGCTGTGTAGAGTGCCTTGGGCTTTTAATCTTACCACTGGAGGTGCTTCCACGTATGGAAAGGCTGTCATCCACGTGAGAGGTTGTTTCCCTGTGTTCAGTCAAGAGTTCCTTTA
Organism: Crypturellus tataupa; assembly: GCA_034781795.1. Taxonomy (NCBI): domain Eukaryota; kingdom Metazoa; phylum Chordata; class Aves; order Tinamiformes; family Tinamidae; genus Crypturellus; species Crypturellus tataupa. The sequence goes on along the minus strand of JAWLRI010000332.1, from coordinate 6,204,439 downwards.
CCTTCCTAAGCTTCCTCTGCAAATCTTGTGCAACCCGACGTCTGATGGTCTTGAAATGCCTTTGTATGGTAGAAGTTTTTATTCTGAGAGAATAAATGATGACGTTTTTCTAGGAAAAAAGTATTGTTTCCTTCTGACACAATAGTGTCAGTGACATTTCAGCTGTGATGTGATCGTTAACTGCTGTGATAAGAATAGATTTTATTAATTACCACTCATCCTCTGACATGGGTTAGAGCTGCAAGGGTTAATTGCTCTGTCATACGCCAGAGTCAGCATCTCCTGATGCCAGCAGTTAACAGCAAGTCTATAATGGAACCTTATTATCTTTGGGTTTTGGTTAGGATCTTTGGCCTCTAAAATGACTGCCCATGTCTCTTTAAAACAAAATATTCAGGGAACTTTTCTGTTATACAGTTACTGGCTGTGTCTCAGGCAAAAAAAAAAGAAATATATTGCAACAGTGTGATCTTGATCTGCTTAAAGCAACTGGCAGCTGCAGCTTTTCTCAGTCAAGTTTAGGTCAATAAAATGAAAGCTTTTGATATTCATTAGTTTAACCACCCTTTTATTCCCAGAAGGATTTCTAAAGCAACTTAATTATTTCTGTAAGGCCTAGTCAGCAAAATAAAGACAGAAATCAGTGAAAGACCTTCCAAAGGACAGAAGCATTTCAGAGCCGCAGCAAGGTCTGCAATGTGTGAATGGGAGAGCAGTGCTGGCAAACTCATCACTGTTGTAGAACTCCCTTGGGCCTGACTTGCCCACATGTGGATGAGATCTAAGATACCTGCTTTAAGATACCTGTGTTTGAAGTTAAAAGGCAACTTCTTAGGCCCGATGTACAGGAGAAGGCAGGAAGGAGATTATACCATGCATAAGACAAACGCTTTTGTAAACAGAAATGAGGGCTACTAGGAAGGCAGGGTACTGCTGTACAGCTGAGAGAAGACTCAGGGGTCTTGAAGACTCATCTCTGCAGGGATGGCATCTTCTGCTTGCTCTGGACCCTTGGGGCAGCTGGGGTGGGGATGATAACCTCCCTAACCAGGAGAAACTCCCCCCAAGAAGAACACGTGATGGACCAGCAGAGCAGCCTGCAGAGGTGACACAGGTGGTCATTGCCTGGTAGCTTTTCTGCAGCCCTCTCCGCATGCTGCCTGCAGGAGCTGCGCTGTGCCATCCCTCCTGCCCTGCGCTTGCTCTGGGTGCCGTGCAAGGCATCAAACATGATTAGGGACTGAAGCATCTAGCTTATGAGAAAAGACTAAGCAAGTTAGGCCTATTTAGCCTAGAGAAGAAAAGATTGAGAGGGGATTTGATCAATATATTTAAGTACCTGAGGGAAGAATATAGGGAGGATAGGGTCAAACTCTTCTCAGTGGTGGCCAGTGATAGGGCAAGGGGCAATGGGTACAAGTTGAAACGCAAGAAGTTCCACCTCCACGTGAAGAAGAACTTCTTTACCATGAGGATGACAGAACCCTGGAACAGGCTGCCCAGAGAGGTTGCCGAGTCTCCTTCTCTGGAGATCTTCAAAACTCACCTGGATGCCACCCTGTGCCACATGCTCTGGGTGTCCCTGCTGGAGCAGGGGGATTGAACTGGATGATCCCTTCCCACCTTAACCGTTCTGTGATTCTGTGTGTGATTCAAGCGCTCCCATGCAAGCCGCTCTGCACTGCTCCTTGCATGCTAGCTCTTGTGCTCGTCTGTGCCCTGCCCTCTGCAGCAGGCTTTCCATCTGCTCTCCTCCACTGGCTTCACCGCAGCTATTCCCTGTCCCCATATATCCCAGACAGCAGTCTCATGCCCTCCTAATTTTATTTTGACAACTCATTTCCGTCTTGGGGCTTTGTTAGTTTAGCAGGAATCTGGAAGAAAGAGAAAGCCTAGAGCTACAAGAGGAGTGGGGCTAGACCAAAGGAAGTGTAGCAATATATCCAAACTGGAGTTAGGGCCATATTTGTGGTATAACCAGCACTACACTTGGTGACATCTAGCTTAAGGTTAGGGCTAGGGATAGTGTTAGGGCTAAGGGTAGGGTTAAGAAAGACGTATGGGTAGTATGGGCATCGATATGACCTGTACATCCACATGGAGCACCAGAGCCTGAGGACTGCTTTGAAGCAGGAAAAAGACTTTAAAAGGGATGGGATGTAGCATGTTTATTTTATTATATTCCCTTTATTTACATGGGTTTCTATAATGTTCATTTAGCTGAAGGTGTCTGGGGAAAACATCCAGGTCTGTGTTTGTTCCCACAGCAGCAGATTATTTTTGCAACTTTGGCTCTGCAAATAGGAGATTGGGTCTTTCATCTGGACCTTCCCAGTGCTGATGTCAGCAGATACCGTGTGGTGGGTTTTGCTGTAGAAAATCTTTACAGGTCAGGCCATGGGATGGAAACCTAGATGAAAAGAATAAGAGCCACCAGTAGTTAAGCCACAGTGTCTTAAAAGATCTTGCCGGCCTGCCCAGTTCTGTGGCTCTTGGCACACTTGCGAGGCGACATTGCCTTGCACTTTACCACCAAGCTATGTTCAGCGGTACCTTCACCGGCAGAGAACCAACACACATGGACCTGAACCCACATTCAGGGAAAGTGGAGTGGAGCCTCAGGCTGTCGCAGTCACTAGTGAAGAAGTAAATAGAATATATTTATTTTTTCTCTTTTGATTTTTATCCTCTGAGGAGAAAGGTCAGACAGAGCAGGTCTTCTCCCTCCCCCTTCCTCTTTCCTCTCTGTCAAGAGGATCCTCTGGAGACTGTGAGAATATGTCAGCACTAAGCAGCATGTTTCTCTATAAAACCCTCTGGAGAGTAACAGAAGCAGCCGCTCACTCTTTCATTCTTCAACAAACACTAGCCAGGGCTTTCACAAACAGCCATCTGAGGCATAGTCAGGAAAAAACAAGTTCTTGAAGGAGGCAGTCGCCAAGGGAAATAGTTGGGCAGCACGAGGGGTTTGTGACGCAGCTGCGCAGCTGCGAAGTTCAATGACTTCTAGATTGCCTCCATCTGAAAATGCCTCGCACCAGGAAATGCTCCTCTACCCCCAGAGCTGGAAATAGCCGAGCGGGGTGAGGTGCTGCCCGAAAACAGCAATTCCCTAACAAGTCATCCGGCACAACAAGAGAGCATGAGGCCCTGAGCTGTCCTCTCACCAGGCAGTGAAGGTATGAGACAACGGCGGTGCCAGCTCCTCCCTGCTCCTTCTGTGAGAGGAAGCCCCCTCAGGATGGAGGTCCTGTGCAGCGACTTGTTCCTCAGCAGCATGGGAAAGAAATACCTGCTTTTGGGAGGCCTCTCTACAGGCCCCCAAACCTGTATCCTGACGCTCTTCATATATCCTGCGCCTCCTTCCTATGAAGAGGGATGAGTGGAACTGAGGTACATGTCACGCTGTGCAGATCTCAAGTGAGATGGCCTTTAGTCTCACAGATTGAAGAACTGGCAGTTTTCAGAATACTCAAGAATTAGCCTTTTACTGGCTAAATTTCAGCCCTAATTTCAAAGGTGCCTTGAACTTGTGTCAAATGGAGGTAACACACAAACCTCTAGGGCAAAGAGAAAAAGCGAGCTCTTATTCTGTGTCGCTCCAGTACTACGTGAAATTTCAGGTTTGCCTAAAAAGGTTTATTGGCAAGAATGGGCCAAATATTTAAGTCTTTTAATTTAACAAAGTAACAAAGTGATGGCTCCTGCCTCACAGAGCCTCAACCTCACTGCCTCAGGAGTTGCATATCTGAAAGTTTGGAATACATTAATAGCACTTTCCTTTCTAGAAATTTTACCACTAAAGCTGTATCTTTACAGTCTATAAGGCCAGATGGAAGGAATACAGAAAATCTAAACGAAAAAGCTTCCAAAAACCCTTTAAAAAAAACTTGAGAGTATTATTGAGAGTATATTAGTAGCCTTTGTAGTTAGCTAGTGATGCTCCGTTTCCCATTGCAAGTTATGAAGGTAACCTGCTGCAAGCTGTATATCCCTCTGGAAAACCATTGCTTTTGTTAAGGGTGTAAAGCTACTAGTTATGCCTTGACAGAAAGATTTCAGCATTTGAAATATGTTACTCCTCTGGGGTTAAATATTGCCATTCCGATCTATAAAATTTACACTGAAATCCCACATTAGGGAGAAGTAGGGAAAAAAAAGGGGCAGGCTATAGGAGTTCTGATATTTTGAAAAGTGCTTTATAGCTTCTCAGTGGTTTGGGATGTCAGATGTTATAGGAAGGGGACAAATCAGTGGACAAAATGTGAGAAAATGAGAGAGGCAGTGATAAATATACACCATTGTTTCGTGTTTTTTCACCAGAAGCTCTGCACTTACGGTGCTCATTTCTGTTGCTTTTGTTGCAGTAAATTTTCTGAGTGTTAGTTTTTTCAGGGGAAAGCCCTGTGACTACTTGATGATCTACAGTGCTATTGGTGCTAAACAACTAAAACCAGAAACTTAACATGGCATGAAAGCTGAGAGAGCTGCTATTTTCTTTGCTTCACATCTTTAACAGCAGCTGCAAGAAAAAGAAAGGAACATGAGTAAATCCTAGGAAATTGAAAAAGAGCAGCCTCTGAAAGCACTCTGGCAAATTTCTGTAAATCACCACCATCCCTTTAAAATAAAGCAAGGTTTCCTACAGCTTAGTTATACCAGTGAAAAAGTACAGCATTTGTACTGAAAAGAAAAACAGTAATTTTTATCCATTTTTTACTGGAAGACATTACAAAGTTGCTTCACTTTGGAACAGTATTTACAAGACTTACTTTTTTGTCTTATGCAAAAACTTGGGAGATAATTAAATAAAATCAGTATTTTCTTAGCAGAAATGTGAAAATAGTATTTTCATGGCACAAAATTTATTTTGTGGAGCACTAAGGAAATTTGCTCCAACAGAGACATTCAATGCCGTCAATCTTAATGGCATGGAATCAGGCTCTAAAATGAAAGACTAAGTCATGCTGGCTCTCTGAAAGGTGCCTGAAAGCTAACTTGACAGCTAGTGAAGACCTTCCTTGGACTTGGCGAGATAGAAAGGAACTGTTGACACATTTTAATTTTCCATGTGCAGCTCCAGCAGCACTGGGTTTATCAGCCACAGAAGTACTCTGTGAAATCAGCCCTCTGTGGCCCTGTGGGCAACAGGACTTCTTTTTCGACTAAGAAAGAACTGAAAAAGTTGCTGACTGAAAAAATGAGCTGAGCACCATCCCCTATCTTCCCTTAGAAGGGATGAAGCAGCAGAGGAGAAGGCGACCACGATGTGGAGCTGCAGTGGGGCATTCCAGATAGTGCAGAGATTTATTTAAGTATCCCCATCTTGAGGTGCCTGAGGTCCAGATTTGCCAACAGAGGTAAGTGGTAGGCCATGAATCACTCACAGATTTTGTGATTCGCTGTGTGTGGCTCAAGGGTACTATATTTCCTAGAGGTTGTTCAAAAGACAAAATTTATACGACTGTAGCAATTCCTGACAAGACAGCATTGGTTTGTGTTCTCATCTGGGGGAGAAAAAGTCAAATGTAAATACCTTTCCTTGAGCAGATATTTCCCACAAGTTCTTGACACTCCTGCATCACAGTGAAACATTTTGATATCCATTTATCTCCCTAAAATCATAGCAGTAGCTCATCCAGAAAGCATACAAATCTATATTACAGAACACACAGAGTCTGGACTGAAAGTAAGGCAAGAATAGATATTTTTATTTTGCATATGGGCAGTTTTTATAAAGTGCAGAAAATTGTTAATCCTGTTATTTAGTTGAGATATCTGAATCTAACACTATCAACAAGCAGTAGGTACTGAAATCTTACAGACATCCAGCCTTGCTAATGGAGTCAAGCAAAAGGCAACAATCACAATAGCATTTAGCCATTGTATGTATAATTTGACAGATTTTTTTTTAATGGCAGATATCTGTTAAAAGTAAAGAAAGAAACATGATCACACACTAAGAGTTTTAAGCTAAAATCACACTGTTTCGAAAATCTGTTTCATGTCCAGTTTTTAAATTTGTACAAAATAGGAAAGAATTGCATGAAATTAAAGTTTAATGCCTAACGACGTGTAGCAGAAGTGTTTCTGCTGTTAGTACCAAAAATGCTTCAGTTCATTCTCTGATAATTTGCCACCTCTATTTGTGCCAACATTAACAAATAGAAAGTCATATTGATTGTAATGTACTACACAAAGTAGGTTTGTTTTAGATTGAAATTCTCCCCTAAAAACAGAAGAAGAAAAAAAAAAACACCCAATGTGTTATTTGTCTGTCTTTTTTGAACAGAGATTAGGAGGATTAAAAGGAGGTCTTAGCTGCATGGAGGGTGTTTTGAATTAAATCCAAGATCTTATCCCATGGCTGTAGCAATAGTATTTTGAAAAATCATTTTTCAGCTGCTATGGTGAATGTTTCCAAAAACACAGAAGACATTTACAATTTGTTACAACAATGAATCAAAATAGCTCTGCTCATTTTCCATGTTAAGTCTCAAGAGTCTCAGTAAACACGACATTGGCTCATTTGAAAGAGAAGAACGATTGACAGAGTAATGCAACTAACACGCTGAAAGAGCAAAACAGGTAACTATCTATTACATTAATGCTCATCTACTCCCCAGAGTTTCAGAGTTTCAGACAGCTGACCTGGGTCTGCTTAATAAGTAAACTCTACGTGAGTCCAGCACAAGCAAGCTTAGCAGCCCAGGCCTTACCCAGCAAGGAGCTACAATGTTAAGCGTGTGAAGTTAAGCAAGTGGTTAATACATTGGTGGATAAAAACAGGGACAAATGTGCTGATAATTTATTAATCTTAATATCTATCCCTTGCATTTTATTGGAGTGCACATAGTAAATAGGGCGATGCTGAAAGGGCTCTCTCAGAGCTCTTTTGCATTAGATAACTAATTTGCTGGCATTACGATGTAATTTGGCACTATTGGCCTACAAAGAGTATTAGAAGTCTGGATAATCAGCAGGAAGAATTGGAGTTCCTGTTTTACGCACATAAATTTGCCTAGTTATCATTGCGAAAATTAGTGGGAATATTTGAATTAGTGGTCTGTCAAAATTACTGGTTACCACCATAAAAGAAACATCAGATGGGAAGGAGAACGGGGGCAGCAGTCTGGTCTGGGTAATGGGTTTGGAAAAAAAAGACCTTGAAAATGAGCCCCATAAATAATGTCCTAGAAAATGAAAAAGGTAAGGGACAGATGGAATGAAAGAAATAATTGGGACCTACTGCAAATCATGAAGTCACACTACAAAGTGCTCTTAGACCTGCAATATGAGACAAATTAATGTGCTTAGATGCAAGACTTTGAAATATATATTTTGGAAATCTCATGGGGAGAATATTAAAATATCCCTTCCATTTTTTTTTGTAGGTTACTGATTACCATTTGCTGGTCTAAAAAGTATCTTATCTGCCTTGGGTGAAAGTCTATAGTAGCAATGATCTCAGTAAAGTAGAAGTGAATACAGTTCTACTATACATAAGGTAGAGCGACACATAAGGTAGAGTGACCATGACATAGGAGACCATATTTGTTTTGCATAAAGAGCATAAATAAACTTGTTTTTTCTAAAGGCTGACTTCATGGATTTGAGTGGCACTCTTTTACTAATTAATTGAGAGTCATAACTTAATAAATTTGCCAGATGCTTTAAAGGCCATAAATCAGAAAAAAAAAAAAAAAAAAAAAAAAAAGCTGAAAACCAAGAAATATGCTCAAAAACCTGAATTTAAGGAAAATCAATGGGATAAGTGAAATATAAGCAGCTGTAGAGACAGGTAAAGGAATCTAATTAACTCTAGGTTATATGTACTATAAAATGTACAGGATACAGTCACATGTATTCATTTCACATACATATATTCAACCTGTGTATTTAACAATATATATAACATACAGGATAGGAATTGGATGTAAAGAAGAACACACAAACTGTAGAAATATTTGTCAGGGAAATGCAAAGAGGAAAGATGATAAACTCTGTAGCTAGCAGATACTAAAGTGGCTGATATAGAAAACCTGAAAAGAGTTGCCCTATGATACCCTTGATCAGTTAAAAATATTGGTGGAAGTGTTGGCAATAGCGCGGATAACACATTGCCTAACAGATATTTCCAGTCTGTATTTAGCAGAGATATCAAATGAGATGCATAGATAATTCCAGCTGAGGCAGTCGGTTCATGCGGTGATGATGGAATACTTTCCAGTTTAACAGTAACTCACAATGGAATTAAATAGCTGTATCTAGAACAAGGCCTTTTGGTTTTCTTTTTTTAAAATCATTTTTACTTTTTATTGTTTTAATAGCAGGTTCATATAACTTGTAACCAACAGTCTTTAAAACCTGCCTAATGGTTAGTTTTAATTGTGTATAAACCTTAGAATAGTGGTGATGCTCCACAACTAGCTCCGAGCTCTGGAAGATCTCTGACTTTTTTTAGGTCTTGTAATTGATGAACATATTAATAGGTGTTGGAGGACATGTTGTGATGAGGTTTTTGAAACTTGTTAATAATATTGCAGCTGATAATTGGATATGCTAAAGTGCTCTCTCTGTCTGAAAACCAGGATGGTTTTGATGCCATTTTGTGCCCACAGGACTGCACACCATGTGGCAATAAGAAAACTAGAGAGGAAGTGACTGTGGTAAACAAACTCAATAAATAAAATGTTTTCTGCAAGTTATTTGAGACACAGGGGGTCTGTGACTCAGATCTATTCCAGGCTGCTTGATGCGGGGCTCCTCTTATGCTTCAGTTCTTCCATGTGAGGGGTAACTAGTAGCAATTCTCAACATGAAGCACTCTAAAAGTTTCAGGTAAATACTATTATACAATGAAATTTCCACCCCCGTCTTTATGTGATCAAAAAAACAAGACTCAGTGAGCCTGTGTGGGCTCCTGGAGGATAGATGTCTGAACGCGCATTGCCTCGTCTCTGGTGTCCAGTCTCTTCACTGAAACCCTGGTTCATGGGTATGAATATGTGCTTTTATAGATGTTTGAATTCAGTGTCTCCGCAGGCTTAAGGCAGCTTGCCCAATTACCCAGGGTGAAATCTCTAAACATCCCAATGTTTAATTTGGACTGGCTTTCAGCTGACAATTTAAATTTCACTGATTTTTTTTTCTTTAATCTCGACAAGTCACCACCCATTCTCCTAACAGGTTTTTTCTTTTCCTGGCTCATACTCATACACTGTGTTTCCCTTTGTCAGAAAAAATAATTTTTTCTTTGATTACTTTTTATGTTTATTTTCTTTTTTTGTTGTTGATTCTCCACTAAAAAAAAATCTAATAGGATAGAGAGGTTATAATATAAATACAGAATAGTAAGACTAAAATGAAAGTATCCCTTAAACATTTCTTTTTTAAACCTGTGTGAACTAATACCAATACATCAGATCACAGGAAAAAAACAGAACTAATATGTCAAACAGGAGAAAATCAGCCTTGGCTGAAGTGCTTCCACATTGAGCTGAAATGTCCAGTTGTAGAATCAAAACTGACAGAAGTCAATGGAAAAAAGATTCCCTCAATTTCTTCAGCATTTGGAGAGGGAAAAATGATCTGTAATGAATCTGCTTACAATGGAAAACAGTTTGCAAAATGTGACCTGCTGCTCTATATATTATAAGATATAAAACAGCTTGCAAATGCATCTCCCAAATTGTTGTAAAAGAGGCAGAAATCAGCCCGTGGTTGGTAGCTCTGTGGCCTGACTCTGCTGTGAAATCATGTGTTACGATGGTGAAACTGTTCTTGTGCTGACAGATCTTATCTGCACAACGATCCGCACAGCGACAGCAGACGGGTGTCTGAAATGGTCCGTTTTTTGGAACACAACCCTCATTGCTGGCCAGCTGCGCATTTGAACAACCAGGAGCGGGAAAAAAGTTCCATAAATATCTGCACACATTAACAATGCTGCGGATCTGAAAAGGTCCGAAACATCTGGGAAGAGTTTGGAAAGCCCATGGTTTGGAGTGTTTGTGCTATGAGAAACAGCTGACAGTTTTAAGGTGCGCTAGAAGTGGCTAACTACGAGTCATCTGTCAGCCTCCTCATAAATCTGCTAGAAAACAGGTTATGCATAAACTGCCTGATATGATCTATTTTTGTACATGGAGTAATATAGCAGCAAGTTACTTGAACAGAAGACAAGCAATTTGTCCAGGTTGTAGAATATTAACTCTGCTATTTTGGTATTGGCAAGAATTCTGAGTTAGACGGTTTTGAGGAGAAAAATAGAAGACAAGATTTATCCCATTTCTTTTGATTCCACAAGATGCAAGAAGGTGTCCAGCCTTTCTGCTATTTAAATATTAAGAATTCCAGTTAGTGATTACAGCAGTGCTCTATTTTATGTGTCTCACCACTTAGGTTAGGTCGTCAAATTAAATAGTTTCTAACAATGTCTGTCTTTCCATTCCCATCCTTTCATTTTGTTAGATCGTCATTTCGAAACAGTTGAAGCAAAGAAACTTGGTAAAATATCAGGTGGAGGAGAAAATTTCAAGAAATCTTCTGACAAGAGTTCCTATGTTATTAATAGCTATGTGCAATATTATAAATCAGAGGGGGGAGTTTTAGGAAGGCAAGATTTATTTATTAGGTTCCTATGAAATGAAACTAAATGAGAAATGATTTATTTTATCATGAAAAAGCAATAAATTCCTCAAAATGAACTTTTATTCTTTGGGGAAAAACATAAGCTGAGAAATGCCGATGAACTCTCATTTCAGGGGTGACCCAGAGGGGCATTATAAAGGCGGCTAAGGGGAAATCTAGGCACCAACGGATCACTTTCATCTCTCTTGAAAACACAGACCAGGTACTAGCCCTTGTGATTACAATTACAAACCATTGAGAATGGGACAAGGAGCAACAAACTCCTTTTACGTTTGTCACGAATCGGCTGTAATTTTATGTGAACGGGTGACCTGGATTTGAGCCAAGCGTCCAGCTGGATAATGTACGACCAGTTTCAGGACCTGCATAAGCTACTACTTTGATGCCTGCTGAAGAAACAAAGCTAGAAGTGTTCAGACCCCTCTGTATCATGGCAAGAATCAAATTGCAAATATATCAAACTAAAGGGAGCACAGCTGTTCTGTTCTGTTTTCTGTTTTGTTCTGTTCTGTTCTACTCTGTTCTGTTCTACTCTGCTCTGTTCTGCTCTGCTCTACTCTATTCATGTTCTTCTATTCTATGCTATACCGTTCTGTCTGGTTTGGTTATATCCTGTCCTAACTTCTCCTTTCCCATCCTTAATGTCATAAGGAATAAAAAGTGAACCTATCCCATTGTTACTCTCTGAACAACTTTCTCTTGTTCTCACGGAGCACATACAGCAGATAAACATAATATGATTACGTAGATTAGGTAATGGTCTGTGGTTTCTAGCTAAACAGAGTAAGTGTAACCTCTGTCTAAGAAAGTTTTGCCTTTTGCTCAGAGGATTTTTACCCATATCAGGCTGAGCTACAAAACAGTTTATATGCTGAACAAGTTGTTCATCTCAGAATTTTATATACTGAAATGATTATATTCTGAATATGAAATATTCTGAGCTCAGGTATCAATGAGTCTGGAATAAAGTGATTGGCATCTTGAGCTTCATTCAAAATATGTGAGGAGTCAGTCTTATATTCAATCTGACATTGAAGAGATGGGCTACAGTGTAAATATTAGGTAACTTTTTCTATATGAAGGCTTTTGACTAGATATAAAACCATTGCTGCTCAAGTGAGAAATCCAAAAGCACAAATAGCCAAGATCACTTAGTTCACAAATAACCATGAACCATGGTCTCAAAACAAATAGCCCAGTTGTCAACTTCGCTTTGTTTTCTGGGCTAATGAAGGTATAACACAAAAATCACTATTTCTATTCAAAACAGCATACCAATTTAACATCAATTAACATATGTTGCAGTAGCAAAACTGGGTCCTAGTCTCTAATACCTTGAGACTTGTCCAACCTTATCCAAGTTGTTTAAACATATAATTAGGATTGAATTTTCAATACTGATGCTGAAGCAGCATGAAATTTAGACAAAGGGGACACTCATTTTCATAACTTTCTGGATGACTTTTAGATACTAACAGAAAGACATAACTTCAATGCTAGTCATTAGGCAGTCTCTTAGAAAGTGCCTGAAAAATACTTTTTTGCACATACTGAAATTTGTGCCATGGCATCCCTTGCAAATGTTAGGAGAACCAGTATCTTACTCTTCAAATGGGATTTAAGTATGAAATAGATGTATTTTTTAAGTGTATGAAATCGTGACAATTACTTCTTTGCAACAGATGTATTGTTCTTCTGGGAATATCTCCCAGTCAGTGTAGCCTGTTGCATGATTTTTTTTTTTTAATACAGGGTTTCATACATCTTTGGCTGAAAAATGAAAAAATTAACCCATAGCATTTTATTTTTGCCTTGAATGTTGAGGCTCTACTTACTTCTGCAATTAGATCAGCTCTTTTTCCAGTTACTTTCCTAGATCCATTTATGGTGATGTAGGAGGTAAGATGACCAATAATGGAAGATTTACAGGACATCCATAGAAAAACTTTAATCTGATCCTTAGTAGTTTGTAATAAAATTCTATCCTTTAGTGAAGAGCTATCAGATCTCAGAAAATAACCTTTATAACCCTAGTTTTCAGTTCTAATTAAAGTAGTCATAAATTAGGAACTTTACTTGTTGGAACTTTCTTTTTTGGGGCATAAATGAGTCTAAATACCCCTTATGAAAACTAGACATCCAACTGTTACATGTATTCCAGTATCCCTTCCTACTGAGGACTCTTTAGAGCAATAACTGACTTTGCTCTGTGCCTCACAGCCTGAAGCTCTTGGTTACAGTCAGGCTACCAGGGAATGGTAAATAAGCGCATTGACTCACACGCTCACTCTGACTTAGCCTGGGTTTGTGGTTTGATACATTTCCCCAAAGCTTACAGAATTTAGTCTGAAATTATTTGCATGTCTTAACACAGGGGAGAGAGTGTGGGAATATACTTTCTTCTGCTTCTTCCTCATCAATAGTAAAAGACTTCTTCTTTTCTGGCTCAAAGGTAACAGCAGAGGCACAGAGGCAGAAGTCATTGAACATACGCAGTCATGGATTAAGCAGTTGGGGGATCATTCCTATGGCTTGCATGCTGTACAAACCTTGCATGCTGTGTAAGCCCTCCTCTCCATCTCAGCTCTCTAGTGGTAGTGCAGAATACCCTGTCCCAGTGCAGGATAAAAGGAATATTTGACAGTCTACCCCGCACAACAGATGTGCTGCAGTCAATCCAATCTTACTCATTAGGAGCAGGAAGGGACAGTCATTGCATCACTTTTGTACTTACTGGAAAACAAACATTATGGAAAGGTTTGCCTTTTTTTTTTTTTTTTTTTTAATGCCATTTATTTCTTCCTTTCCTCATTGGGGATGGATTTAATTTCATTCAGACCAACTGACCTTTAAGTTCTCACCAGATCCATTTTATGAATCACAATAAATACGTTAGGTAATCGCACTAGAAGCAAGCACGGGTTCAGTGGAATTTCTGACTCTGTGTCCGGTGACCCCAGCTGCAGGAAGAACTCAAGGCCGGTCAAACCAGGTTAGGGAACTATGTCCTGAGAACCTACCTCACACAGCCTTTGTGTTTGGATACTGAGGTCCGGTACTGAAACTCCTTTCCGCAGGTGCCCTCCGTGCAGAGAAATACCCAAGTGTTGTAGCTACACATATCCTCAGCCTCAGCCCTGCACGTAGACCATGGCAGCCCTGCAGTGACGAGACTGAGCATTTTACTTATGCCTAAATTCAGGTAGCACTTTGGAGATCCTGTTCCCAAGCTTAGTCTTGTAGGTGTTCTCTAAGCGCTGCCCTGTGTCATAGCGGCCTCCTTTTTTTTAAAAATAACACATTTTGGAGGGAACACACCCTTTCAAAATGGTGTATTCCTGATTCTGTCCCTTGCTTATGGATTGCAGAATCAAGCTTTGACTCCACTCTTTGATTAAGGAAGTTCAAACTCACTTCTCTCATATCCTAGTAAATTGGCTTAGCTAAACTACTCTTTGGAAAATGACAAAAACACTGCTTCTATGGGAATGGGGATTTAGAAATACTTAGTTCTGAATGAGGGAATAGTGATAAGCATGAGCTTAAACTTCGTGAGCAGGTTTGGTCTCAAAATTGTATCTAGTGGCAGTTTTAGTGGGACCCTCCTCATACATTTGCAAGTGCTCTGAGTCTAGCAGCCTTCCTCTCTTATAGCATTTGTGACCTTTCCTTTCACCCATTTGTTTTAAATTCTGCTGAACTATTGGCCATTTTTAGAGAGTTTTCTGAAAAGGCAGTGGAGCTGACCCCTGAACAGACTTTCATAATGGAACAAAGTCTTAAATCAATGTGAAATGCACTCAGAAAGAGGTTCTTCATTCTCATCTTTTCTTCTTTGTGGGTGGCTCCAGAGAATAATGATCCTATTGCTTATATACAGCAAAAGGGAGAAGAAATAGGGGAAAATGTTGACCCAGCTATAATCATCACTAGGATCAGCTCAGGAGGGCTAGAGTAATGCAAACATAGCTCCATAAGATAGAAGTCACTATATTAAAAGCATCTGGCACACACAGAAATGGGTTATTTTGGCACGCTCAGGAACATTATCAAGACTTAACCATGTAAGGCTGTGTTGATTGTTATTTATAGCATCGGCTTAGAAGGGGTATGGAAATTATACAGGAACCTCATTAGTATCAGCACGCAAAGCCCTGGCCAGTCTTGCTGCTCCAGTGATTGCATTCATTCCACAGGACAGATATAGCAAGCAGCCATGGAGAGATGTTCTCAGTGCCTTTCAGCTTTTATATATGGAGAAAAGATATGTAAAAATAGGGAGTAAATACAACACAGACCAGGCAACATCTTTCAGGGGTTGTTACCTGTGTTTTCTAGAGCTACACACATATGCTGACAGCCATTGCCTTGGCATCACCACTTTTTCTCTCATTCCCATCATTTGCAGATAGCTGCTAGCCACTAGCCTCAAGTGTGTGTGATGGGAAAGGACTTTCTTCAGACATTATGCTGTTGGAAAGGAGAAAATTTCTTGCTGATAAAACTTTAAAGATCTGTGATTTTTCTTCTTCGGAGGAGAGTATGTCTTAAATGAAACATCAAGGGATGACATATTCCATTAGCAGATGTGCAGGCCATCTACTGCATGCATTCACAACGTGGTGAAATCTGGCATTAAGTTGTTTTAATTGTAAACCCCTTATCACTCTGAGTGCTTTTCAGCCTTGCAGGCTCTTATTTTCTTTAACTAGGTCATGACTCACTCACCTGATGCTGAGCCAAGTTAAAGAGGTGGCTGATTTAGTGTTGAAACCAAGATGTTGCAAATTACTAATACAACTATATGGTATATACACCAGTATATGTGTTACAGCCCTGGCTTAGCCTTACTATTCAGGCAGTGTATATCTGCTAGAGTGCCATTTTGAGGGTTTTAACCTCAGGTGTGTGCTTCAAAAAGCCCCTTTTCAGTTGTGAGCAGCTGGTGTTGCTGTCACACTAGCTCTTGTCAAGGGAAAGGTTGAAAGGTGCTTGTTTTTCAAAGGTTTTGATGTACTGGTATGAATGAATGTTTGCGGGCTACCTTGCCAGAGAATTACAGAATTAAAAGACTGAATTTGAGGAGTCTCAGTCTACGCAAAAACAGAGTTGCAAAGACGTTATTTGAAAAATAAAATCATGACTTGAATTGTAGATTTTTTCCCTATGTGCTTGCTACTACTTGTGGTCCACATTTAATAACATGCCCAGATCTTTTTAAATTCAAACTCCTCTGCTATTTAACCTTAATTTGTGAGTTTTATATCAGGTAAGTTAGTGGAAAAAGAAGTGCAAAAGCTCTGTATTTTTAAACTCTGCATTCCTGTGGGAGTCTGTTAATTTTCAGAGGTTTCAGTTCAGGCTCTAACTGAACAACTGTGATAGAGGTTAACAGTCTGAGAGCTTTAAGTATTATCCCTTAACTGTATCAGATTTAAAGCTTAACTGTATCAGATTTAAAATTTTCTAATTAAGTTTGTCTTTCATTCTGCACTGGTTGTAATGTGTTTCATTTAATAGTTTTTTTTACTGATAATAAAGTTTGTAGTACTGATAGCTGGTTTGATAAGAAACCAAGCAGATGTGAAATACAGTCTTTCTAGTACTTGCACCACCTGATTTCACTTATCTGTCCAGTTGGTGCAGCCATTCCTGATTGCTTTACCTCTGAACTCTTCCTCTCTGCGGATTAATTACAAAACTTACGCTGACAACCTCACTCATATGTGCAGTTATTGTGTGCTTGACCAGCATATCCACCCAGATTTGCTTCCCTAGGCTGGATGTCAGTTTAATAAAATATTTACTACTACTTATCTACTTTGGATATTACAGAAAAATTTGAAGTACTTAGACCTTGGATATCCTTTTTTTTTCTTTTCCAGAGGGGATTTTTATATGCAAATTCCTTTTCTCCTCTTTAATAAATGTTCTAATCTGATCCTGCTGCAGCAGTTCCTTTCCAGTCCTTATAAGGTCTAACTAGACCTGCTATAACATATGTAAATCTGATCAAGCACTTTAAAATTTATTCTTCTTTATTCTCACTTCATAATGTTAAGAATCAGACAGCCAAGCAACACGCATCCTCAAATGACTAAATGGCACGATTTTTCTCATTGCCTGTTCAGAGCTCATTCTGCGTCATTTATTTATGACATCTCTTCCTCCTCTTGACATTATTGCATTTGCAGACAAACTTCAGATTTCATAAGAGGCATTTTTACTGAGAAATTACCTGCAATATACATTTGTCTGTAAGCTTGGAAGAGTGTCTCTTATTTCCTGATAATCTTTTGTGCTGCTTGGTTTCAGGCTTGCCTCATGCAGTCAGAAATTTCCAACTCCCAAAAGAGCTTTTTAACTTACCCTCTTGTAAACTGTCAATAGGTGATTAAAGTTATGTAATCTTGTGTTTTCTGGGCCACTATTGTTGAAAAGGGGATCTGTTATTCTCAAATGAGCTATTAAATAATAATAAATGAAGGGCTGCATGGCTTCTAGTAACTGTCCTTGAAGTGTAGCAGACAGACATTAAACATCCTGTGCCTCCCGTTTATGTAAACATTGGTTTGGAAATTACTAGGTTCAGTAGTCTTCAAAATCCTCACCAACCACCTGGCCACAACTAGGAATTGGAAGCTCAGGTCTAACTTCAGGGCAAAAATGACCACTTGGGAGATGTGGGTTCAGGTTGTGACTGACATCCAAGCTGACATAACAACTTTGAGACCAAAGGGGTGCTGTGCACACATTACTTCATAAGGGCAGAGGAAGGGGAACAGAATATTAAAAAAAAAAGATCTTGCAGGACATCACTTCCCCTAGTTCCTTAAAAATTTAGCAGGAATACAGAATCATGAAATAGAGGCTTCTTCTTTCTAGAAGGAGTTGCCTATTTGAACACTTCTTGTCCTATATTTTGGATCTTCACAATGCCTGGTGCACATACCTAAGTTAAATAATTATTCTCCACTGACTCTATGGGAAGTGAGAGCTTCCTAAGTTTATCAGCTCCATAAGATGAGTGATATCACTCATACCAGGAAAGATATGAATGTCTTGAATGTCCTGAAGTAAAAGTTAGGAACATAAAATAATCATAAAGATCATTCAGAAATAATGACAACTGAATAGGGAATTTGATAAAGGTGGGTAAAGGAAGAAACGTTAGTAGGCAAACTGGAAATCTGGGGCAATGTGGTGAAAAGGAACAGTCTGGAGAATAGAGAAGAGTCTGGCAAATGTTATATAACTGAACTTATTCTGGCCAGCTTTGGGTAAAGAACAGCCAAAACCCTGAGGAGGCTCTGGTAAGGACCGCCCTGAAAGAACTGGAATGGAAAAAATGTGTGAAGCAGTTTCCAACCGTCCCAAATTCCTTTGTCAGTAATGGGAAGTGCTCTTTACCGGTTCCCTTGGATGGGACTGGAAGGGGTGAGGTAGTGTCTAAGCTTCATCATATACCTAGCAGCTTTTGTGCATGCACAAGCCAAACTAAAGGAGAAGAGAGCATAAGTTCCCAATATTTCTGTGTGTGTGTTGTGGGGGGACATGTCCTACTGTCCTGCTGAATTGGTTGTACTTTGCCTGGTTTGTCTACCAACACCAACCTGTTAGCTGATTGTCCCCAGAAAGGGACACGCCAGCAGAGCAGCTGTGGTGGTTCGGCAAAGCATCTACAATTGGCATCTAAATGACAAGAAGCCGCCTAATTTCTTATTTTACTATTCTAGTAAAAGGCTGTTTTCTGGTTCAAAAATATCCCAAGTGCCCCCAGTTTTTCACGACCTACGTTGCATGCATGAGATGATAGCCTTACCCTGCCCTGCCACCAGTGACAGACACTCAGGGAGAAATCGTCAATACTGTTTTCTCAGAAATAGAGATGATGTGTGGCTGCGTCTGGGACAGAGGAACCAAAGGGTGTATAAGCAATACAAGAGCAGAAAGAAAAAAAATATGCTAGAGAATCTGCTTGAGTTTGTCATCTTCATAATTTTACATGAACTCAGCATATTCAGTAAGTCAGTGGTGTCAATTCAAAGACTTGAGTGTTTTAACCTGCTGTTTTCTTAAAACAAGAAGACAGATTATGAGCTTTAGAAGATACAGAGAGAACAAAGGGCTTTTTAGCCAAATATCCTGTCTTTAACAATAGTCTGTAACATCTCATAGAGTGAAAAGGCAGGGAAAGTATTCAGAGATATTTGTCCTTGTACATTTTCCCAGAAAAATATAACCCTGTTACTTGGGGAATTTGTGCTTCAGGTTGCAGCTGTATTTTTGTACATAATGCCCTTAAAGGACTTCTCCCCATTAGTTTATCTAGCTGCTAGAAAAAGATCTACATACTCCTTGTCTAATATATTTTCCCTAATCATTTGCTACTGGGTATTCCCAAAGACAAAGTGCTAACACCACTAGATAAGATGATCAGAGTTCGTTCTCTATTGATTGGGATGGTGATGTCCATTCAGACTAAGGATTGCCCAGCTGTAGAATTTTCATCTTTGAAGGCTTTTGAGATTAAGCTACAGATGACCTGACCTACCATAGATGACCATTCTGCTTTGAGTGAGATTGGACAAGATGACCTCCAGAGTCGGCCCTTTCCAGCCAACATGTCCATGATTCTGTGGTGGTTGATGTGATTGAGGGAATCTGAAACAGAAATTTTGTGCCGAGGCATCCATAGCATTTAGTATGATTGTGGTTTGATAGCATTTGTTGCTCTATTCCCATTCACATCAAAGAGAAACTGTTACAGATTGAGCTAATTCAGCCACTGGCATTAGAAAGTCAGTAGTGCAGACTTGGGTAACATCTGCTGGATGGTTTCAGCGGGTGGATGGAAATGTGTGTAGTTGGAATTGCAAAGTGGCAGCACTTCAGCCAGTGGTTTACTGTGACACTTTTACAGAGGGGCTTTGTGCCTCCATTTCTGTGTCCAGAAAAATCTGTGGCCTTTCTGAAGTTTAGGTCCTGTAAAATGCTCTAAAGTATTCAGGTTGTTATACTAATAACTTGTGTTTTCTATTTTGAACCATGGGCATTTGGATGGTCTTATTAAACTGAGATACCAAATTTTGTTACATACACAGGCAAGAAATTTGATGATACAAATCTATCCCAGCTGTCTCTGAGTCGGTTTCCTAGGAGGACTTTGATTTCTTGACATCAGATTTCTTAGGTAGTTGGCCCTCTGAGTGCAGACAAGAAATGTGCACCAAGTATCTAGGCTCCCTGTGAAGTGCAGAGAGAAATTTAGATACCTTGGTAAAAATAACCAATAACACATGTATTAGAGAGAAGACTAACACTAACCGATAGAAAACAGTAATAACAGGTATTTAAATATGTTATAAATACTATCCCTCTCCAGAGCATAGACTCTGGATTCAAGCCTACAGGATGGTGTATCCATTCATTTTAGAGCCCAGAATACTTTCCTGTAGACAGATGTTTACATCTGTTTTTTGAAAGAATAGAATAAAGCTCAGGCTTTCCTTTTAAAATAAGACTCTGAAGAAGAATGTGGCATGCTCGTTTTATATAACAGTCTTATGTTCTAAATGATTACCCAGAAAAGGGGAGACTATGGTCCAGGCAGGAACTGAATGTAATATTCCTCATACATCCTCCTTCTGCAAGTGCCCTGAGCACATGGACACATTTCCCTCTACTTTTCCACTATGCCTAAACAAATCCAAGATCTAGAATGAAATAAAAAGAGAGAGGTATAACACTTTAGCTTAATACAGAGGAGAGAGTCCTGGGTTTTGCTATATTAAAGGACAGTTAAAATTTGCACTGAAATCTTTGAAACGAATATGAGAAAAAAGCTTCATGCAAGTCATATGCTAAATATACAAACAGTATCTATCTCTCTTCTGATTAGGGTATTCTTATATCAGGAATGTGGCACTGCCACACTGCTGGCACCCTATGGGCACACTGAGAGAAATTTTTTATTCTTTCCTCCCATCCAGATTGCACAGTCTAGTCACCTAAACGTTTCAGACCTGGTGGTGCTTCAGGAGTTCTGTTGCCTTCAATGGCAGGCTCGATCTAGGCAAAGTCTTCTGGAAGTAGATGCCTTTATTCTGATAAAATCCTGTCCTTCGAGTCTACTCCCTGGCTCCCTAAATTGCTTAATTAAAATTACACTCTTTAAATCAAGAACTGAATCCAAATCACTTCAATCTTAGCTACAGAGATATGGTTCTTCTTTAATAGCCAGCCTACAGGCTCTTCATCTTGTGTGCTGTTTCCTCCCTTTATAATTGCTCTCAGATTTCCTCAATTTCAGGAAGGTGAACAGAGTTTTTCTAATAATACTGCTTGATCAGAAGCCTGAAGCAAGTAACTGAAACCTTTGTTTCTGCAGGACGAAGCCCTGGATAGCAAAGACAAAATGCAAGCTGCTATAGCTCAAGATAAACCTCAAACCTTTTTCCTCTAGGCAAGAGGAAGAATTTAATTCCACAAAGTTGAGTTTTCAGTGTTTGATGCTAAATTAAAGGCAGAGGTATCCTAGTGCTTGTGAACACAGTATAAAACCACTTAAAGTTAAAAAGCCAAACCAAACGATGGAAAAAGCAGTAACTGACTCTTCTTATGCTCAGTTGTAAGCAAAATATGACCTTAGCTTTTTCCAATCAGAGTCAGAACTCACTGCCTTTATGTTTGGTAAATAATTCTCTGAAAGAAGTATACAAAGTAATTTGTAGTTTTCTAGTTCAGATTCACAAATAAATAATGCAAAAGTTTTGATGTCCAAAATGCAATTTTTCATATTGAAAATATGGGTAAGGCAAACAGATGTAATGATGAAGTTCATGTACACTGAATAATTCCTAATTTAGCAAATTTTGTGTGTAGGCTCATACAGAATTTTTTAACATGACACAGATGAAATTTAGAGGCATACACAGGCATTTTATTCCATTGATATCATGCATCATTTTCTACAGGCTTACTATATCATCAGGGTACCAAATGAATTAACAAACGTCTGTTTATTGTTTTCCCATTGACTTCTGAGTTTTTGACTATGCACTATTCAAATTCTTTTATTGTTCATTGTGTTTAAGGCCATGTCCTAGATGGAAGTTACTGTCCTTATGAGTTATGGGACTGGACTGTGTGAGTGCTCTTTGTTTCAGTGGAAAATCAGTCAAGTGTGAGCACCTCTCAGCAAAAAATCACCAGACTTTGAAATGATGTGGAAGAGAAATTTTTAGGTGCTTTGTCCAGTGCAATGATCCATGCGTGGGGACAATTAGAACTATCAGAGGAACAGTAGTTGATGTTGTGATGAAGATCTTAAGCTATCTTACCCATTTCTGACCAGGCCTAATTTCCTATTTCTTTTTTTGAGATACTTCATCACATGTTCTTGCTGAACTCATCAGGGTGCCACCAAGAAGGTAAATAACCTACAGCAGGTGTAAACTGCTATTATTTATATAGACCATCTGTAAAGGAGAAAAATATGCACAAATCACCAATGAGTTTCACGGATATTTACCAGCAACAAAAAATGATGAGTCTTAGGAAGTCGGGCATCCATTCCAGTCTAAAGAACTCTGTGACTGCAGGCTTGCCACTTTCTGTCTTTCTTTCTCCACCATGTTCCTACAACTGCTTTGATTCTCCTGGGCACCTTGGTCCAAGTGCAACCAGTCCCCACTCCCATCCTCCAGGCAAGGGTTCTTTGTTCAAAGAACAAGGATCTTGTTTGCTCATTTTCGAATTGCTCTTGTCTTCCACCAATCTCTCCTGTCTCCTGCTCCATTCTCAGTAGATAGTTTCTCCTCTCTGGTCTTTCACATTGCATTTGTGTTTCCTCTGCATTTGCATCAGCTCAGATTTCTGTACTAAAGTGTCTGTGTGCCCGAAAGGGGATTGCTAAGGATCCAGCAAAGACAGGTACTCTGCGTTTCATCCCGAAGCTCCAGAACTAATGATCAGCCAGAGATGTTGCCAGAAGCTTGAGTCTGTTCAGGGAGGACAGAACTGGTGGTGCTTAGCTTCTAATACTGAGCATGCCTTCTGAGCCCATTTAAAATATGATTTCATAGAAAGTTAAATCTTGTAAATCTTTGCCCAGTTTTGGCTGAAAACAGTGCAGCTCTTCCACTCTAAAGAAGGCATTATTTTTCCCAGGTTTCCAATATGTACTTTAGTCTAGGTGTGTAGCTTCTCCAGAGAAAATGTCTGTATATTTCTAATATTGTAAATATGTTTAATTTTATACTTTTTTATTGGAAAAAACTAAACACTTGCACAATTTTGGATGATACTTTCTACCCTAAGGCTGAATTTTACACCCAACATGTGAAATTTCAGCCCAAATGGCTTCGGATTAGCCAAGCTGTAAGCTATTGAATACCAGATCTTCTAAGTGGAAGTGTTAGGAAATTTAATAGTAGGCAGTGCTACCAACTCCACCTATAATATATCTTAAATCCACTATGAGGTCTGTAAATTAGATCATTCTAAAAGCAATGCTAAAAGAATAGCAAACATTTTTAAATACAACTTAAAACTTAAATAGAACTTGAAATATTATAAAAAGTTTTACAGGCTTTAGCTGATATATATACATAGGTTTTGATCTTGCAATATAACATAAGCAGAGAGAGGAGTCAAAGCATTTCAGTTTTGGTGTCAGTATCCCCACAACAGCCGATTGGCTGAACTCCCCTACCTTGAGAGTCTAAATCAAATTTTTTGAGAGTTCTGTGCTAGATAGTTTATGCCCTACAATCTCAGTCATTATATAGACCAACTCCCAATGCAGTTAGGGCTTCCTGAGAGAATACTGAGTGGTAACTGAATAAGGACATCCATGTATAGAGATATTTTTACTGTAATTCTAGACAAGTAGCATAGTTTCTATGATGTTTTTATGATAAGGGAGGGTAGGATCAGGGTGTGCATATGGAGGTGGGAGTGAGAAGGCATGGAGTAATTAACATCTAGCAGAACTAAATTCTTTCTTAGTTGCTGGAAAGCAGCTGTTTGTAGAAGAGGGATGGAAAAATTAAAACACAGTTATTTTGGACAAACAGGCCCACTAATATTTCCCAAAGACCATGGTGAAACTGGTGGATAAGTCAATGGAAAATGCAACGAAAAGCTAGGGATCAAAATGGCATCTTGCTGAAGGATAAAATTGGTGGATAAAGTGATGGAAAGATGGCTCTTTTTCTCTCTCTCTTATATCTCTTTCTTGAATTCTCAAAAAATAGATATGACAAACAGAATTAAATGTATTGAAATAGGTGAACATTAATCCATCTCTCACAGTTGCCCAGCTTTCTTTATACCTCAAAATCAGCCAAGACTTCCTTCCACTGCTCATTGTTCCAGACTTGAGGAAAGCATACAACATTTTTAACAGCCATTTCACCAACTTTAGCTAGTGCCTAATCATCTCTGACTTTCTTAATATCTTTTCTTTTTGTCATACATTTTTCTCCTTTCTATTTTATGATCTTGTACAACATCTTTTGCTGCTTTTTAAGAATTTGTTTTGTCTGCCTAAAGCATCTATATTTATACTCTTAGTCTTTTCACATAGATATTAACAAATCATGTTAATATGAGGGTAATATATTAATAGCCAGGATTCTAATTCAATTCTTACCTCAGGTTTTGCTTCTATTTCATTTTAAAAGTTGAAGAGAATTTTCCTCTTCTTACTGATTTAGGAAAGAAGCACTTTTCTGTATCTCCCTGTCCATGGTGATTTGATGAATATCATTTCTACTACTGCAGTGCAATTTAGGCACTCTTCTATAGGGTGATAGATTGTTAGTTTCCCCACTGAAGAGTTGAGATTTTTTCTTATGTAGACTCAGAGATCTCTCACTTTCAGTCATCAATAAAAGATTTTAAATTAGTTTCACTAGTCTTTTTAAAAGCAGGATGAAGATAGAAAAGAAAAAGCCCTGAGATTCATTCTCAATGGAGAGAAGCTTAACCACATCTCTTACTAATTATTAAGGAGTAATAAAAAACAAAAATCATGACAATAAAAGCATGTTAGGATGGGGTAAATTTATTATAATCTCAAGACTTTTGAGACCAAACATTATTTTTAAAGAAACTTTTCAAGCAGAGAGGATTTAATCGTTAAAGTGGAATGGGACTGTGTTGAATAAATCAAGGATATTATACCAAACTAATTCCCTTTCAGAAAGCCAACTTTCCTGAAGTTATTCAAAAGGCAAATAATGATACAAATAAGCTATGTTTCTAATAAAGTAGATGAATGGACCTTAGGTTTGTGAGTTCTTGAGGAAAATGAATGAAGGACATATCATGCTGCTTCCTTGGCATCATGATAAAAAAGGTCTGCACTGATGAATATAAAAGGCATGTGAATATTTCTGAAATCTAGAATCGTCCTTTCAACCTGTCAGATCTACTTTCCTTATTCTTGCTGTGCTGAGGATACCGGCTCTTCACAGTCCTTAGCCTTTGTGTTCTCCTCAAAATGACACCTCTGATAAAATGGAGTGGCAGGATTAATATACAACTGGAATTCAGAATATTTGCTGAATCTGGACTCTATAACAGCATGGCATGGGATCTCATTTTAGAAATGAATTAAAAATTACTTGGATGTCTCTGCTTTCAAGTAGGCTGGCAAGCAGACAAGGGACCATAAATCAAGGTTAATGATAATGGCAATGTACCAACTTGGAAGGGAAGAGGAACATCAGGAGTATTGTAAGAATTGGTGCTAGGCCCAGCTTTACTAAAAGTCACTATTTATTATGTTAATGGAAACTAAAGAATACTAAAGTCAAAGCAGTTGCCAAAATCTACAGAAGATGAAGAAGTCATCTTGCCTAGATGACTAGACTGCCTAGATTGACTGAGAAGTCATCAGAGTATTACTTATTCAGTTGATTATAGTTTTCTAGATTCTCCTGAAGAACTGGGGATAAAAAGATACCTCAAAATATAGGCTAAGAGAAATAAGTTACTGTCTAGAAACATTTTTCTATAGACTCAGAGAAAGT
This sequence comes from Crypturellus tataupa, assembly GCA_034781795.1. Taxonomy (NCBI): domain Eukaryota; kingdom Metazoa; phylum Chordata; class Aves; order Tinamiformes; family Tinamidae; genus Crypturellus; species Crypturellus tataupa. The sequence continues at coordinate 6,178,745 of JAWLRI010000332.1, read as the reverse complement.
CCAGATGAGTGTGATAGATGCCTGAAGTATCATCAGAATGCATAAGCAAGATTAAATCAGGAATAAAAAATATTTTCCTCATTAAATTTGCTTACAACTAATATTTTCATCTAGAGAAAGAGGCTTCAAAAATATGTCAATGAAGAAAAAGAGTTAATAGGGCTCAGGATGTGAAAATAAGCTTTTAATATTAAGGAGTTAGGTAATCAAATATTTTCAAACTTCATATGTAGCAATCAGATACACAATAAATAATTTCTTTACATCACTAATAAAGAAAGCATCTTAAATAAAGAACATAAATAACAGTACCGAATGAGAAGTCAAGGGGATAATTCAACAAATCACATATTGATTTTCTTAAAAAGAAAAGAGTCAAAATTGGCCAAATGATGACTAAGAGAGAAAAGAAAACCCGATAAAAGTGTTTATTTAAAAATGAAAACAGTAAGGGGAGTGACAGTCTGAGACATGAGTAAGGAGGATGAACTCAGGATAACGTTAAACTGAATATTAAAAGTATTGCCTAATCCTGACATTCAGATGGCTGAAATATTTTGCAAGGGAGAAAATGCAAGCCCATAACATCAAGGCAAGGTTATGCTTGCTTTATTACTTTTAATTATTTTTTAAAAAAAGTTAGAACACACTATTAGCATGTTCCCCTGCTAATTATGATATGGGCAAATTGCAAGTAAAGAAAAATGTGGCCCTCTAAAGACTGAGAAAAGAAAAAAATGGTCAGTTTTGATCTACTCTCAATTCTTGCCAAGGAAAGCTGAATGAGATGGAAGAAGCAATAAAATTAAAACTCTTATCTAGTGGCTGGGCCTTTCCCTGGAAGATGGGACTATGTTCTGAAAATTTTATTGCATTTAAGAACCCTGTATCCATTCTAATGGTATACATAGTAATTGGCCAAGGTACTTAAATACTTGTTATCACAAGTTACCACAAGGACTGGAATCAAGTCCACTCTTGCAAAGGAGTTCTTCAAACAGAAAGGAGAAGGATGTTCTCTTGGCCTAGCGATTCCTTTATAATTTTAAGGGAAGCTGGCTGGCTTGAGGAGTAGTGGATGAAGTCATCCTTCAACAGCTCGATGTCTAGATCCATTTACGAGACTTTTGATATTCTTTAGGCTAAGAAAACAACCAGAAGCAGATGCTTTACAACTGGGCAGACGCTTTGCCTATGCATCACTGGATGAAAGACCTGCACTGCAGCCACCAAAACCTTTGCTGGAACTTCCACACAGGACCCTGCTCAGTAGAAATGCCATAAAAATCTTGAGCATATAAGAAAGCCTTAAGAATGTTTTTAATCTATGTCTTCAGATGTAAATAATACGCAGGACTTCTTGGCATTTTCAGTGTGGGAGCATATGATGTGGTTGATGTTGCCCAGGCACATAACTTACTGGAAAAAGCAAAGTATCATTTTGGAGCTGGGCACATAAATGCTCCACATTTGACCCTTATATCTCTGATTCTGCAAAATGTAATGCACAGACTGTGCAGTCCACCTGAAAATTCACTGGGAAGAATGGTCCCGCAGTCAATAAAAGCTCCAGAGCTGAATTTCAGGAAGCAAGGGTGGAGAATTTATATCTCCAAAGGCCACCTATTCACACTACATCACCTTTGTTATGAAGCCTGAGAACCTTGTCATGGTCTGGAAGCAATTTGTTTTTGTATGTATGCAGCAACTTTAAAGCCTGTCTAT
>JAWLRI010000332.1:6137342-6176576 GCA_034781795.1 Crypturellus tataupa | reverse complement strand
AGAGGAGAGGAGAGGAGAGGAGAGGAGAGGAGAGGAGAGGAGAGGAGAGGAGAGGAGAGGAGAGGAGAGGAGAAGGAGAAGGGAAAAACAAAAAAGGAAAAGCCAAATCCTTTGCTTTTTGCAGCTTGGCTTCGATTTTTATTGACTACATATAGTGGACAATTATGTCACTTTTACTATAAAAATCAGCAGAAAGTCATGAATGCATCAGTGTCAGAATTAGAAAAGAAAGGCCAAGATCTGCACAGAAGCTTAAGGTTTTTAAATCCAAACCATATTCTTGGAGCCTTTTCATCTCTTTAACAGAAACCGCATTCCCATCAGCACAGGTATCTAGAAGTCTACATTTCTGAATTTCTCGGTATACAGATTTTTTTCAAATCCTGCTAACCTATCAGGATCAGTCCTCTCAGTTGTCTAAACTCCACATACAGTGTGAGTCTCGCTTGTGAGGTGGGGGGGCTTTTAGTGTTTCTGAATAGAGTTATTTCACTGTGCAAATGTTAACGAATAGTGACTAGCTTATGGAAGAAAGTGATGGTGAAATTATAACATTGTAGGGCTCCTTGTCCAGCATGTAGGTGACTCAAATCCACCTCTCTTACGTGGATGAGTGCCTTGAACATGTGGATATTTGACAGAGAGATCAGCATGACTATTTGTGAGAATTTTCTTTGTAAGAGAACTGTTAATCTAACCTGGAACCTAATTCCAGGCAGAAGTTTCCCTTTATCCTAACAAGAGGGGTCAAACCCTGCGTTTTGGACACTGTGACCAACTTGGGCCAATGATGGGGTAGAAAGCAGGAGATTTGGTCTAAGTTCTCTATAGTTTAGGAAGATTTGGGTTCACAAGTCTGAGCAGGGGTCACTAAGCACAGGTCTAGAGGTTATTCTAGATGGAGTTAAGAAGTCAGCCATGCAATAGGCCATGGCACAGAAAAGAAACAACTGGGTCACTGAACAGCCAAAGACAGGTCATAGCTCTGAAAGATCATGGGAAATGGAGTCCTGGTTTCAATCACAGAAGGCTCATCAAGAGCAAAAGAGACACAGGCTTTTCTTCTTAACTAGGCACAGCATCATAGCTCAGCTGAGAATGGAGAAAGCCCCTTCACAGGCTTGGAGAGCACAAGCTAGATTCAAATTGCTGCAGGCAGCCCCTCCAGTGTTTGCAGGGTGTGTTGAAAGTGAGGCTGAAGAAGCGGGAATTGGTACAACATTCTTGGAGTGGGTGGATCTGCTTGTCACCAGCTACTGGCAGAGAAGATGTTGCTGCGTCAGGACTCTGACTGCATTCAAGTTTTTAGACGGTGTGTTCTTGCCTCAATCCTTCAGATATTCCTCATGTTCCAGTATCACTATTAATGATTAAAAAATTCCTTTTTTTTTTTTTTTTTTCTATTTAAGAATGTCTGTATTCATCTGTCTAGCTCAAAATGGATCTTTCCTTTTCTAAGCACTCACTAATATCTACCTGGTCTGCTGTTAAAGTGAAAATCCATTTGCTTCTCTTTAAGTAACACAATTCAAGTATGGCCTCTTTGTGAAATGTAATTTCCAGCTAATGCCTGAACTAGACATCATGAAATAAAAAAACGGAGAAAGATTTACGAGTCACCAAGGCTTGAGCTAATGTGCTGATAGCTTAGGAATTTCAAATGTTGAAATAGAAGTACTCACAGCTGTGGCAAGGTTTTCCTAATTTGCTGAAAGCTTATAGAAAATAACTATATACACAATGATAATTGAAGGTTTGAACTACATATGCACACCTGACTGTTTGCAGTTCTAAATAGTTCTTAAAACCGGCACCAGAAGTATAGTCACATGCAGTGAAATTTCTGAGCATGTGTTGAGCCAGCAAGGGTGAAGGGGCCGTTCTGGCCGCGGCGCCGTGCTGGGAAACGTGCCGGCTTTGCATGAACTTGCACCTGCTCTGCAGAATCGCTGCAGACACATCCACGGGCCTTGGGGACGTCGCTTATTGACTTCCATTTGAATGAGGCTTTCCTCAACTTCTAAGCATAACACATACAGCATAACAGACCATGTCCTGCCTTGAATACTCATCTGAAATATTCAGTGATATTAAGTGAATATTTTCTTTAGGTAAAGGTTGTAACATCCATTTCACTGTTAAAAAGAACGCAGGATTTGCCAAAATGTAAAACTGATTTACAAATGTGCCACATGCAGAAGCCCACTCAATTTTTCTTTGGATCACTTGATGTTATTTCAAGACACTAAATTGAACATACACTATGCCTTTTTTTTTTCTGCAGGAAAGATAGAGTGCAATCTGCTTTTACATTTCATCCTTGAAGTAAGTTTAGAAGAGGATAAAAAGCCATTTGAGTATCCACCGAAGAGTATGGGCAGTTCTTGTAATCATGCAGCTGGGATTGCTATAGGGGGTGGCTTTTTCTCCCAGTGTATATATGCTGGCAAAACACTCGTTTGGACAGAGTTATAAATGTGTAGTATTAAAAAAAGCTTTTACCAGTATAACTCCTTCCATGGCTAAAATCAGCCATACCAGTCTAGCATATGTATATCAGTGCAAGCATACTTACACTATTGCCAGGCACAGTTACAGAAGTACAGCCTTTGAATACACCAGAATACACTAATATAGACATACAGGGGTGATATGTAGCTTGGAGAAATCCTGTAAGACGCTATGCTGACTGGTTCAGACTAGTGGTCTGTCTGTCTGTGGCATTATCTGCAGTCTAGATAATCCACTAGTGGGTAATGGGGAGTTGAGTGTACCTAGGAGTGAAGAATAGCAGTGTATAAAACAATGAGAATTTTACTATGAATATGACAAGGGATCTTATTTTTGCATTCAAAGTGAACGAAAATTAGATATAAACTCACTTTTTTTCCCTTTTTAAAATTTGTGAGTCCTTGGAAGAGAAAAAAAGATAGTAACGACTGTAATAAATTTTCAGCCTTTGACCTGAATTTCCTTGGGGTCTGTGGATGTTCTCTATTGTTTTTTGGTCTTTGCAACAGCCTCTTAGTAACCCTCTGTGTGCAATGCCTTGGCTTCCATAGCTCATCAAATGACTCAAGTTTCACATTGCAGTAGAGTGAATGTATCACTTCAGTTTGTGTAAGGTAAAGATTTTTGGGGAGTTGTTCCAAAAGTCATTAGGGACAACATTTACAAACTGGTTATATATTTTCAGTCCTCCAAAATGCAATCAGTCAGTATGTGTCATTACGAGATGAAGCACTTGAGTTAGGATTATTTCCAGTTTGCCGTATGTTTTCAGGAATTTGCTGCAGCAAATGAAAAATCAGTCTGACATGAGAGAAGGAGCCTACTAGACAGCATTGGGTGTGTGGACTTGGATGAGCTCTACCAGACAAATATCTTCCAAGAGATCAGCTTCATCAGATGCTATTTCAACACTGATAAAACAAATGTGCTAGGCACAGGCAGTTCAGAACAGAGTACAGTAAATTTTAGAGTTTGCAAAACAAATATCTTTGAAAGTGCAAACTCAGCATTCAGGCAGTCTGTGGTCAAGATGAAGGCATCAGTTTTGTTCCTCTTCTTTTTCTTTTAGTTGCTTTTATAGCAAAGGCCTTTCGCATTTCTAAGAAGACTCTTCTAATATTCTTACTATTTGTAAGACATATGCTGGGGAAAAAATATTGCTGTGCAAAATACTCCTGCAGAGTCAGGCTTCCATTCCCTTTCAAATTGTTTTAAAATAGTTCTCTATGTAAATAATCCCTGGCATAGTAGCATTTAACCATTTTAGCTAACATGCCCTTTACGTGACAAATCCATACACAGAGCCTTATATTTACTCATTGATTTTGCTTGAGAGAGTAGCTGTTTGATGTCTCACTATTTCAAGCCAATTCCACTTTCAAAAATCATTCTAATCAGATTGGATAAACTTCTGATGTAAATGCTTTTTTCCAAAACACACCACTGATCTTTTTTTTATTCAGGATTCTATGTTTCAAACTCTTCTTACACACATGAAGAAACTGTTATTGCTCTCATATAAACACTACGAGACATTAACATCCATCTTCCACCTCTCAGACAGCTTGTATATACATGCCTCAGTATACTTAAGTCGTTTTATGTTTGAGCCTGGTTTTGGAGATCAGACAGTGCTGTGTCTGCTCCTGTCCTAGTTCTAATAGGAAATTTAAGGCCATATTTAATAAATTAGTCAAATTAGGCTGAAGTCACTGACTTCTAATGAACTTATCAAACTTACTTTGGCCTTAGCAAAGACTCCATTCCTCTCTCGTATGCACGCATCGCCCTGTTTGCTAAATGTTTGTCTTCTGGAGAGGGCTTGAGGTTGCAGAGTGGCTCATGATGGTGAAACTAGTTCAGCCACTCTCTGGGCAATGGGAACCGGTGAGCGCATGAGCCCGTGAGCCCTCACATGGCCTTTCATGGAGGCTTAGGAGCCTCTCTGGACGCCACCACAACGTGCTCTCCTCCCATCGGGATGCACTGTCTTGCATTTCATCCCGCACGGAGAGCTTACCATTGCTCTTCCAAAGTCCCAAGTCAGAGATCACTTTTAAAGGACAGCTGGAGATAAAGAAGACTGTGCCAAAGTTAACCTTTTACATCATAGTCCATTGACTACAGGTTGGTCTGGAAATGAGAAAAGTGGACCTTTTTGTTGTTGTTTTGTTGTTATTTTGTTTTCCCCTGCTTGAGAGTTTCCAGCTTTTCCCGTGCCCAAGAGAACAACCCATTCACACACCTCAGGACATGAACATTTCCAACCTTGTCTCCTGAAATTACTGCACCAGGCAAAACCCCTCTGACCTATAGAATCTGGAGCCCTACAGGAGAGTCAGGGAATTTAGGGTGTTAACCCAGTAAAGGAGTAGTAGAAATGAAAATGAGGACTATTCTGTGTTCTTAAAATAAAACCATCCTGGTATAAAGTCAGAGTTCAGTCCTATCTGTGTGTCCCATGTTTTGTAAAATTGTCTTTCCTCTTCTGTCTAACCTAATGTATCTGTCAGTTTTGGCTGCACAGAGATGCAGCTTTGCAAGGAGAAGAGCAGAAACCCCCATCGCTGACAGCTTCAAGCTCTTGTGCAAGATGAGCGCCAAAGCTCCACAGCTGAGGGCTTGGAGAACTGAACCGAGGGTCTTTCCCCCCGAGTGTTACAAGCAGGAGCTAGTGCATTTACATCAGCTACCAACAAAACACAAATGTTTCCAGGATTAACAACAGCTGAGTGAGAGTTTTCTACATCGCAGTGAGTAATTTAGGCTTTTTATTTAGTTATATCTAACTTGTTGGAGCTACTCTTTAACCTCTCTGCCTGTCTTTGTCGGCGGGTGGGGAGATATATGTCTCCCTCCTCACACTTCAAGGTGGGTTTCAATCTCTGTCACATATGATCTCATCTCTTCCGTCTTGCCGCCCATGGATGATCATTCCTGGGAGAAGGGCTGAGGAGTTTGTGTGGTCTGGATTTGAAAGGCTTCAGAGACAGGAGTCAGCTTCTTTCATTATGGGACTGTTCCATATCCCAGCTCGTTATAAGGGTGGAAATTGTATTCCAATTTAAATTTTCCTCTTTCCTAACTTCATCCTGGGAGAGCTCATCTAATTATACTAGACAACATAGCCAGACCTACTTCAGCCAAATTTATGCTGGCTAAGTTTGGTCTTGATGAGTGTAATTTCCCTTTGGCTTGGAAAACCCACCGCGCATGTGACAGAGTGGTCAAGCTGAAACCATTCTCCTAAAATGGCTGAAACAGGTTTTTGAGACCCAAATGTCTTCGCACCTGGACACAAGTGGAAATGCAGCTTGGACCCACATCTCCACAGTCCATCCTTGACACTTCCTCTCTTGTCACCAATTTTATTTCTTTTGCTATCAGCTACTAATAAACTGATTTGTCTATTTATGGAACAAAGCCCTGCATTTTTAACAAATAAAAACCCTGTTTTTCAGCTCACTGAAGCCACTGCCATTTACCACAACTGGGGCTGAATCAAATTTCTGTGCTACCACTCCCCGTTCAACTTCCTGAGCCCAATCTACAGGTAAATTTAAAATCCTCTGTGGCTCACTGTCGGCTCTATGCAACATCTGCAGAGCACTTTGAAAGGATTCTGGAAAGAAGCTTAGAGTTTAATATTAGATGGAAACACTTTTGTTTCTGATGTGCAATTAGGGAATAGCAAATCTTTCATGAAAATATGAACAGTTGGGATAAAGAATTCCAGCCGGCTAATACCCCTTGTAACATTCAGGCCTGGCATTTACATTAAAAGTCTCTCTCCTTCAAGACATGATCCTCTCTCGATTCTCCTCTTCACAACCACAAAGAAGCATTTAATAAGTCAGGTGCTTACTATGAAAAACTATTTTTTTGCTATACCCAAGAACTCATAAACCCATTTTTTCTACCCTTCCCAAGAGCTGGGAAAAGGTTACTTAAGTTGTGATAGATACCTCTGTTAGAGAAACCTTTTGATGGGAATTGGGCCAGGTCTGGATTGCTTCCAGAGCAGTTCTAGAGCCACAACTGTAAAAACACCAGCCTGAATCAGTTATTTGCTGTCCTCGGCCATTAGCTTATCTTTGAGGAAAACTAGAACTAGAGATGAGTTATGGGACTCCAAACAACTATGTTCAGTGCAGCATTTGTGATGATGCTGTGTATTTAACCAGAAATGGTTTATAATTGAAACAGAAATAGTAGGAGCTAAATATAAACTTCTTAGTTCATTTGGAATCTGGAGTTGGCCGTTTTGCCTCTACAGCATTTTTGTTGATTTCCTTATTTGAACCAATGTGAAGTGCCCTTTTTCTTTTTCCAAATTCCAACATTTTTTGGCATTTTGGCATGATCTGGCATTTTTGGCATACATCACTATGCATAACCTGTTAATTACAAGTAAAAATTAAAAATCAGATGTTGCCCCCCACCCTAGACAAAGTGCCTATGAGAAGAGGTGACACTGAGCACCAGTGCAGCCGCAGAAGGCAGAAGAAGCCACGTGTTGTTGCCATCTCCCCTTGCTTTGTTTAACCTCAGTGAGCAACCCCAGGGGTGGAACTGCTCCCACTCTGCTGCAGACGTATTACCTCCTCCTGTGCTCGTCCCAAAGCGTAAGGTGGGTGGTTGCCTATTTATTGCTCCCAAAGCAAGCTAGTAAGCTCTCAGTATGTGTGATTTGTTTGAAAAACCACTGCAGGAATCTCTTCACCGCACTTCACCATGTGGAATCGAGTTCCTAAGTTATCCTCGGCAGATGAGTAGCTGATTGTTTTTCTGAAGAACAGATGCTTCAGACCAACGAAAAACAAAGACACTCTGGGTGCAGTGCTACCAGTGGAGAGCAGCTACTGCTGAGCAATACAAAGTGTGGCAGAGAAGCAACCACTGAAGGCAAGTCAAAACATCAAGAAACTGGGCAGGAAGCTGCCAGGAGCAGGACTTCAAATTGCGCGTTGTAGTTGTCTAGACGTCAGGACTCTGGTCTCAACCGGCTGTCCACTTCTTTAACACGGATGAGAGAGGACTTGCCCCATCCTAAGACAGATGTTTAAACCTGGAGGGATGAACTGCCCGCTGGAGATGTGCCTCTTCCTACCGAGAGCTGAGAAAGCCAGGGTGGCAGTTTAGACATAGCATCCGAGGTGAAAATTCCTATCCTAATGACAGAACAAGAAAAAACACATCAAAACATAATGTGGGCCAATAATTATTTTGAAGGTGTCCCTTTAAGAGAGATCTTCATACATTTTTTTCTTTCCAAAGAAAATCATCTGACTAAAAATATCGGGGCTGCTTCAGTTCACTCGACAAAAAAATAAACAAACAAACAAGAACGGTTTTTCATTAAGAACTGCAATTACTGAATAACAGGATGTTACTTTCCCCCGCATCCTATTTCTAGCTACGGGCTTTGTGAAGAGGCAGCAGCAGCAGCAGCTGGTTACAGAAGTGGCTCAGAGTGAGCTCGCTGGTGACGGAGCCCTGCAGTGACAGCAAGTTTCTTCTTCACCTCCCCACCAGGTCTGCCAGGGGGTGAGTTCAGTAATGAAGTCAGGAGGAGCGAAGACATCACTGCATCACTTTCGGCCCTTCGAAAACAAAGAGCACATACTTGGCAGCACTTTCATTTCTATGGTTACTGATGAATAACAGAACAGTTGGGGAGCTGTAGCTACAACCCTCTAGCAAAGATAATTTAAGAGGTCACACTTAAGCAGATCTGTTACAAAAACACTGTGTTTTTTTCAGGGATAATAAAACTGAAGGCTGTAGGTTGTACTCTTTGGATTAGTATCAAGTAGACTACCCAGATAGTCATAAATTTGTCCTCATTATTCTCATTGTTTAGAAAGCAATAAGAAGAGGAAGAATAGCTCTCTGTCACAGTCCCTAAACCAGGACTGGTGGTCTCTGCACTGAATCTTGACCAGGAGCGCAGTTTGCTTGGATTGTGTCGCAGGCTCAGACAGTGATGTCTCCCATGCTAGTGTGGCTTGGAGAGCCCTTCTGGCCAGAGAGACCTGTATCCAAAGCACTGCCTGCTACCAGCGGTGATACAATTTTCTGGCAAAACCCAGAAAAAAATAGTTGAGCAACCCGGGATCCGAGTGATTTGGGAGCTCTGACACAGATTTCTCGTATGACCTGGGTGAAATGACTCTTTTGTGCTTTGAGTCGTGATCTATACAGTCTTTCTTATCGCCTGGGGTACCAATCCTGCAGCCGTGGTGACTTCACCACAATAATATACGTCTTCAAATATTTGAGGGATGGGGCTGCAAAGGCCCTTTGGGCAGGGACAGCCTATCCCTTTGTTCCGCACAATGCCCCATTCAGGGTGGAATGGAAGGCAAAATCCGCTCCTCTTCTGGCCTGCCATACAAGCCCCTCACTGTGGGCTTGTGGTAAAATAGCCAGTGACAACAATGACTTTCAGACTTTTTTTCTTTACTTCTACAGATTCACAGATGCAGTGGGTAATCAAGCAACGGAAAAGCCATTGTTTTGTATGGCCATGGGTAGGATTTGAAAGTCTATAGAAACGCATTGTTGCTGTCAGTGCAAGTGTCACAGCTCTGTGTTTAGTGTGCCATGGGGTCACTATTAAAAAAGACAAATGAAATCCATGCGAGTCCTTTGCAAGACTCCTCTTTCTGCATGCACTGGAACAAGTAGGTCACTGAGATTAACACCAGTGACATCAGCAGGGCTTCACCTGGGACGGATTTGGCCTCCTCCTGCTAATCGCGTCATTACGCTCAGGCTACACTGAACAATTCATTAGTGGCAGAGAGATGAATTTCTAAGAGCCTGTGTAACCTCACTCTAACAACCAGCATAGCAGAATCACTCTCAGTAGCTCCTGTAGGCAGCCAAGGACACCATGAGGATGAATAAATAAACAGGGAATGCTTTCCAGTTTGCTCCATGTCTGGGACAGCTTTCCAGCGCCGACACCAAGTCTTGCCTGCTTCTCGATGGCACCTTCACACGGGGAGCTTTCGAGTTTGCCCTCGTTCCCTTCTGCTGTGTCTGGTGATCCCACTGTACTGAACAGTCTTGTTGCTTTGCACAGGTCAGAGGTTTTTAGCACTTGCGCCTTTCCAAAAACAAGCCCATATGCTGTCGCATACTTCATTTTTTAAAATTACTGCTCAGCTAATTTTTGCAGTCTAGGGTGAAGATGGGAGCACCCTTTTTTCTTTCCCTATTTTTACTGCCTTCCCACCTATGGGTCCTAGCGATAACTTAAGCAGTGCCAAGCAACACTGCCGGTTGTCGGTGACCACATGGTTGTTTTTTGGCTGATTTTCTTCCTGAACTTGTTTAATTTCCCAATGGAGGGGTGATGTATGGGGCTGCAGGGCACCGCTCACTGGCTGGTACTGGTTGGATTCGGATTCTTGAGCTGATTTCTCTTGCTTTTAACACAACACTTAAGGCAGGGTGGAGGGAGGCAGAACTGGCTATTCCTCTTGTTGCAGATTGGGTAAACAGGCTGTGTCTTACAGAGCTTGAAGTTTAATTGGTGTATCCAATACAGGACAAGAGCGAATAAATACCTCCCCTCACCTCCTCAACAATCCCTGCTTTGCTGTCAGCTAAAGTTTTATTTCTTTGTATGCAGAAAAAAACAAGCTAGCCTGGGAGGTTGTTATTTTCTTTCTCTCTGGCTCATGCTCATATTTTTGCTCAGTAAAAGGACTGGAAGGATCTCAGTCCATCAACACGATCCTCCCTTCCCAGCGTCTCCTGCACGGAGGCTGCAGGTGGGTGTTTGCTGGGCCGTTACCTCAGGTCCTTCTCAGTCTTCCTTCTGGGTCTCCTGGAGGTATTTGGGAGCCACGTGCCGGGTTGTTCCTCAGGCAGCAGATGTGGGGACACACAGATGTTACTTTCAGGTATCTCACTTCACACTCACACAGCCCTAAGTGCAGGAATCAACACTCCTGTGGTGTTTTAGTGCCTTTGCGCACAATGAGAAATGACGTACGTCTCATCCTGGCACAGATAGCTAAAACAGGTGACACGAGCCTGTTCCCTTCTTCATGCTCCTTCTCTCTGGTGAATATAAAAGCTGTCTAGGTGACCGTCTCCATCCCCACTGTCTAGATAACCATCTGGCTGTCTAGATGACTGCTCTGTGGAGGATGTGTAAGGCCTGGACAGGCTGCCTCAGACACCAGATCATTGCAGCGATCTACATGAGAAGTTGTTCAGTTGGTAGTTTGCTAAAATATCGCAGATCACAGGGAATTTCCTTACTCAAATATTCTCTACCAAGCGAAAATCTGAGATTACGTGTTCTGTGCCTCCTACACATCTCTCTGTGCCCCAGTGTATTCAATGTATAGTTTCACGGCCCAAGTCTTCCTACAGCCCTAAGTTATTTATTGGGAAAACCTATTTGGACCTATTCCATTCCTGAGAATTCCCCAGCACTGGCAGTTTCAGCAGCTTTTGGGGATAAAGGAGCTGTGCCGAGTGCAGTGTGTTAATTCTAGAAGTGCCTAGACTTACATTTGCAAAAATTGCTAATAGATGCTGACTAATGTCCATCTGCTGCTTAGACAGATCCCGAGTAGTTCTCGGGTTGTGCTCTTAGGCTGCAGACATCTCCAACAGACTGATTCAGCAGGGCCTCTCCCTTCGTGTGCTGGGGCTGACTTTTCCTTTCTCCTATAAGTGACTTGAATAGTGAGTGCACTGTTCCTGAGAAAACAAATCACTGCGTGACTCATTTCATCAGGCAGACATTTAATAATTCTCCACCTCTGGTGATGGGTAGAGATTCTGTGCAAATAAAAGAGCAGAAATTTTGAAATTTTGAAATCATTTTCACACGTTTCACTCTCCCTACTCTGTAATAAAGGGTAAGAGTATGAAAAGATTTTTATAAATATATTCTACATGGCCAGTCTGTAGTGGTTTACCAAAGACTCCAGAGATGCTGCTCTGGAGCTAGGGAATTAAGGAGAAAACAACCTAAAATTTAGTTGAGGTCATGAGGAAGTGAGTGCTCGGACAACTACTGCACAGGGATGTGCTGTAAATACCTAGCAAGCTCACCATGGTTTTCCACCACATATTATCTCTTCATTTCACTAGTGGAATAAATGCAAGTCAATATTAATTTGACTGTTCTTTTCTGTTTTCAATCTGTTTCCTCCCTTTACCTTTCCAAAGACAAAAACACTGCTAGTGACAGAAGATGGAGCTACAGTGACAGTCTCTCAGTAGCTCTCATTCTAGTAACAACAACAAACCAGTACTGTTTCCAATGTTGTGTCTAATGCTTCCCTCCTCCTCCCACCTATCCTTTCAAGCCAGATGCTGCAAGTCCATCCATTTAAATACTTCTCTGAAGTATGCGGATACTCCTTTGCTAGTTTTTATATAGGTGATATGAGACACATGAACCAATATCGCACTGAGAATGGCCACACTTTCTTCTAAACGCCAAACACGTGCAGCCTAGTGAAGATAACCTCCTAGTACTTAGAAGTGCAGAAGACCCTGGAGCCACAGCCTCGCTGAGGACGTGACACAACTGGGCAATTGAAGCCATGGAGGCGTCAGCTGAGCAAGTCAAAGGAGTTCCTGTGCTTGAGGCTTTGCTGGTGCAGACGGAGCTCGGTCCTGGGACCACTAGGGTCGAGCTGCCTCCTTGGGGAGCTGCAGATCTGAGCCCTTCTCTGACACCTCCGCTGCGGCCAAGGTTCACCTGGAGGTGACTCCAAAACCCGACACGTTCTCGTACTCACCTTATCTGCCCAGGTTTGAAATGCTGTTCTGAAAAAGGTTTTTTTTTTCCCTCTAAATAGCACCCTCTCATTCTAGTTTAGAATATATATATATATTTTTAAACTAAATATAAAGCCACACATATATGTTTATAATACATACAGTTTCTGATGTCTGTGTTTTAGCACCTTTCTGCCATGCTTGTGCCATGCATTTCAGTGAGTTAAATTAGCACTTCAAAACTAAAGTCAAAATGAATTTTGACAGGTTTAAAATATAAATCGGATATAGCAAACATTTATCCCATTTAAATCAAAATCCTTGCCATGACTATTTCAAAGAAATAGATTAATCTCCTTCTGTGAAGTGGCTAGAGGATTTTAGGGACTACTTAAAAATATATATAGTCTGTAGAGATAAACAGTACAACAGAAAATGAGCTTTACAAAACTCAAGCAAATGCAGATTGCAGCAATGGTAATTTTGCAGAGAGCTTGCACAATACATCTCATTTTTTCTTAACAGAATGATAATTGAAAACTGACTTAGCCTCTTAAATAAACCAGCGACAGCTGGGAAAATCAGCAGATTGGCCCTTTGTGCCTGTTTACAGTAGGTTTTGGCAGCAAGATAGTTGATGTAGTCTCTATAGGACACAGTTGTTATGTCTTCCAGATGTGCTTGACCTTTATCTTGGATAAAAAAGCATCTTGCCATAGAAACTATCAATTTATATACTCTTAGTCCAAGTGAGCAGCTACTTTAAGATATTGAGAAAACCCTCTCGCGACGGTTATGCCCCCATTGCCACTCAGTAGGGATGTCTTAGTTACATGTGGGTGCTCAGACTTTAACTCGTCAGGATGCCATTTGAGCCCAAGGCGCCCGTTGAGCTGCTGATGAGGAGGAAGATCTGTAACATGCTAAGGGCTGTTCAGTACCTGTAGAGGGACCCTCAGGTTGGCTCCCTACTCACACTTAGTGACAGGAGAAAGAAAATGGCAATAGCTTCTTCATAGGTTACCTTTTAGTGCTTACACTCACAGGCTGATGTTACTCTTAGCTCTGCCTCTTGTGGAAACCATGTCAAACCCAGGCCCTGGCAAAAAGGTAAGCCACAGACAGCGTAATGCTGATGTGAAATTGCAGGGATGTGAGCAGCGCAGCTGGGAAGGGCATCAATGTGAATCGTGCCACTGGCAAAATCTCCGAGTCAAGAAGCAAAAGCTATAAAGTCACATCAGTCAGAAGAGGATTTTCAGTGTAGGACTAGCTTTGACTGCATCAAAAATAGAGTGGCGCTCAGATAATCTCTGCAAGATTACGGTGAATTTCATGCACGGATGTTTGTGGAGAGGAGCATTAGGATGTAGTGGAGCAGAGAAAATGGCCGGAGTGCTATGGAAAGATGGAAAGAGAAGAGATCTGGGGGTGAGAGAGGAGCAGAGAGGAAGAAGCTGAGAGATTCACATCATACTGAAGAGTGGACCTGTTTTTCAGGGAAATAAAGTGTGGTAAGAGTTGGAGTGATTTACGTTCACTGTGATGTGCTCTTGTCTCTGGATGGTGGCTGGGGCTCCCTGCTCTGTACCGGTGTTCGGAGGAGCCCTGTTACCATGATGGTGACTGCAGTTTTACTTGTGCTTTGCACGTAGGCCAGGGTGAGGCCTCCTGAGAAAGACTGCAAACTGTGGTGTGGGGAACCAGGGTGCTACCCTGTGCCAAGGCACAGATCACTGCCAGGATGTCCAGACATCTTCCGTGCGGCACCACGGGCTCTCTACCACCGCAGGACCCCCTCGTCCCCGTCATCAGTCTGCAGACGAACTGTATCTACTCTTCTGTCCTAAAGCTGGATCCGAGCCATGTCACAAGGTAAGCACATGAAAAGAGGGAGGCATGAAAATGGTGAAGCTGAACAATATTCTCTCATGCCCACATTCTACCAAAAGCTAAAGTTTTTGAGATCTTGTGATCCAGCAGTAGGCCAGCGTCAAAGGAGGAGGAGGATTCTGGAACATTGCTTCTAGAAGACCATCTAACAGCCTTTGTGCAACTGATTTTTCTCAGGAATTGTGGCTTTTGAGACATTTTTAAAAACATGATAAAAGTCCAAGCTGGGCTGAAGTTTCATCCAGAGATCCTGTTTTTGAGCCTCAATGACATTTTCTGGTTTCTCTTAGGGCACTAAGATGCCAGCTGGCAACAGATGGAGAGTGATTTCTGTGATGCTCTTTCCTGAAGATAGGAACCTTTTCCAGGGAGGTGATAGATAACATCCTTTGAGAACAAGACTTAGTTTTGCGAAGTGGCAGCTCTTAATGGCAGTGGCTAGATTTCAAATGCCCAGAGATCTTCTCCTGCACTTAGCAGAGCCCCTGAGAATTCTGTCTGTAAATCCTTCTTTCACATTGAGGAGGATGTTTTAATAGCTGTACACACACCAGTTTGGGACATTTAAATTATCTTTATATCATAAGGGAAATCAGGGAAGTTAATAAAGAACTAGGATATAATATACTGCATCTGAAAAACTAAAATACCAAAACAGACAAATATAAAATAAAATTTGACAATGTGGGAGTAAAAGAACAGCTAAGTCAGCTTATTACATTGTTATGTAAACACTATAATGTGATTATAAATATGCATCTGGTTACTCTGTGTTATATTATTATGGCAATTTTTTAGCATGTGGCCTTCTCCTTTCCTCACCTCTTGGCCCACCTGCTGCTTTGGTGATTCGGTACATTTGGTCTTCTGTGTTGTGGGTGATGCGCAGAGGATTCGGTGTGTTCCCCGCAGATGCTCTTATCGGCGGGGCTGGGGCTGGCAGGTGCCGTCAAACCGCGGGGCAGGAGAATCTGGTTTCAGGCTCTGCCTCACGCTCTGAAGTGGCTGCTGAGGCGAACCGCAGGGTGCATTCTTAGTGCACCCGCTCGGGTTCTTCCAAAACCCGTGCTCACATTTAGCATGTAGAAGTGACTTCAGCCAGATCTACTCCCACACACCCACTTCTTTTATAAAGTCGGAGGACGAAGAAACAAGATGTTTCCCAAACTGCTCGACCAGCCGTGTCAGACAGGAGCAGCAACACGAATGCGAGCCAAGAACACACTGGAGGGGGACAAAAAGACGCTTCGAAAGAGCTCTCCTTCTGGTGTCCTTCCTCCTCTCAGATGGGAAGGACACCCGTTCCCCGCTGCCCAGCCCACACGGATCTGCTCCTTGCTGCACCAGTGCTTAGGGCTCAGTCCTGGGTGCTGCTTCTTCCATGTCGCCCTTTGCAACAATGCTGCAAAGCGATGGCCAAGAGACCTGACTAGAGAATATTCAGTGTTTCTTGGGGCTGAAACGTTGCCCTCCTTGGCTGCTCACCATCCCTGCACCTCAGGCAGGGCAGAGCTCGAGCACGTGCTCCGTGCAGGGAAATTCCTGCACTGCGGAGGACGGAGGGGCTGGAGATGGGACCCACCTCTGCAGCGTGTGGACGGTGCAAGGCAAACATTTCCAGCACACCGAAACGTGCTTAAGCAATCAGGCAGGGTGTAGGCACTGAAACGCAGTGTGCACGAAAGCGAGCCTTTAAAAGTACTCAGAATTTACATAACTATATGATAATCCACACTATATAGTTCTGAATATTCTCATAGCAACAACAGAACAACAAACGCGCTCCCTGGGCTATGCAGCATACCACTGCTATTAGATTAGCTCTGGTTTTTAATTAAAATGAAGCAACTTGCTTCTGAGCTCTAAACATCTTGATGTAATTAAAACTACAATATCTTTTGTAGGATGCATCTGTTAAAGTAACAGTGATCCCCTACGTGTCTTGATTACTCAGAAGTATACTGCAACTTCATTAGACAAATCAGATTACCCAAAACTTCCTCACAAAATTAAAATATAAAATATACCTGCAGTTTTGCTGCTCCCCTACTTTTGAATGGGAGCAATATGCTTCAGTAAGCCGTGTAATAAAAAATATCCTCTCCCATGTTTTTACAACGTATTTTTTGAGATAACCGTCTTATCTACCTTCAATATAATTCTAGGTAATATAGTAATATACCATATCCTAAATAGCTTCTAATGATAACTTTACCTTTAATAATAGTTTATTAAAGAGCTGGTTACTACAATAATATTTTACCTCTTGTTAAAAATATCTGATTCAAAAGTTTATGTCTTAACTTTAAACATTTACCTCTATCTTAATTTTGGGAAAAAAAAGAAAAAGAAATAGAAGCCAAATGGAAAACTAATCAACTAACTTATTTTTATATTATAGGACAAGTACATCAAAATCGTTTACTTTTGCATCTGGACTCACATACATGGATTGAGTTTTGTAAATAACCGTGTGTGGGTGTATGAAATCTGTATCCTTCAAATGAAAGTGTTGCAACATGTTGAAATGAAACAGTGAATTTTTAGCTGTTTTTAGAGAATAATATTGTTCCAGGTGTTGCCTAGATACATATGGAAGCAAAAAAAATACTGAAAGAATGCCACAGATGTACTAAAAGTAGTGTTTTAGAGAGAGATTTTTTGCTATGGATGAAAACTTACTGCCACTCAGTCCATGATTTAATCCTTATGTCCAAGCTATCACTAAATTTTGAAGTTTTCTGTGAAGTGTTTGACTTTCCCATACAGTGAAGATCTCTCAGTCTTTAATGTATCCACTATCTCCATTTCTGCTGCTTTGTGTCTCCATATGGAACAAGGAATATTATTTGTATGTGGTTCTACTGCAGGGCCTTGCCTGGCTCCCTGTGTCCTTCCAGCATCTTTATATTCTCTTGAGCTTCACTCTCATAACCTGACCATTCTGGAGTCTCTTGTTCTCGGACAACATGTTTACTGCAGCTGCTGCTTATTCCATGGTGCCAAGCTCTGGCGACCTGTTCGCTCACAGGCTTCATTTCCAGATTGGGAAGCTCCCAGAAAATTTCTGGGGAACTGTTCCATTCTGCCCTTTCACTGTCCCACTGTATTCTTACACATCCCCCCTAAACCCCACTGATTTTATAAAGTTCTTGAAGTATCGACTGAAGCAGCTGTCCCAATGCCATTGGAACATTGCAGTTGCTGCACATGGTGCTGTTCAGTACTCCCTCAGCCGCAGGTTAATTTCTTCATTCTGTGTTATTTCTTTTCTTCCATGTAAATTGCATGGTTTTGGAAAGAAGGGGCTATCTGTTTGTGAGGACTTACAAACTTACTTAATACAGTAGGATAACACAAGATGAAAAAAACACTAGATATCTAGAGTAATAGCCACGTTTGCCTGGTCTAGCAAGTTAATTACAATTTAACATTGAAACTGAGATTCAAGAAATGTCTGATTTTAAGGACTAACATGCACATAGTTTATCTTGTCTTGAAAAATAAGATTTTGACCAGCTGGCATCTTGAGTCATCTCAAGTCTTATGACTTCTATCTACAAATAAGTCTCCATGGGACTTCCAGATAGTTTTCTTGAGATGTTACTGCATACCTGACTGGGAATTCAAATACATATGAGGAAACTCTTGGGTCAGTCAGAGGTGACCTGGTGGTTCTGAGAAGTGGAAAGACACATCTTATTAGTAATGATGCTGCTGCTGCAGTGTAAGAAGAAAAACAAGGAAATAAAATTCCCTCAAGATTTAAGAAGCACAATAATTGATAATGTAAATCATACATCTAAGGAAGGTACCCTTTTGTGTAAGTTTTTGTTCTCTAAACTCAACTGCAGCAAAATACAGCATGGCCCTTATTCAACACTGAGCTTTCCCAGGTTAAATGAAAAAGCAGAGAAAAAGAAGATTATTTTCTGTAATTGTTTAAAATTTTGTCTTGTGAGATTAGCTGGTGAATCAAGTTTTGGATAATATCATTATGGGAGAAGTCAAGCAAACAGAAAGATGACTCAAACAGTTCAGTGCCAAGAGCATTTCTTAACACACAGGAAAATCATTCTCTGGTTACATACGGAATCCTCCCACAGTGAGCACTGGGGCAACAGAAATAAAGCTGCAAACTGGCCAACTTTTACTGCAGAGATGGTCTAGCAGTTTGAGTATAATGAGGAGAAACCCCAAAACATGGACGCAGTCTGAGGAGGAGGGACCGTGACTCGGCTACATAATGTTGTACCTATCTCCGAGCTTGCTCGTACTGACAACCTGGCAGATAAACAGCTAAAATTTTCACACTTGTGAAAATATCCTTCCTTTTATGACCATATGGAAAATCGGATGGCTGTACCTTACTCAGGTTGGAAAGCTAGGTTCATTTCTACAGAAACACTTGCGAAAAATCGTGTTCTCCCTGTCTAGTGCTTCTGGCTGTGGGATCTACCCACAGCTTTGCATTGGAGCAGAATCCAGTTTCACTGAAGCTGGAAGATATCCTTTTAATTAGAATTTGTGAAGAGATCAAAACAAGCAGAAGAACCCAAATTCCACCCTATATGTGTCAAAATAAGTTTAGAACTGGGAATACTCCCCAGGAGAAATGTTTTTCCTGGCTCCTCCATCATGCAAGTGAAATATAGCTCAATTCTGAACTCTTAAAACTCTCACCATTGATAAAAAGGATCAAAAAAAGCCAAGTGTTTGTGTGGGCTTTAAAAAAAACTTACTTAAAGACACTCAGAGAAGTACATTCTGGGAGGACAGTTCAAATGGCACCAGCTGTTGTAAAAAGAAGATTTTAAAAAAAATTCTTGGTACAGGATGTAACAAAACCAGGGTGCATTGCTTGGCTATCCCAAGACATGTGTGCGTACGCACACACTTGCCTTCAAAGTAAACCATTTCCTTAAATTTCTCCCTAGTGATTGGACACAAATTAGACTTGTTTTGACATTCAGCATTTTGTTCCAGTTTTGGAGAGGTGGATAATACTGTAATCACGTCGCCTTTTAATCTTCTCCTTGACATGCTAAACAGATTAAGTTCTTCCAGTTTCTTGCTGTACCACACTCCCTACTGCTTTGAAGTCAGTATTTTTACTCCTTTTTGCACCCTTTACCGATCTTTGCACTAAGGAAAGAGCAGGCTGCAATCTGGTCTCTGCACAAACAGAGATAAAATTGTGTTCTTAGACACTACTCTCTGACCTTAAACATGTTCTGCAGGGGTTATGGGAGGCTCTTTTGTTACCGCAGCGTGCCGAGAATGCACACCAAGTCACCTGCCCCATCTTGCCTGCCCTGCATTTCTCGTAGAAACCTCCGTTTTCCATAGCATCTTCCATTCTGCAGGCAGGTCTGCATTTCTATGGGTCCAGCTTTGGCTGTTTTAAAACTAGGGCTGGACAAGGAACAATTTTCTGAGCATGCCAATGTAAGGACCTCACATCTTAGTCCTCCTGTGAGAGGTCTGCAACCTTTCAAAGTCACAAACCACACCCTGCCCTCCCAAATGCACAGATGCAGAGAAGTTGTTGAGCACAATTGCCCCAAGGGGAGAGGACGGGATTCACCTCTGCTCAGTTCTGACCTCAAATACCACAACTTTCAAACCTCGAAATCTCTGTCGATATTTCTGGAGGAGCTGTTGCATATTAGGTTTGGCAGAAAATTTGCTAACCACTAAAATTACAAAGTGTATCAGACTGCTTTGTATGTGAAGCCTGTTTTCCCCTTCACTGTTCCACCAGTGCTATGCCAGCTGCACATTTTAATAAGAATGGCTTTGTAGTTCCAGCTTACTCATGAAAGTAATAAGCAGTGGCAGGTCTAGGATTATCCTTAATACCATCTACAAAGTACACCCAATGAGTTCTTCACTGATGACTTTCCAAGATCTTGTCAGTTAGCAGGTTCTTAATCCAGTTTGTTTTACTGATATGCAGAATGCTAATTGTTGATCACTGTGTCATGTGACATTAATTCGAGTGTCATATTACCTTAATTAGAGGTAAATATATATACAAACGGGTATGACTTATGTTTAAGCATCACAGTCTGAGTATACCTGTAAACTCCTCCAAGAATGAAATCAGGCTTGTCTGACAGGGTCTACTCTCTTTAAACCTTTTGATACTAATTATATTGCTAGATGCTCATTGTTTTATTAGTTCAATTGTAGTTCAGCTTTTCCATTATTTTACTTGCGATTGAATCACCTCTTTGTCCTCTTAAAATATTGGTACAATATTTAGCAAGACTTAGTGTCTGGATTTCTTTGATACGCTTAAATATAACAGAAAGGAGCATCAGGAGGCCAAAGCCCTCCTTACTCAACTCTTCACAGTAGTCTGTTGTAAGGTATATGGCTCTCTGAATTTATAGTGTTTACCAGAGCACAACTGCTTAACACCCTCCTTGATTACTAACAGATTGGGAAGTTGTTCATTATCACTGGGTGATGAAAGCACGTAAATACAGAGCAGAACAACTTGTTGAATACTTCTTGCCTTTTTGCCTCAGTATCAACTCTTTTGTCATCATAGCTCACATCTTTGTTATGGGGAATGATGTATACCTATAGATTTCTGTTTGATTCTTACATTTACTGTAGAAAGAGGTTTCATGTCTCATCCTCAAGCAATTCTTTTCCATTCTTAAGTGTAACCTACCCCAAAATATCTCCTGGGGATGGTAGGCCAAAAGACCTGAATGGCAACAGAAGACCTGAATGACAAAACTGAGTTTTTAGCAAAGCTCTGAATGCAGAGACAAGTAGGAGGAATGGGCTGGGGAGGGATAGGGGGGTTTGTCATACACCAAGACTGACTTTTGAGTCTTCTGCAAGGCTCAACAGATGCTTGATACTAATGTTCACCATAGTTCCCATGCAAAAAAAAAAGTTTCTAGAAATGAAATTGTTTTGAGAGTTATTTTTATGGTGATAATTTTGGAAAGAGTGTAAAAATGTGTAATTTTGCATCAGAAAGACTGCAGGAAATTGTTCTAGCCCCTCTAGGTCTATCCTTTGACAAATGCAGTGGAGAAAATCCCGGTGGAGGCTGCACTTTGTCTGAGAGAGTCCTGCTGTCAGAAGGCTCAGCAGACTGTGAAATTCTGGAAAACAAAAAGGCAAGGTAGCCAGCAGAATTGTTGTTCTCAGCAAAACTACATTTATCACTGTTTCTGCCTCTGAAAGGAAATGATGTGAAATGCTCTGCTTGCATTTTAATAAACCTGGGCCTTTATTTGAGGAAAAGAGACGTTTTATGCTTCTGTTGCTGCTAACACTGTTCTGGGCAGCCTGCTGAGATCACGGCTGACCTTGCCTTGACTGGATCCGTCTGTCGCAGATTACACTATCACATGGTGTCTCACGCAGCGAGCTCCCCTTTGCTTATGCTGCTCCTTAGGCCAGTGAACCAAGCTGAAATGGTCTGGAGCCCTATTCTGATCTCAGGCTAATGAGAGCTGGAAATAACAGAAATTACTGAGGCCCTTTGTAGAGAAACAGCACCTATGGAAAGCCCATATCCCAGAACTGCAGCTGTTGCTAAAGGTGGTAGGATCTCCATTTGATTCCCTAATAATTTCTCCTTACGCCACAGCTCCTACAAGAGGTCTGGAATGATTCATGCACCTATCTTCCATACTGCCACGGGGTTTTTGATATAGAATAGCTCTGCGGATTTAACTGAGTCACAGAGGAAACCAGGCTCAAATAACTTTAGCAGATAGGCAGGTAACTTGACAATAAGCCACAAAGAGGAAAAATAGCACTGTCCAGGAGACGGGCCACCGGGGTTACCAGGAAGGGTAGGTCAAGGCTCTTTGAGACCAACACACATTCAACTTTCCGGTGATAGATTTGGCTGCCTTTACATGGTAACTGAATGTATGGATTCCCGTGGGCAAATGGTTTTGGTCTGAATCTATCCAACAGCCTTGGACCCAACTCCCCAGCCAACTTAAAATGACACATCCAACATTACTTGGCATGGCATTTGGGAGGGAAGTGACTTTTCTTTTCTGCCAGAGGTCTCTTCTATTTAATGTCCTGTAAAGGAACAGACTGCAAATAGCAATGACATCTTGTGGTAGTTGTTGAATTATTACCCTATGATTTAGCAGAGAATTAGCTGCCAAATTTCATTACATTCACTCCCTCCCTCCACACTGCCTCTAAACTCAAGTTCTTAAAAGCTCTTCAAAGCTGGGTACAGGAGACCTCTAGGACCTTTGTCTAAGCGTTGACTTTGGGGAAAAAACGAGTATTTTGATGACTTGATTATACAGGTCAGAAAATCAAAGTCATAACTGATTAAAGGGAAAGAAAGATTATTCAAATATACATACTGAAAATATTAAGACTTTGATGGTTATCCAGTGCAGAGGGGACCTGGCTCACAGAATGAGCCTAACTTTGCTGGAAGCATCTAAGTGTAACAGCTGTGCAACACCTGGTGCTGAGCTTGCACATAGCCTGGATGAACAGCCACCATGTCCCGTTGGAGGTACAGAGATGGGTGACATTGCGATGAGTCACTCCCCATAGCCTTGTCGTGGACTCGGTTCACTTTTACATATTTCAGCTTTGGCACTTTGTCATCGGGACCACAGTAAAATGTTCAGGTGTCTAATGGTTTGTTAACTGTGCAGGTATCCAAAGCTCTCATGAAGTTATGTGCTTAACAGAAGCTCTGTGAAGAGCTTGCACACTTCCCATACTAGCATCTATAGTCATGACATTTTACTGATTATTCCCTAATTCTCCTAGTCTGCCTCCCCAAAATCTCACTGCTGTCAATGCACTCCCACCACTGTTCATTCCTGCCGAAGTATCAAGCTTTTCAGCCAACCACCACAGCTTCCTGACAATTGTACTGTCCTTATCAGCATGCAGTGGCTCAGCAGTTAACGGGGATTTTGGATATGGACAAAATAATAATAGTAATAAATAGTAACAGTAATAAATAGTAATAGTAATAAATAGTAATAAATAGCAATAAATAAGATTAGCAGGAATAGTTCAGGCATATATCTCCACAAAAGTGCTACAATCCTGTTTTTCCTGTTATGTGTTTGCTGGATATCTTTGGGGCTTGCTGACTTTCTGGTTTTGTTCTACTGTGACTTTTCAGCTTTTTTTTTTTTTTTTTTTCTTTTCTCCTTCAGGACAGCAGAAGGCCTCAAAAACAGATGACTAGTCTGTTTCTAGACAACTGTGCTACTTTATATCACTTCTTCCCAGTTGGGGGGAAACAGGCAGTAAAAGACTTATCACTTAGGAAGGACTCAGAGGCGACAGTGAAATCGCAAGTTTTTACAATGAGGTGAAGTGCTGCTGCTGGGAGTTGATGGTGCAGGATGGGGAGCAGCTGATCAGCGCCACTGGTCTCTGCATCTGCGTAGTGTTTTTCCTTCATAATTGCAAAAAAAAAACCCAAAAGAGCAAATACAAATTACAAACCCACACCAGATTCTCTGTAGATGGAGTAATATAAATAGATAATCAAATGGCTGTGTGATTCCATAGTCTGTAAGGACAGCTATATTGATCTAGCTTTTTCCATGGGATGATGCCACCTATTGGGCATTCTAAAAAGAGGCAAAACAATGCAAAGAAAACAAATTCTTAGTACATATTGATTTGTTTTTTAGCAAATCTGGCTAAAATTTTGACTTTTTTGTATAGTTCAATAGCTAGACAAAGATTTCTACCGGGTCATGTTGACTTATGATACTGCATTAGAAAAGAAGAAAGAAAATACTGGAAGAAACACTGGAAACATGGACAAATCTCTGGACAAAGAAAATGAAGTTCAGAAAAAAATACAGGTAAAGCTTAACAAGGTATTTCTATCAATTTTTTTCCAGTGGAAATGTGAGCAACATATTATTTATTACTTAAGGGTGGTGATCAACCTCTTAATTAACCTTCTACTGCTCTTAAAAATGAAAACTAAAATTTAAAATCATGTTCTGTATGCTCATTTACCTTGAGGAACAGTAAGAAATCTTTTTAATACTGGCCTTGCAATGCTTTCTTCTTCAACGAAATGTCTCCTGAGCTCTCTCAAATTTAGATGGAACCATGGAAGCCGCCACAGAACTACCCTATCACAAGGTGGTGTGTAAACACTCAGGAACTTTTATATACTGACATTGAAACCACTTAGGATATTTTAAAAATTCTGAAGGACAAGGGTCTGATTCTGCTAATGTGGAAGTCAATGTGGAACATCCATTTATTGTAACAACATAAGATGAAGCCATAAATAACGGTCAATTTACAGAATAATCTCTCTGATTTGATAAACTTGCTCACAACAGAAGGAAAGCAGGATTTAGGATTTAACAGTTTACAGAAACAACAAAGAACAATGACTTTTTCACATTACAGCATTAACAATTTTGATTTTCAAAGCCTTCTGTTGGTATCTCTTTTGAAAAGAAAAATATTTGCCAGTTAATAGAGATAACAGAGAGAAACTGCAGTATATTCAATATTAACATGGTTACACATTCTTACAATACAATATTTTTAACAATTCATTTGAGTATATTGTGACCTAAAAAAGTAGGTATATGTTGACTTATTCCAGAGTTATTACCCATTTTACAATACTGAAAGCATTATAGCTAACAGGAAAAATATAAAAGACTTTCAAGTTTGCATTACAATACTTTTTTAAAAAAGGTATAAATGACTCATTTTCAATTAACTAGATTTACAAGGATATATACAATCGAAGTTGGATTTGATTTCAAAGTTATTTTAAGATTTTGCACCTCTATATGAAAATCTTTTTCATTTTCAATGTTTGACATATGCTCTTATTTCCTCCTGATGTTTGAAATCCTGTGATGATGTGAAATATGGTATCCATCTCAGCTCCGTCTGGTCTCTTACAAACTGTTTTACTTATAATCTTGACCTCAGTCTTCCTATAACAGGTTTATTAGTACAAAATTCTGCCCACCATGAAGGTCTGTTCAGAGCTTTGCTTCCTTGAAGGATCTCGGCCCACATATTTTTATATAACTGAAAAAAAAAGATTAATTTGTACAGAAAAATAAAATCAGGAAATTTTCTGCAAGTTTAAATTATTCAATAAATACTTGGTTTAAATGGGATTATGATTGAAAATCTAGATAACAAATGTGCTGATTATGTATGAGCTAAAATCAAACAAAGATAAGGGACAAATCTACAAACCAGTATAAACATCAGATTACCTGTGTAAATTGTTTAAACAGTCCTTGGCATAATAACAGTTACCTTTGCATTTTTTTCACATTATGTTGTTTTCAATTTGACAGCAGTTGTATTATCAAGGGTAGAAATTTAGTAGCCAGGGCTAAATTAAGCTAATCTTCATACTGCCCACACTTGAAGAGTGCATCTGAAAGCGCTCATGTACGTCAACACAATTGTGGCAAGTAACATCCCTTCTCTCCCAGACAGGAACTGTTTAGTCTCAGCATAGGAAATTCCTCTCTCATAAGCAGGTTGTGAATTCGTCAGCAATTTTGTAAGGGATAAATAGGATTATAGACATAGGAGGAGGGCTGTATCTTCAGCAGTAAATATGAGTACAGAACGATACATTATAAAAGCAGTCAGGGATGTAAAATGAAAAGACTTTCTGAAAGACTGATGTCAAAAAAGACCTATCCCTATAGTATTTTTGATGATTTAAATAAGTTTCAAAATACATTCTTTGAATATATTTGCACCTTAAATATTTGGGCTAGAGCTTACTGATACTATTTAATCCATTCCAGGTTTGGTTTAATACTGTCTCACAATTTTTAAAATTAATCTTAAAATAAATTACTGAAAACTTTACATACTTAAACTGAGATTGTCAAAGCTTCCTTGGGGGAATGATGCCCAGGACATTAAAGTTTATTTTAAAAAGAACCTGAAGTTTTATTCAGGGCTTAAAGCTGCCTATTGCAAACTTGGAAACTTTTCTCCTGATCCAGTTATGGATCTGTGGCTCTAAGCCCAAGCCACCCTACTGCAGCACAACATGGATTATCCTGAATTAAATTAATTTGCCTTATGCTTGTATAACCTATTCTATAGCACTAAGTTTTTACCATTGTTTTCTTTTCTCCTTTGTATTCCCTCTCCCTTCATATGAAACACAAACTATAATTTAATCTATCCAATCTAATAATTCATTAATGAATACGATGTGTGAAGTGGAGAGGAAAGTATGAGACTAAAAATAATCACAGGATTACAACTATGGGAAAGCCAATGAAAAAATTATACACGTAATTAGAAAGTTATCCAAATGCAAGTGTTAATGCTACAGGATTTGATAAACTTTACAGATAGCAACAAATAGAGAAATATATATGGGAGTTAGGAGACAGGCAGCTTTATTAAGTACTTTCTTTGAGTGAGTGACTGGCAGCCTTTTTCAAATTTCAGCCAAAAGCATTTACACAAGTTGAAAACCATGGACTGAGAGGCAGTTCCCAAAACTTGCCTGAATCCTGCAGAACATGGACTGGATATCACTGCTCAAACTTACTTTCTGAAGATATGTTTAAATATAACTCTTAAGATATTACATGAAACTTCACAAGAACTTAGCAGGCAAGGAAGTCAGTAATGTTCAGATTCCTACCTGCATAAGATGCACACTATACAAGGTCTGTAGAGCCATAGGTGAAATTGGTTATCTGATGTTTTCAAAGTTCTTAAGAAAAATAAGCTGTATTGATTTCAGTGACGGATTTGGGACTCTATCAGTTCTAAATTCCTAATATTAATGAATTAAATAAGTCTCCATGACTATTATATATACATTAGAAATCAAGCCAAATCTTTTGCTGGAATTCACAGAGTAAATCCTCCGAATGACTAGCTAAATCCCTTACACGACAGCATCAGCTGATAAATAATCACCAGCTGATTGCTAGAAAGTATTCTAGGAAAGATCGCTGTGGTACATGCCACGTATCTTACAGACTTGCACCTAGTATCCATTTATATTCTCTGTTAGAGATAGAATAAGGTGAGAAAATGGGCTTTTGGCCATTACAGATGTTGTTATAGATGGTGTTCCTTCTCCCCAAATCATTTCTGAAGCTTCTTTCTCCACAGCCTTTTTTATTATTTGAATCCTCAAAAAACTACAGAAAGGGAAACAAAGCTCCCAGCGATGACCGTGGTTGTCCTGTTGAGATGGTTTGAGATGTGCAAAACCGTTCATTCTTGGTTTGTAGACACAGTGTTCCTGAAGTATTCATTTTGTTAGGTCAGTTTAGAAACATCTGTGCTGCCTTTAGTATCACTTGATCACCATGGAAGCAATGGATAACTTTAGGCAGCAAGACACAGATACCAGGATATTGAGTGTACTTGACTCACTGTCCTAGCAAACTTCCTGGTGGGCTCCCCACGCTGCAGCGATTGGCTACAGGGTCTGTCCACATTAAACAAAACTACTATCTACTGCTAGTCTCCCGGCATGATAGTTATCCCACAGTTTGGCCCTGTTGATAAGTTGGCCGTTAAGCAGGATTTTGGGTTCACTGAGGCTTTGGAATGAAATATAGCCCTTAAAAATGTTAAAGCAGAGAGGAACAATAACTGTGAACAGCCAGGTCCAAGGTGCACTCACATCCTGACTCCTGCTGCATGGTTATGACACCTCTGAAAGTATACGGCAGAACTAGGAAGGATACAAAGGACAACGCGGTTTATCAGAGGAATGAAGAGAAACTAATTAAGAATAGATACACTGGTGGCTATTAAAAGGATGACAGCTTGAGAAACCTCAACAAATGTCAGAAGTCGAGACATGAGGGAAAGAATAAAATTGTCATCTGCTTTGTACAATGTTTTCCTTCTGTGATTAGCTACTGTTAGTAACAGAGTATTAAGTGAATTGGATCCATGGCTATTCTCATGCTCCTGATGATGATTTTTGCTTTGTGTAATTTAGACTGTACCAAAGAATGTCCTTGAATCTTAACAGAGATACTAAAACAAGGAGAGGCACTGACAAAAGAGAGTCTTTCACATCTTTTTTAAGTTCTCTGGGGTCTCCCTCTCTAGTTTTTGAAGAGAATTTTCAAGTAGAATCTGGGACACCTTACTGAGAAAGGTGTCATCAAACCCATGTGATTTATGTACAGAGGTTATATTTCATTGCACGAGTGAAATGACACTTGAAAGGGGAGGTTTCTGCATTTTTCTGTTTAGCGGAGATGTTCCTGGAGTAAGACGAGGATTAAATTAGCATCTACTGAATAATACTGTTGCACTAGTTAGCAATGGACCCAAACTATTCTACATGGCTTGATTCAGTTACAGCAGGAAGATATTTCTTGACAGAAATCAAAACAGAGCAGAGGTGCGAGAGTAAGAAAAAGATGCTGATTTCTGTGAATCTGTCAGTGATGAAGTAAATAAAACCAGTGTTTCTTAAAATCTTTTTCATGACTTCATTTGTGATAATCAATGCATATGTTCTACAGTCCTAACAATCCTTAGGTCAGGGCTTGTGCTTCCTCAGCTGTGAAACATGTATCATGACATGTGCTTATGTCAAAGGGTTTCTAGGAGCTTTGATTAACAAGATTTTTAAATACTTTAAGATTGTTAGATGAAAGACTAATACTATTTTTTTTTCAGAATTAAATCACTGAGTCACAGAATGGTTGAGCCTGGAGGGAGGAACCCCCGGAGATCTAGTCCAACCCTCCTGCTCAAGCAGGACACCTAGAACACGTTGCACAGGATCACGTCCAGGTAGGTTTTGAGTATCTGCAGAGGAGGAGACTCCACAACCTCTCTGGAGAGCTTGTTCCATGGCTCTGTCACTTTCATTGCAAAAAAGTTTTTTCTGCATATTCAGATGGAAATTCCTGTATTTCAGTTTGTGTCCATTGTCTCTTCCCCTGTCACTGGGCACCCCTCAGGAGACTCTGGTCCCACCCCCGCTGTGGATGCTTGTACACAGGGATAAGATCCCCTCTCAATCTTCTCTTATCCAGTCCAAACAGGCACTTTCTCTCCTATCTATCAATTGTCTTGAATATATTATGGCCATTTACAAAAACAATCTCTTTCAAGATGATTAGATTTATAAATATTAAAATAGGTTTTATTACCTCTCCGTTAGCTTTGCCAATGGGAGAGTTGAGAATAAAGTCGGGAGGAGCAAAGACATCAACCAAAGCAACGGCATCATCTTTCAACTGTTTGAAAACAAAAGACATACATTTGCCAACTTTTGTTGGTATCTATGGCTATCTGCATACTCCAGAGCAATATTAAATTACTTCCATAAACTTCCAGTGGTAACTTAAAAGAAATCCCCTGCAAGGAAACCAGCTTTATTTTGCTTTCTTTTTCTCCCAAGATAATTATGAAAAAGAGACTGCACTTTAACTGGTTTCCTTCATTACCCAGAAGTTTAAAGACACATTTTAACTAAGTTGGCACTGTTCATGGCATTAAAACTGAGTAAGAACTCTAAAAACACAACCTTTTTGAAAATTTATCTTACCTGTTCAAAAGCTTTGGTGTTCAGAAAAAAAAATCATGAACTAACAACATAATTAAATAAGCAGAACTGTATTAGTGATCTCAAATGTTTGGCTAGTTTTCCTACAAAAATTGCAAGGCCACAAATGAAATAGCATCATTTTGTAAGACATGTTTTTTCAGTGTGTGACACACGCAAAAAAAAGACTAGATTCAGGGTCAATGGGTTATTAACCTTAATATTATTTAGAAACAATTAAAATAACCTCCTCATAACCCCTTGAAGAACACCATAACTAACTACCCCAACAAACAATATAGATGGCTTACCCTGTGGCAAAGCTCCAAAACAGCATTCTGAATAAACCTTCCAGCTTGTTCACCTGAAACATAGCCACCTGCAAATACATTTACAAAAAAAAAAGTTGAAACAAATAAAACAGCTAATGTTATACTGTTACAAAAGAATTTATCAGTTCAGTACTCAAACGACTAAATGCTCTTGTGCAATTGGATTGTCTTTCATTAATGAGTTGACTCTAAATCTAAGACATTTAGAATCCTTTGCATAGATAAACTACAAACAGGCATTTGCTTGTTTATTCCCTGTCGTTTCCTGCAAGCACTAGACCATACCAAACCTTGTGAGCATTCCATCTTCTCTGAGCTAGGAGTGAATATTTTAGGTTAATTTATAGCTTTATACTTCCAAATCGCTCATCCTGAAAATTCTGCCCAGAGTGACTGTTTTACATTATACAGGCAGTAAGAAAATGCTCTAATGTAAATCCTAATTAGGATTCTCTCCTCCTGCCAAGAGACGATACTTGGGGGGGGGGGGGAAACAACTAATTCTAAAATTAAGAGTTTTATAAAATTACCGCACAATGTGTGCAGGGAGTTGATCTCACCTTGGTAGAGCACAGCCAGATGCTTACTTAAAGACCAGAGGCCATACAGAGCACTGAGATTCTTAAGCACAGGCTGCAGAGTAGATGGCACGCTGGGGTCATGGGTGTAGTCGTGGTACCTCTGTAAGACTGTTTGCTCTATAAAAGCAATCGCCAGTGATCGACAGTAGTACACCTTAGGACACAGAGAAGGATATAAATGCAAGGAATGAATACCAACCTCAAAATGGCATTGCTCTGGTGAAACTAGTGGGGATTTCTTCATTTAGATCTGGTGATAACATAGCTGGAGATTTAAGGAAAGTCTAACAAGAAGCACTAAGACAAAACTTTCTAAAAGGTCTTTGCAAAGGTTACTTGGAAAATGCTTCATGCAAGTAGAAATAAAATCTTAATTTTCCCCTGGGTTTCAGTTAGGGTAGTCACATCTGTCCTAAGACAGGACAGATTTAAAATATAAGCAGTGTAATTTGGCAACATCTTGCAGCCATACTCTGGGATCATGTAGAGAAGGGTCCATGGAAAACTGGTCTGATGACTGTGGGATGATCAATAAAACCATACAACTACAAGATGACAAAAGTAGGTTTAGATTTTAATTAATATTGTACAGAAGTTTATAAAGGGAATAATTTTTTAAAGAGTTTCAGTAACCTACTGAACTCATCACAGGCCATTCTATTAATAAAAATATAAATCTGACCTTGTAAGCATGACTGGATTCAAAACAATGGCCTGCAACATGTTTTGAAAGAAACAAGTGCTTTGAAAGAAGAAAGTCCTTGAATTTAAATTGAAGGGAGGAAAGAAAATCTAATGACCTAAGGTATTTCAGTGCTACCTCCATGGAATAATTAGCACACGTGAACAGTGAGTAACCTTTACACTGCTGAGTAAATCACCTCTAACACACTGGCCCTAGAATGAGACTCCCAAGAGCTGAGAAGTGGACAGACAATTAGGCTCGAATTTCTTGCACTTTTTATGTTGCATGCAACTAGAGGGCAATTTTTGTCCTGAATTTGAACAGAAGCCTGTCTCTAGTGCTGCTTCTATGGTAAACACTGGAGAGGTTTCCTTCATTCTCTTGGTGGTTTTACACAGACCATGCTTTACTGAAGCCAGGCTTGCTCTTTCTTGGTGCAGAATTGAATACTCCTTCCTGCAGTTTTTAAATGCGTTTTGCAGATAGGATCAACCACATTGGCCATCCTCAGGGAACAGATCTCTCCCCTCAGTGACAAATGCCAAGTGTTCTTTTCTTGGACGCTAGCCAGCATTTCTCATGGAGGTAATAGAAGTGTTTAGGAAGCTTGGGGATACAATCTGAAATTTGGAGTTATGCCATTTGTAGTCGTTAAAGCTCACTGGTGAATCTGTTATTTGTACATTGTCAGCGTTTCCTTTTCAGGTTCCAGTGCTGTCAGTCTGGTATCTTTCATGAGTACTTTGCACTATAGAAATTGTGATGGAAAAGACCTATTAGGTCATCGAGTTTACCTACCTGCCAGAGTGAGATTCTTTCCTACACTATGTATTTGGCCACAAGAGCAGATGGAGATGTAATAATCAGATGCTGCAGTAGATTTAATAGTAGTACATATAGTCTTCAAAAGTTGTGATTTCAAACTTCCACACACCACCCAGCCCATGCCTGCACTTTTCTGAAGGGAACTATCCTGGAAGAGTTCTGTTGATCATAACTGTCCTCCTTCTCACATGATTAATACAATGCACATGAACAGGAATTACATTTTATTAGTTATATGACTTGCTGCTTTATGCTTGAGGAAATTATATTTCATGACATAATGGGATAAAACGAACAGGATCTGGCAAACTTGGATGAAAGCACACATAAATAAAATGAAAAAGCTGAACAAGTGTTACCTGACAGTTGTTTCTTGCCTCAAAATCACTCTGCCCAGCCTGCTTCTCCTTGTTCAGCTTTAGATCACTTTCTCGGAGCAGGTAGCAAACCAGCCATTTATACGCTGCTAAGGGAACTGTAGAAAAGGAAACTGAAATTCTCAACATTCTGTGACTTTCCTGGTCACAGGATGCAGGGTGATAGCCGTGTGGAAGACAGTTTTCACCTTGAACCAGTACCACTTCACTCAAATAGGAGGAATTTAAATCCCTCTTGCAATATATGAATTCCTTCTTGCAACACATGAATATCCCTAGGTCTACACATGCTTTAAAGAACTGTGCATCGTAACCCAAAACATTGGAACTTTGCATGTAGTTGCATGTAAATAACAGCTAGGCATAGTGAGATTGCAACTTTCAGTGAAGACACCTCCTTCTGACCATACAGTAGGTCCAAATGACCCCAAACTACAAGAGCAGGTATCCACAGCCTAGTATAACCCAAATATTTTCTGGTTCCTTCAAAAATGTGTATGGTATTTTGTTTCTGTTTTAAGGCTTAGGTATACAAAGTTTGGAATCTCTTTTGAGAACAAAACAAAACCAGAAGACAATCAACATTTGTCAACTCATCAACTCTTTCAGAGCTTCTCAACTCTGAAATGATGCTACGTGCTGCCAAGCAGATGACTTCTAATAGAGCAAGGTGGCTGAATGTAATTGCAGGTGAATTAACTGCTTTTTCTAAGTGTATTGTATTTTTAGAGTAGTCTGGAACTACTAAGGGAAAAAGTGCTACAGCTTAAAGATCTTGTAAAAATCTGGCTCGTCTGGGCCTTAGTTTAAGATTTAATGTAGGGATATTATTTATGCAATTCTGAGTGCTCACATGCTGCCTGAGTATAGGCACCCAGTTTAAGAGCTCAGCTTTTAACAGACCACTGCAATAAAGAGATTCAGATATTTTACTACTACGATCTGGTTCAGTAGAGTTTACAAAAGAGGACAAAAAGTCTGCTTAGCTATTTGTGGTCTGATGGATTTCACTAGTAGGAGACTTAAAACAAAGAAGAAAGTATGCAGTCATTTTGAACTAGCAGTTTTCTTACTTGTGAATTCTAAGCAAGTTATTCAGATTTTCCCCCATAGCTATTACGATAATGTGCCATAGTACCTCACCTCGTATTTCACTTAGGACTGATCAAAATTCAGCTTTTTTTTGCAAATATTTGAGCATGAAAGTGGTTACCGAATTCCAGGAAGCAACCTGGATATTACCTCTTATATATTAAGTTCATATATACTTAGAACTTACTTATATATACTTTTATACTAAAGTGGCATTTCTTCTCCTGGTATGTTTTCAGTTTCACAGATTTACTGTTGCTTAGTTCCCTGTCTCTCTTTTATTATCTCTTCACTTTATTAGTTTTGCCTCCATTAAGTAGTTTAGGGTGAATCTTAAATCTCAGGCAGGAATTTAAGTTTTTTGAAGCAGTTCGACAATAGCAAAAGTTTACCTGAAGAGTCCATACAATCTTCAACACTAACGGCAGTGAATTTCTGGCCAAGGATGTGGTGGTAGTTCTGCAAAAAGTTTATTGTTCCACAAGGGGATTTGAAAGGAACTTTCTCTAAAAAAAGAAAAAAAAATGTTTGATGAGAAAAGAAATAAGAATATTTGGAAATAAAAATCTATTACAAACCCAGACATACACTTGATAGGCCAGATTCAGATAGGCCACATTATTTAATTTTGACACCTACTCAAGCAAGTAAGGACAAGTGGACAAGTGCTGAAAAACTTGACATCACTGTCTATAAGCACCACAAGATTCAACTCCTGTTGCAGTGTCCTGGATGTTGGTGAAAATCACTGCTACAAATGTTACACACAATCATTTATCTAGAGAATAACAAAATGTAAACATGGAAATTACTACTAAATTAGGCAATATGAACAGTCTGAAGCATAATGAAGAAGGTACCCAGACTCGATACAATTTTAGGAGTAGCTCCACTGGACTAAATAGCACTTCTCTGGTAAGATACTAATTAACACAAGTAAGGATGGCAGAACATCTAGTTAGCTTCCACAGGATCGAGGAAAAAAAGTACTTCTTGTAGCAACTATCTGTGTATTCATGAATGTATCATGTGATGGATTCTGTAACACATTATTTATGGTCTACAAAATGATTAAATGACTGTCAGTTGTTTTACCTCCTAATTCCATTATCTAGTCACTGCTGGGTTCAGCAAAGGATTCCAGAATGAGAACTGACCTCTTATGCAACTCATCCAGCTCATTAAGTAATTGCTTGTTTGCTGAAGTAGGACGTTATTATCACCTTCGTACGTGCAGTTTGGGTCATTGTCATTACGAATTTCGCCCAGACGATTCACTTAAAAAGAGCAAGTGTACATTTTAATATATTTCAATGTATTAGTGAATGGTAAGGGAATAATTATACTATGATAATAATGTAAGAGATCTAAGTAAGGCATCTGTTCCTGTACGCATAGCTGTTCTTACCAAAAGATGAGGTTGTAAATTCACTGTTTGAGTTGATAAAATGAATATAGTGGGAAGATTTCATAAAAGTGCGGATCTGTTTTAGAAGGGCAAATTTCACCTAAAAAAATCTGCATTTTTCTTTCTGGAACTGAAACTGAATCACACATACAGTCTTATTCTGCCCAAATGCTGGTGCAGATATTGCATGGGTCTAGTTCCTTCTGTGGTGTCAAGTATAAAATAAATCCGTAAAAAAAAGGAGATGGAGAAAAATTCCTTGCTAAAAGTATTCCTAAAATCTAGATGCTGTGCCTCCTGCCCCCCCCCCCCAAAAAAAAAAGAAGTTGAGGTAGACAAGAATATGAACATTCTCTTTTTGAGCAGTTTATAAAGTAAGTCTGCAACTTACTGGCTAGGTAACCGTGTCCTCCACAAGCCTCTCGGCACTCCTGGGACGCCTGCTGCGCGGTCCAAGAAGACAGTGGTTTGCTGGCAGCAGATAAGGCGTGAATCTCACGTCCCAAATCAGCCTTTGTGGAAAACAAGCTTCTAGTCACTACTAAGTTTTACATAAAGTAAGTTTCTGAGCATGCAAAGAAGAATGTTTCTGCTTTACACAAAGCCCTATTATGTACTGATGATTTATACCAATTAAACACATAACACTGTGCACTCTTTAATAAAAATAGGAAAATAGGAAAAAAATGATGTTACATATGTAACATCAAAATTAATTTGGGTACCTTTCTGAGCACACACTTTATTCATTAGGTTTTTTTTTCCTACATTTCTGTGACACTGCTGTACAATTCAACAACA
Source organism: Crypturellus tataupa (assembly GCA_034781795.1). NCBI lineage: Eukaryota > Metazoa > Chordata > Aves > Tinamiformes > Tinamidae > Crypturellus > Crypturellus tataupa. The sequence goes on along the minus strand of JAWLRI010000332.1, from coordinate 6,140,762 downwards.
TTTTCAAGTTTATTTCAAGTTTATTGTAATAAGAGTTCAGCTAGTAGGAAATGTGTAAAGGTCTCACCTGTCTCTGACTCCTTTGCTTTGTCAATAAGCCTACATTAAATTCTATAAAGTTCTCAAACAGGGATCTGGAGAAATAATCTAACGCATATACAGCAGCCAGATAAGGAAGGAGGCGCCATTGCTGGAATTAAAAATAAACAGATTTGTTTGCAAGTTGATATATAATCTTATGTGTGAGATTATAAATAATTTTAAATTTCCAGAAAACTTTTTTTCCCAATAACTATCTTATAATTTTGAACCAACTCATTCCCTTCTAATTTGTCCAAATAGAGAATCTCTAGTTTATCATCATGGTAACTTCCTTATGTTTGTAAAGAATTATTCTTAGCTATAACTACTTTATAAGTCAGTTCTAGTTACATTATTCCAGTTCATGGATTTTGTGAATTTGTGGTAAAGGTCCTTTTAAACCAGTGCAAATGCTGACTGAAGCTTTTTGGGCAGAAGGCAGAAGAATGTATTTGTAGTCTGTGTTTCTATAATGCCTCATATGGCATGAATCAATCTTGATTCATGTTACTTTTGTACCAGTAGGACAGTGGGTGTAACTTTCTTTTCACTGCTTTTTATGTGCATCACTGTTTGGTGCATTCTGTTAAAAGAACAGGACTGTGGAGTAGAGAAAAAAAAAAGCATCTTTGTTGCTCCAAGTAGGTCAGGTGGAAACCCATGAGAGGAAAGGGAAACTGCCTGAGAGGAAGTTTTTGTTGTAGAGCAAGAAGGGAATGAGAGGTTCAGCAAGAAGAGGCTACAGTGCAAGCAGAAATCAAAAGATTCCTAAAAACAGTGGGAGGCAAACCCAGGCTAACTGCAGAAGAGGTAGAAGAAAGGCAGCTTTTCCTAGAGATTGTTGAAATCCATTAAATTTTTGAAAGTTGCAGTCCTAAGGGTAAGCCATGAAAAAACACCCATTTTGCACAGACAAACTGCGCAAGTTTATTTTCAACACTTCTTATATATTAACCATTTCATTCAGCACATCTGAGGTTTCTGTATTTTTGAACTTTATCATATATATTCTTTTTCTTTTTTTTCAAACCAGAAGCCCTTTTGGTGTTTCTCATCTCTTAATCTATGAATAAAAATAATTTCTCTCAAACTTGATGTTAATTTGGAACACTACCACAGTACATTTCAATTTCTACATTTTTAAAGAATAAAGACTAAAAAGTGGAGAATGAGCACAGAATCGAAAGAAGCACTGACATCTTTTTGAAAAATGCTAGCTTCTGTATCTGCAGTAACTTCATATGATCATAAAAGACAGTATTTCTTTGAAAAGGTTATTGCTTTACAAGACAAACATTTCTAGGCACTTCAGAGTAATAAGAGTGTTTTGGGGTTTGTTATTCCAAGAACTTATCTCAAAAGTCAGATCATGCCAGGAGTAGCAGCAAGGAGGCCTGGAGTTAGAATGAACAGCTGCAGCTGCACAGGGTCTGAACTTCAGATGTACTTCTGTGCTAACTTCAGTGACATCATTTTTTTCTAAAATAGCTTTGAATCTTACTTTGTTTTAATGATATACAATAGTCTGTAGATTAGAATTCCCAAATTTTTACCTGTGTTTGGTATTCAAGAACAGGTATTTCTTCACCATCAGTTGGCCCAAACTGATGGCGAGTTGCTGAGAAGCGAATGGCTATAGATAAGGCGAGCTTCAAATTGGTCATGGACATTGCTGTAATCAGAACTCTGCCAGGGGACAAGGACCCAAGTGAAGCACTAAAACGATCTTTAACATCCTGAACGAGTAAAAGGCACAGAATGAATGGTGAGGTTACCATTTCATGTACCTATCCTGTAAAGATTCAACTCTTGCAGCATGATCAGAAGTCCAGAAGCTTGGCCAATTTTATTTCTTTAGATATTCAGTTAAGGTATCCAGGCAGGATCCAGAGAAACTACTCTGCACCAGCGGGGCAGTTTAAAAAGCAAGAAATAAATAAAATCAGTAAGGTTAGTTGTGACATCTCTAAAAGGCTTAAAAACCCAGCATTTTTGATTACAGACCCATTCAAACAAAAGGGAAAACACTAATTAAGTTGCCTCCTCAGGAGCTTACAGAATTCTGTCAAGATCCTGATGCTATTTAAAAGACAGATATTTGCATCTGAGCTAGTAGCTGTAGACTCTCTGTAATAAGCGGGGAAAACAGGCACAGATAACTTTGAATGCTCACATAAGCAGGACATGTATAGGTTATTATCTGTAGTATAATAGAATAATAATATCTGTAGTATATTGTAGTCTAAGGTCAATATTAAATTGACCTATTTAAATCAAGACCCCTAGCACTTTCCAACCCACAAGGCCCATGCGCCATCTCTGTAATCTACTTGTATCTTTCTGTACTTAGAAAACTATATTAAAGGCCTACTTTGTAGGAGCTTGAGTATTTCCCTTCAGGTGTGACATCTCCAGCTACATTCAGTATGTTTTCTTTAGGTATCCTGACACGATGGAACACGGCAAATCTGTTCAAACAAATATACAAGCAATGCAAAGTTTATCTTGACACAGTTTTTAGTGTCTATATTACAGAAAACAAACAAACAAACAAACAAACAAAAAGTGCACATGGAGTCAGATGTATCAGTGAACTGAAAATAGTACCACTAAACCACATAGGTAATTTGAAGAAAGCATGTGTGGGAGAATAAAGGCCTTCAGACACAGGCTAGTAGAGTGTTTTCCTATCAGCTTTAACCTCAGTTTCTTATTCAAAAATAAGTATGGTGATTAAAAAAAACACAAAGCCCTTATTTACTTTAGGGGGCCATTTCAACAGCTTCATCTATAAAGAAACATAATATTAATGGAAGGAAGATCAATGTATTCTCTTTGAGGGGAAGGACAGTTTTCTAGGTAAAATTACTTACTGGACACATGATAAAATCAAATAGACTCAAACACTCAGCCACTGCCCAGAAATCTCAACTGAATGCTCAGTTTGTGTGAGCTTAGGTAGGTTTTTTAACTTGATGTGCCAGTTATCTAAAAGTCTGGAAAGAAGAACTATTAAAACTTCATTTTCCTGCTGGGCTATTGTGATTACAAATTATTCACTACCACAAATAATTCTGCTGAACCAAGTGGCCCTGTTGTACTGGCCAGTCTGGAGACTGTAAATGCTTTGGGATCAGATATTGTGCACTTTTTATAACTCTAAAATATAGATCTGTGAGGCTATTTCATGCTAACATAATATAGAAAAGAACACACTGAATTAGTGCACTGACAGGGAACTGAAAGGAATTTTTTCCTTTGCTTAAACTCAAACTAGGACTTCTGTTCCCTATAATGCAGCATCTTAAAAAGGAATGAGCCCCATGATCTTTTCCAAAT